>JAVLUX010000105.1:5025000-5625000 GCA_032164185.1 Moxostoma hubbsi | reverse complement strand
CACGACAACGCTTGCCTGGAGAAGAGTGGAGGCTTCACCCCCACTCGGTTCAGCTGATTTGGGAACGGTTCGGCAAGGCCCAGGTGGACCTGTTTGCCTCCCGAGAGGTACACGCTCTGGTACGCCCGCTCAGAGGCTCCCCTAGGGGCAGATGCACTGGCACACAGCTGGCCGGTGGGGCTGCGCAAGTACGCATTCCCCCCAGTGAGACTTCTTGCACAGGTGCTGTGCAAGGTCAGGGAGGACGAGGAGCAAGTGACTCTCGTGGCTCCTTACTGGCCCACCCGGGCCTGGTTCTCGGACCTCATACTCCTCGCGACAGCCCCTCCCTTGCGAATTCCCCTGAGGAAGGACCTTCTTTCTCAGGGACAGGGCACGCTCTGGCATCCACACCCAGACCTCTGGAACCTCCATGTCTGGCCCCTGGACGGGACACGGAAGATCTAGCTGGGCTACCACCCACAGTCGTAGCCACGATCAACCAAGCCAGAGCCCCTTCTACCAGGCAACTCTACGCCCTGAAATGGCGTCTGTTTGTAAATTGGTGTTCTTCCCGGGCAGAAGACCCACAGAGGTGCGCAGTTAGGTCTGTGCTCCTGTTCCTACAGGAGAGGTTGGAGGGGAGGCTGTCCCCGTCCACCTTGAAGGTGTATGTTGCCACTATCGCAGCTCACCACGACCCAGTAGACGGAAAGTCCCTGGGTAAGCACGACTTAATCGTCAGGTTCCTAAGAGGTGCCCGGAGGTTAAATCCCTCCCGGCCAAACCTGTTCCCCACCTGGGATCTCTCGGTGGTCCTCGCCAGTCTTCAGAGATCCCCTTTCGAGCCACTAGAATCAGCTGGACTCAGGGCTCTCTCTTTAAAGACGGCCCTGCTGATCGTGCTCGCCTCCATCAAGAGGGTCGGGGACCTGCAAGCGTTCTCTACCAACGACACTTGCCTGGAGTGTGGTCCGGCAGACACTCATGTGATCCTAAGACCTCGACCGGGCTATGTGCCCAAGGTTCCTAACACACCCTTCAGAGATCAGGTAGTGAACCTACAAGCGCTGCCCCCAGAGGAGGCAGACCCAGCCCTCTCACTGCTGTGTCCGGTACGTGCCTTGCGTGCCTACCTGAACGCACCCAGAGCTTTAGGCGCTCTGAGCAGCTCTTTGTCTGCTTTGGAGGACAGCAGAAAGGGAACGCTGTCTCCAAACAGAGGCTGTCTCACTGGGTGGTGGAGGCCATTCAGTTGGCCTATCACACCCAGGCCGTGCCACCCCCTTTGCGGGTTCGAGCCCACTCTACCAGGAGTGTGGCATCCTCATGGGCACTGGTTAGAGGCACCTTGCTAGCAGACATCTGTAGAGCTGCGGGCTGGGCAACACCAAACACCTTTACGAGGTTTTACAATCTCAGGGTTGAGTCAGTCTCGTCCTGTGTTCTCTCAGGTCCGAGCCCGTAGAACTCGGTACACGCCGACGATCTGACCGGGTGAATCACTTGTTTCCAGCGCCATTTCCCTCTCCGAGGCAGAACAGTGCGCTTCTTTCCCAGAGGGCTTAGGTCCCTGGTTGATTCCTCCCTAGCCCTATCGGGCCCGTAACAGTTAAGCGGAGGAACTTGCCGGCCCAGTCCACTACGGGTACCTCCGGCTACCCCTACTGGAATAGGTGCTCCACAGATCAGGCCTCCTACGGGACTCCTCCTGTGTGTATTTCCGTGGTACGGTCACCTTGCGAGCTGACCCGCGTCTCCCTTAGGCAGTCCTTCGCTGCCCTCCGGTCGCCGTGTTGTAGCAACTCCCCCCTCCTCGAGGTTGGATCTACCACATGCCCAAAGTGGCCATGTGATGTATTTTGCCACCTTTACCTCCCCTGCTGGGCGGGTGTGGCCTCCGCAGGGTCTTTTCCCCCTGAAAGAATAGGAATTCGGGTAAGACCCCCTTCCCTCGATGCGGTAAGGGCCCCGGCTGCTCTTGCTCTATGCCGAGATAACATAGAGAGAAAAGAGGCCCAGCCAGGTTTGGCCCGTTCCCTAGTTGGGAGCGTCACCTTGTTCCCCCCCTAGGGTGACCAAAAGGATTCTGACGACTCTTTCGGGGCATTGGGGAAGAGTACGTGTAGTCTGAACACAGTTGGTCACTGTGCACGTAGAAATACCTGCCCGCTTCTGTGTAAGCAGTACACGTACACGGCTCAGCGCATGGCGAGTTTTGAAGTGGACCCCTAGTGTCGCTTCTTCGACACGACGTCGAAGTGAGCGACAGACGGGGAATGTCTAGGTTACGTATGTAACCTCCGTTCCCTGATGGAGGGAACGAGACGTCGTCTCTTCCCGGCCATGTCGCTGAGCCGAGCCGCTGAGGTGCCTGGTACACTCCCGGCTCCTCAGAAAAATAATGAATGAACGAGCGTATTTCTCTCGCCTTTATATCCGTATCCGGAGGCGGAGTATGCAAATACTGTTCGCCAACTCTCATTGGCCTTTTTTCATAGATCAGAGGTATCTTTCGGCACTCAAGAGAGACCCCTAGTGTCGCTTCTTCGACACGACGTCTCGTTCCCTCCATCAGGGAACGGAGGTTACATACATAACCTAGACGTTGTGATTTAAATTATTAATTACTATTATTTTGGATGTAGATTATTACAAAAGGAATCATTCTCTTTGTTCATCACCCCAGAGCATACAGGTGAAACTCGAAAAATTAGAATATCGTGCAAAAGTTCATTAATTTCAGTAATTCAACTTAAAAGGTGAAACTAATATATTATATAGACTCATTACAAGCAAAGTAAGATATTTCAAGCCTTTATTTGATATAATTTTTATGATTATGGCTTACAGCTTATGAAAACCCCAAATTCAGAATCTCAGAAAATTAGAATATTACATGAAATCAATAAAAAAAAAGGATTTTAAATACAGAAATGTCGGCCCTCTGAAAAGTATAATCATGCATATGTACTCAGTACTTGGTTTGGGCCCCTTTTGCATTAATTACTGCCTCAATACGGCGTGGCATGGATGCTATCAGCCTGTGGCACTGCTGAGGTGTTATGGAAGACCAAGATGCTTCAATAGCAGCCTTCAGCTCTTCTGCATTGTTTGGTCTCATGTCTCTCATCTTTCTCTTGTCAATGCCCCATAGATTCTCTATGGGGTTCAGGTCAGGCGAGTTTGCTGGCCAATCAAGCACAGTAATACCATGGTCATTGAACCAGGTTTTGGTACTTTTGGCAGTGTGGGCAGGTGCCAAGTCCTGCTGGAAAATGAAGTCAGCATCTCCATAAAGCTTGTCTGCTGAAGGAAGCATGAAGTGCTCTAAAACGTCCCGGTAGACGGCTGCGTTGACTCTGGACTTAATAAAGCACAGTGGACCAACACCAGCCGATGACATGGCTCCCCAAACCAACACAGACTGTGGAAACTTCACACTGGACTTCAAGCATCTTGGATTGTGTGCCTCTCCATTCTTCCTCCAAATTCTGGGACCTTGGTTTCCAAATGAAATGCAAAATTTGCTCTCATCAGAAAAGAGGACTTTGGACCACTGAGCAACAGACCAGTTCTTTTTTTCTTTAGCCCAGGTAAGACGCTTCTGACATTGTTTGTTGTTCAGGAGCGGCTTGACAAGAGGAATACGACATTTGAAGCCCATGTCCAGGACCCGTCTGTGTGTGGTGGCTCTTGATGCAGTAACTCCAGCCTCAGTCCACTCCTTGTGAAACTCCCCCACACATTTGAATGGCCTTTTCCTCACAATCCTCTCCAGGCTACGGTCATCCCTGCTGCTTGTGCACCTTTTTCTTCCACACTTTTCCCTTCCACTTAACTTTTGAGGCTTTCCCTCCTTGTGGAGGGTGTCAATGATGGTTTTCTGCACAACTGTCAGGTCAGCAGTCTTCCCCATGATTGTGAATTCAACTGAACCATCCTGAGAGACCATTTAAAGGCTCAGGAACCCTTTGCAGGTGTTTTGGATTAATTAGCTGATTAGAGTGTGACATTTTGAGCCTACAATACTGAACCTTTACACAATATTCTAATTTTCTGAGATTCTGAATTTGGGGTTTTTCATAAGCTGTAAGCCATAATCATAAAAATTATATCAAATAAAGGCTTGAAATATCTTACTTTGCTTGTAATGAGTCTATATAATATATTAGTTTCACCTTTTAAGTTGAATTACTGAAATTAATGAACTTTTGCACGATATTCTAATTTTTCGAGTTTCACCTGTACATAAAGGAATCAACATTGTGCATAAAGAGGCCAGATCAAGTTTTGTACCCTAACACGGATCACATGCCAGTCACTTCCCTTGCCGCTTACTTTTCTTTCAGGGGGAAAGGACCCTGCAGAGCAGGGCCGGCCCGTGGCATAGGCGGAATAGGCAAATGCTAGGGGCGCCGCCCATCCCTTGGGGCGCCCGAGCGCCTAAATGAGTTTTTTTTTTTTTTTTTTTTAATTAACAATACAACTTTAATACTATAGATTTAAAATATATAAAAATAAAAAAGCGATCGTCCCACAAAAACATCACTACATTGCTTTCCCGATCCACCCTGGTCCGAGTGACGCATCAATCTCCCCCCCGCCCTGCTGCACTTAAAGACATCCATTACCTGTTTGATATTGTGACGGATGGCCGAATTCACAGATCATTATGTCAAAAAGACCGAAGCCCTCTGGTGCCAGGGAAGAAAAAAAAGAAGAGAAGAGGAAGAAAAACGGGATAAAGATAGAGGTAATGTAATGTGATGTATGATCAGTTGTTTATCTATGTTTCATTATGCACAGTTAGCAGTTAGTTTGACGATGCTAGTAACGTTTGCTAATTTGTAATTATTATCATGACATAGTTAGTTGAACTTGTGCATTATTTTATGGTATTTTTATTTGAATTGACTAAATTAGTAATGTGTAGTTAGTAGGACATTGCTGTTATTGGAAAACAAACACTTTCAAAATTAATTTAGAAAATGTAGGCTAACTAACTTGCATGAATACCAGATGTAATTATTATTGCTGTTTGTGTGTTTAAGCTATAACGTGGTTTAGGTGCTGTCATATTTTTATAGTTTCACTATCATCAGCTTTTTTAATTCGCATAGAAAAACTATCCAAACTTAAATGGTTGTAATTCAAGAATGCTTTGGAATATATACATATTATGGTTGGTCTTGTTTTAAAGAAGACATTTGCCAAATTATTGTAGAAGTTTAGAAATTATGAAAGTGAAACAGAAAAAAAGTTATATCAGTTTGAGTTTATGAACATGTGCAATGTAAAAATATAATTATTATATTTTTTATAAAATATATATATTACAAAATATATTTTACGCTAAAACTGCAAGAAAATGAAAGCCACAAATTTGTGACACAAAAAGTTGTTCCAAAATTTAGGTTGATATCTCTGTAAAAAAATTCTGCAATAATCTTATAATATACATTTATTTATATTGTATTCATAATTTAGTTTTGTGTGTGTGTGTGTGTGTGTGTGTTTGTTTACAAAATATTTTCAAAATAAAGAAAAACAAGACAAAGCTGCACAGTTTGTTTCTGTGTGAGTGTATGAACAATGATCAGTGGTGGAATTGTCTGTGATTCCAGGGGCACCAGGTGAAATCTTGCCAAGGGCAGCAAATTGTCCAGGGCCGGCCCTGCTGCAGAGGCCACACCTGCCCAAAAGGAGAGGTAAAGGTGGCGAATACATCACATGGGTTTTTTAGGCAACATGTGGAACGTGGCGCAGTGGTCGATCCAACCTCAAGGAGGGGGGAGTTGCTACAGCATAGCGACCGGAGGGCAGCGAAAACTGCCTAAGGGAGATGCGGGTCCACTTCGTAAGGGGACTGTACCGCAGAAAATACACACAGGGGGAGTCCGTGTAGGAGTCCCGATCTGTGGAGCACCTATTCCAGTACAGGGTAGATTTGAGTACCCGTAGTGGACTGGGTCGGCAAGTTCTTCCACTGAACTGCGGGCACAAAAGGACTAGGGAGGAATCAACCAGGGACCCGGGTAGATGGGAGAGAAAGCGCACAGTTTTACCTCGGCCAAGGGAAAGGGCGCCAGGTGCAAGCGATTCACCCTGCCAGAACGTCAGCATGTTACCGAGTTCTACGGGCTCGGACCTGAGAAAAAACGGGACGATACTGACTCAACCCTGAGATTGTAAGATCTCGCAAAGGTATTAGGTGTTGCTCAACCCGCTGCTCTACATATGTCTGCTTGGGAGGTGCCTCTGGCCAGTGCCCACGAGGACGCAATACTCCTTGTTGAGTGTGCTCGGACGCGCGGGGGGGGGGGGGGGGGGGGGGGGGCACAGCCTCTGTTTGGAGACAACGTTCCCTTTCTGCTGTCCCCCAAAGCAGACAAAGAGATGCTCAGAGCACCTAAAGCTCTGTGTGCGGTCCAAGTAGGTACGCAAAGCACGTACCAGACACAGCAATGAAGGGGCTGGTTCTGCCTCCTCCAAGGGCAACGCTTGCAGGTTCACTACCTGGTCTCTAAAGGACATGGTAGGGACCTTGGGCACGTAGCCCGGTTGTGGTCTTAGGATCACATATATTTCTGCCGGACCGAACTCCAGGCAGGTGTTGCTAACAGAGAATGCTTGCAGGTCCCCAACCCTCTAGATGGAAGTGAGCGCGATCAGCAGGGCCATCTTTAGAGAGAGGGCCCTGAGTCCAACTGATTCTAGCGGCTCGAAGGGGGGTCTCTGGATGCCCGCGAGGACCACTGAGAGATCCCAGGAGGGGAACAGGCTTGGCCGGGAGGGTTTCAACCTCCGGGCGCCTTTTAGGAACCTGATGATTAAGTCGTGCTTACCCAAGGACTTGCCGTCTACTGCATCACGGTGGGCCGCAATAGCGGCGACATACAGCTTCAGGGTGGAAGGGGACAGCCTCCCTTCCAGCCTCTCTTGCAGAAATAAGAGAACTGACCTAATTGTGCACCTCTTTGGGTCTTCAGCACGGGAAGAACACCAATTCGCGAACAAGCACCATTTCAGGGCGTAAAGTTGCCTGGTAGAAGGGGCTAGATCTTCCGCTTTCCGTCCAGGGGCGAGACGTGGAGGTTCCAAAGGTCTGGGTGCGGATGCCAGGTCTACCGCTGCAAACCAATCTAGATGCCAAATGCAGGTTAGGATGTGTTTCTGCCTGAGCATTTTGAACGGGAGTTTATGCAAAGCTTGGTTGAAAACTTGCAAGTCCAAATCGGTCATAAGCCACCGCCTTTCTTGGGTACGATGAAGTAAGGGCTGTAGAGACCCTTCTTCATCTTGGTTGGAGGGACAGGCTCTATCACATCTTCAAGTATGAGAGTAGCGATTTCCGCACGCAGGGATTTGGCATGTTCGCCGTGTACTGCGGAGAAGCAGATGCCCATGAAGGGGGGCGGAGGCCTGGCAAACTGAATTGCGTAACCGAGTCAGATGTCCGGGCCAGCCAGCGAGACGGGTTGGGAGGTCAAAGCCATGCATCCAAACTCTGTGCTAGAGGCACCAAGGGGACAGTTATTTTTGATGTACCCGGCGGGGCTTGCAGGGGGGCAGGGGAGGTAGTACAGATTGGGAGGCAAAGACACATCCCGAGGCTCTAGTACTAAGAAAAGACTCAAAGCACTTACCTTGCTCCACACACCTGGCAGGGGGCGGGTTAGAGACTGAGGAGGAGGTCCAACGTAGGCGTCCTCTAGACTCGTCAGAACCAGCCGGCCGGGGAACAGTCGTGGGGCTAAAGGCGGGAGGTCCACATCCAGCGTGCTGGGACTGTAGAAATCTGGCGGCAGGTTGCCGTGAGAACGGCATTTGCGGGCCAGGTGACCCAGAGACAAAGTAAAAAGCTCTGTTATTGAGAATGTGAAAATAAATTCAACAAAAGATTCTCCTCCTGGCCCTCCACCGGGGACGGAGTGGTCTTACCAGCTCCGGAGCTAACGTCTCGGGCTCTGGGTCAAGCATCTTAGGAGCGCCTGGGAGCCTTTCGGGTCCTCGAGGGGGTCCATGATGCGGGGGGGTGTCTGCTTCCTGCAGGGTGCTCGACGCTGGGGTTGAGTGCTGGTCCCGTTTTATTGAGGTGGAGCAGGGTGTTTCATAGCCGCAGGAGGACTTGGCCCATGGTGGCAGGTTTGCGGCGGGGCAGGATTTGTGAAATGGCCTCCGTCTGCTTCACCGCTGAGGACTGCTGGGCGGAGTCGCCAACGACGCTGCCGAATGGACGGAGCTGGGAGATGGAGTCGTTTGAGAATGCGTGCCTTGTCTACCTCCCGCATTTCGACCAGGTCCAGTCCATAGATTGCGTTTCTGGACCACAAGGGTGGCCATCGCCCGTTCGATTGCCGGCGCTTCTGACCTTCGTGGCCCGGGGGGGCACGGTTGGTCATTGAGCGCAGTTCCTGCAGCACATCAAGAACAGTACTACCCAAGTGCAAGTTTTGAAGTGCCTTGGCCTGGCGTTGGTTGTAGGAAGGGCCATGGCGTGCAGGGCGGAAGCGGTCTGGGAATGCTCCACCTTCGAGGAGGAGTGAGGAAGCCGCGGCTTCCTCAACCCGTCATGCACGTCCGGGAAGAAAGGAACTGGGGGGTGCGCGGCTGTGAGCAGTGCACATGCCTGCAGGACCAATCAAGTAGCCGATTGGGGGGGGGGGGGGGGGGGGGGTTTACTGGTACAGCCTCGTGCTCATGGTAGCCCGGGAAAGCATAGCAGACCTCTGTGCGTTAGGCTCAGACTGGGCGAGCAGACCAGAAGGTGGTGGCCCAGGCGGGTCATCAGCATCAGACGCCGCTGTAACGCTCTCCGATGCAGCGGTAATGTCATCCAATTCTGGGAGCACAAGTGACCGGCCGGCCGGCCAGCTCGGGTTTTGAAGCAATCAAGCGTGCCGGGGAGGCGGGTGGTTCGAGGTGGTTTACCCGGCGAAACGCAACCCATCATTATCCCCAAATTGCCTTCATCGCCCGCGGCGCCTGCCCCAATCCCGTAGGGAGGAGGCGTGGCGCGGGGGACGGCTGAAGTGACTTTCTCTCATGACAAAAGAAAGCCGCGACCGCAATGCTGGAATGGCCATGTTCTCGCACTGCATGAAACATTCATAAAACACTGCCTGCGTATGATCACAGCCCAGGCACGCGAGGCAGCTTTTATGACCGTGAGAGGTGGGGAGAAATCACCGCATCCAGAAATTACAAAGGGGCAGAATGGCATCTTTATAAAGACGCATCCTGAAAAGGACGTTCAACGCCGCTGTGTATTGGCTCTTTTAAAAGAAATATCACTCTTTTAATATGCTCTTGCACTGTCGAAGCGCCCAGGGGCAAATTACAGTGCTGTGCAAGGAAGGAGAAAGCCACTGTAGTGCGCCGTAGATCCAAAAGCAGAGAGCGTCAGAGGAACAGGAACGGGTGTATGACTTGCAGCTCGCTGCAGTACAACCATCGGCTCCGAAGAAAATTTCTTACAACTTGACGTAGTTGCCCGCTTTTATACCCATATGACCCATTGGCCTTTTTTCATAGATCAGAGGCATATTCGGCGCTCAAGAGAGACCCCTAATGTCGCTTCTTCGACACGACGTCAAAGTGAGCGACAGCCGGGGAACAAAATAATTTGAAATGGGAAGTCAAGAAATGTCTGGTGACCATGGCAAGGTTCGAGAGCAGAGGTAGGAGGATATTTTGGTGCAACAGCAGCCTGGTTTAAAGGGAGAAGTCCCAGCTCAGTGGGTCAGTGGAATGTCCCTTTGCATCAGGGGATGAAGGATTCTTGGCAAATAATTAAACATTCAATATTTTAATGAAATTTTTACAATTGTAATCTGTGGGTGGAGTGCAGTAAATCTGGGCAAAGTGTCTGGTTTAGGAGGTGAAATAATCTCTAATAATATGTGTCTGCCACACAGTCCAACTCATCCCTACGTCTGTTTGTCACCCTTCTGTCTCCTGTGTGATTTCCTTGAAGATTTACCTGGGCACAGTGCCACTAATGTGCCTTAGCTGAGGAGTGAAGGGGTCTGGCTCAGTCAAATGCAGTCTGAAAGAACATAATCAAGACTGCATTAATTAATCAATTCACAACATTTATTGATTAATTGATTTCTGTTTCAAAGCTTTCTTTATCCATTAAGTATATTTGAATTCCTCTGATTGGTGTGGAGGAATTAGGGTCGAGGAAGAAAATGTGCATAATTATCATGGAAACATCACAATGTAAAAAATTAAATAAAAAATAAATAAAATAATTGTATAAAATTAAAAAAATCTACAGAACCAGTGCCAATAAAACCACAAAAGAGGTATTTTCCTAATTTATCAAGTAACTTTTTTCAGATTAAATTATATTTTGGAATAATAATAATATTAATAAAAAAATAAAACAGTTAATACGGATGTGAAGACAATAGATAGATAGATAGATGCCCCCCCGAGTCACTCCATAAATATATGCTACATTAATCCACAGTGCTGTGGTTAAACTAGAGTCTATGAGGCCATGCTGGGACAGCTTCCATCTATTTCCCATTTCTGGCAGACACCACACTAAGAGTGTGACTGGGGTGGAAGAGGTGTTTATCCCTAATTTACTCTGACAGATTAAAAAAATTACTGATGAGGATGTGGCCTCATTTACATAATAACCACCCAAAAATCATACACCCCCATGCTTTAGTCTGTTTAAAGTCTTTTCCAGATATAAATGAGACAACATTGTTAGCCAGATATATTAGAGGGAATGCTAACTGACAACCACTTTTCTTCATTTGTGAAGTCATGAAATCAGTTGTACATGTGGTGAAAGGTGTTTAAATAATGTATATTAATAGAGCTTGACAGCAATACAGAATACATTTTTCACACTATAGTTTGATCTGTCTGGCTTTTATGTATATAATAAGGCTTAGTCCTCACAGAAACCTTATATGTAAGGCAACGTTGATGTTTATATTTTGATGAGCACATAATGTTGTCACATTACAAAAATAGAATATGTTTAAAGATCATTGGCATTTTGCATGATGTTATAAAAGGTCTGGCTGTGGAAATTGGTTATAGATAAAAAGAGTGACTAAAATATGAAAAAGTCATCCAATGATGATGTCTTTAGCAGATGGTTTAATTCATTTGAATTGGCTCAATGCTCTCTGGTGAGTTTAGCCAAGTTTGCATGCAATGCCAGGATTCCCTTTTGGAGTGGAAAACACTGCACCACACACACAAACACACACACACACACACACACACACACATAATGATTTTTATACTGTACGAACTATATATTCTATCCCCCTAACCCTAACCCTAAACTTAACCCTCACAAAAAACTTTCTGCATTTTTACATTTTCAAAAAACATTGTTTAGTATGTTTTTTTTTTAAGCGATTTGAATTATGGGGACACTAGAAATTTCCTCATAAACCACAATTATAGCATAATAACCTTGTAATAACCAGTTTGCAACCTAAAAAAAATGTTTCTTGTAAACTACACACACACACACATGCACACACACACACACACACGCCACACACACATGCACACATACAAGTTTGATTTACTATACATATCAGGATATCTCATAGACTTTCATTGATTTCATAGCAGGCTAATGATACTTTCTAACGCCTAAACCTGACCTTCACAGAAAGGCCTTTTTTTTAATTATTTTAATTAAGACGTTATTTAGTCATTATTATTTTATTTTTTGACTTACTGTACACATGATGAAGTGAAAATTCTCTATTGAAATAGACAGAGGATTGACTCCATAAGAACTGTAAGACTGTTCATACTGACTGACGCCAATCCTTGAGAGTTCCTAATCTCCATTGTTGCTTTTGTTTGACAGCTGTAGAATAGCATTATATATTCATTTGTGCAGTTGCCTGACCTGTATAATTACTGGGTCAGGATACCTCTCACACATGAATAAATGGCAAGTGTATTAACAGGGGATCATCTTTAACTTAGACTGCCACTGCCTTGATGGTCCCAGGATTTGGGGCAGGAGAGATTGTTTCCTCAAGGGGAGAGGGATGTTGTGTGCTTTATATGTGTGAGTTGTGAGTTTGTGTCTGGGATTAGAAACTGGTTGTTTCCTGAGTTTTCACTTGGTGCCCTAGGTGTAATAAAATATGACCAAAGAGTGCTTAGTAATTTTTCATGTAAGTGTAAAATTGGGCCGCGTAATTATTCGAAATGAATTGATAATTAATTTAAGTCTACGCATCTCACATCAAATGTGTCTATTTACTATGGCTGGGAATTTTCACACACTCCCGATTCGATATTACAGTGATATTTCCTAGCCGATTCGATATGTATTGCAATATTGTGATTCTGTAAGTATTGCGATTTGAAGTTTTGATATAAAAACTTCTTAAAAAGATATATAAAAAATATATACTTTAAGTCCATTTATATATATATATTAGGGCTGTCGATTTAACGCGTTAATTTTGTGCGATTAATTTTATAACAAAAATGTTTTTTTAATTTACGCAATTAATCGCAATGCCCCTGGCAGTAATAAGGAAGATTCCTGAGAAATGCAAGCTTGTTGTACTACCTGTTTACTCTAGAGGGCAGTAAGTGAAACTTCAGCATTGTGGCAACGTGCAGTTTATACAGTGAAGAAAACAACCATCCAGCAGCAGAACAACTCAGACATGCATTACGTTCTTGCGTTCAAAACACCTGATGGAAAGCAAATCCAAACTAAGGGATCTGAAGATGTGTTCTAAGTATTAAACAATATTTAACTTGACACAATGACCAAAAAATTTTATGTTTATGACGCAACGCACCCGAGACGCTACACAAGCGTATCTGGCGCAGGTGTAAATTGACAGGTCCTTAAACAAGCCCTCATAATATATCTCCAACTGACTGACAAATTCACTTGTGAAATGGATTGCTGTGAACTGTATGCCAATGATTGACTCATGATCAATAATATGGTAGTAAACAATACATTGTATTCTAAAGCTGCTTTTTGTATTGACTTATCAATGATTAACTCTTCTGCCACAAGAATGTAATGCATTTTAATTATCTGAATATATATATAAATATATATATATATATATATATATATATATATATATATATATATATATATATATAAAATAAATAATATATATATAATTTTTTAATATTTAAAGATAACTATGTATAATTATTTCATCAATATATTGAATTATTGTTATATGAGGGGCTTTCTCAGCAAATATTTGTATATGCGGTTAAGTATGATTAATTAATCGGGACACCGTGTAATTAATTTGCTTAAATTTTTTTTATAGATTGACAGCCCTAATATATATATATATATATATATATATATATATATATATATATATATATATATATACACACACACACACACACACGTTTGTTAGAAAACACATTAATTCTGATTTAAATGTATTGCTTCTCTATTGTTAAGGAAAATTCTGTAAAAAGCAAATAAAAAATTTGGCTGAAAACTTGGCCCATCCATTTTTATTGAGGCCCCCCCAAAAGTCATTACCTGGCTATGCCCATGCCCATGCTCTAAACCAGTTAGTACCTTAATCTTTTTGCCTGCTAGCTAAGTTATAATAGTTTCCACCATTTGTCTGATATGACTAGCAATCATTATGACTAATGTCATTGTTGTAACATTATTTATTTTGAAAGATAATGTCTTTCATTAAGTCAAAACATCAGCAGAAGATATGCTACTAACCTACTAATAAGACATGTTTTTTTTAATTTCTGTCTTTTTCTTACTTACGTTATTTATTTAATTGAGGGCAGGGAGCGAGTTTTGTTGTAGTTAATGACATTATCTCTGATAAGTTTATCACCTGTATCCATGATTACACCATCAGATTCATCCTCGCAGAAGAGCAGAGCCAAAGCTCGACTGACATAATTACCAAAATGATGTTCCTCCCCAGTAATCACAATAAAAAATATAAAGGGCATTAATCAGGATTTTTGTTATAATTATGCAGTCCTTGTGTAAATATACAGTATATTGTTACAGTTATGTTTGATAAGGAAATGTTTTGGTTTAGTGTGAAAATGGACATGAGTTCAAGCCCTGACCTAACAAACAGTTTATTTATTGTTTTAGCTATCACTAAATAAGCAAAATTACAAGTGAACTCGACTGCCAGTAATTATCATGCACTATTGTTTTATGGAGAAAAAAAGCAGCTTTGTCACTTTGTTTCAAGGAAAAAATCATAGACTTGATTGGACGGACCACATTTAAACATCAAAATGCATGTTTTAGACAAACACATTTTTTGCTCTAAAATAACTGTCCAACTTAATTTTCAAAGATATTAAGAGAAACAGAAGTTGCATTTAAAATCCTGTAGTTTAAAAATCTCCTCAGTTTGACTGAGCATGATGTCAAACACAAGTGGTGGGTGTGTGTGTGTGTGTGTGTGTGTGTGTGTGTGTGTGTGTGTGTGTGTGTGTGTGTGTGTGTGTGTGTGTCAGTGCGTATGCTCTTCATGAGCACTAAACACCCCCTACTGTGGCGCCTGTTGCGTAGGGCATCAAGATCAGCTTCCAGTCTCTTATTCACATTAAGTTGTTTCTTCTTGACATTTCACACAGTGTGCTCTAAGCCCCAGGCTAGCGGCATGAATAGTAGCAGGCTATGTTTTTCATTTGATGCTCTGTGCATATAGAAAAGAGGCCGGCGGCAACCATCTTGTGTCTAGTTTTCTGTTTTGGCAGAGGCAAACGGTGACGCATGGGTCTTGTTCCTCATTACAGAGGAAGCCTGGTGCTCATCTCTTTAATCAAGGCTTGGCTGTCCAGTTCTGTGCCTGCACTGCATGTACAGTACAGTGTGGCTCTGGCTCTAAATCCAACAGAACTGCGGTTCCCAGCCTTTTTTCAAACATTGTATATGTGTTTTCAATAATACTAGCACATGAATGCCTTACTATCAACTATCAAAGAGTCCTAGAGGGGGTCTGCAAGAGAGGACAAATTGAAAAAAGTTAATAAAAGGCCAGATCAGGACTGAATCAGCATGCACGCAACATGCCTTTTATGATGGAGTAGAGCAACCATTTTGTTTTAAATTACAACACATTCAAAGATTTTTTTCACTGTTTGAACTGAGTTGCTCCTGGTAAATAGAGAATACAGTGACAGAATAGCCCTATTTCCAAACATTTAGAGCTGCCTACCAACACAGCAGCAACATTTAAGACATCAAACACACTTCCGATTCGAAGGCTGTTCTAAAAGGGAGGTAGCAACATTATGTTCCCTTATAAGATACCTTATTTTGGCCTTATTCTAAGGCAGCATTGTACAGATCTGTCATATGAAATTTTGGTATAAGGCAGAAAAGAGAAATGTAGACAATAAATATTATAACATGGTCTGTTCGAATACTCGTTTCTGATTGGATGGAATTTGTGTGATAAAATCATTAAATGTCAGTAAGTTTTAATCATTGTTCTATGTTAATATGCCTACTCTGCTGTCGTCAGTAATGAGATGTTGTGAGAGTTTTATACCTCTATTCAAATGACCTCTGGACACTAATATAGTTTCAGAGCTATGATTAATCATAACATCACAAAACAGCATTAATAATTCATGCTGTGCCATCTTTAAATCAACTGCGAAATGCTACAGGAATGACAGAAAAGAAAACTGTGTTCATCAGCCTCATATTTTTCAACCAAAGTGCTTGTAAGGAAAGTATGGTTTGACATTAAGGTGTTTCACTGTTGGGCAAGACGATTTAAATTGCAATATGTTATACATACTCTAAAATTGCTGCCCTGCTCAACATGTGCCGCTTACAACTGCTTGAGGGCACGCAGCGATCCCACATCGCTGACTGAAGCTCTGAACAGAGGGAAAAAAATTAAGATGGCCTTTTGCTGTTTTGTAACTGTGCAATGCCACATCGTGATTTCATTCTTAATTCAGTCAATCGTACAGCCTTAATGAATACCATACCGATGTTTCATAGGTCAAAGTCTGCAGGTTTAGAGCATTTTGGATGTTACAGAGTTTAGTTTAGGTTTATACAGAGGTGGGTAGTAACATGCTATATTTACGTTTTAGAAAAAGAATGTTCTTTAAGAGTAGGTTTAAAAGTGGGTAATTTTTACTCTCACTCAAGTACATTTCTAATGAAATGTTTTTACTTTTACTTTGTTACAATTTGCAGCGTTTACTGTTGTTACGTTACATTTTTTTATTGAGAGATTATTGAATGGGATTTTTATGACAGCGGAAGTTCACACAACTATGTGCACTGTCACAGACTGTCGCATAGCTGCATCAAGCTCTTCGAAGTGAAACACTTTCTTCAGTCCATACAGTTAAAAAAAGAAGCTTCGCCATACTGTGCCTTCATTTAACACCAATCTCAAATCTCAGCTTCAACTTAAGGCAGCACGTCGAGATAAGTTGTGGCTCTAATGCTAACGTGTAAGTGTAACGAGATGGTCATTTTCAGGGTGATTCTGTAACTGGGCTCTTATGACATCAGTTTTTACAAGTACATTTTTAAATCAGTGCAGCAATATATCAGTGCGCTTTGTCCCTGCATTCTGCATGTAATGAGAAGTATTTACGCATTTACCCCATGCCCATGCAAGGATACTGGCAACTATCGCAGCTACTTCGGGCTGATTAACTGTATAAATCCATGTAAACATCTAATGTGTTGGTGGGTTGTCTGAACGATTTGTCGGTCATATGGAAGCCATGTTTATGGAATGCCTTTTGCTCTGCGGTTCACGTGATTGACAACTGGAGTGCAAACAGACAGCAATTCAGCGTGTGCAAAGCGAGGGGCCTGAGGAAATCATGTGGCAAAGAGAGTGGCTGTGTCCATAATCGTTTACTCATACACTATGTAGTGAATGGTAGTGAGTTCACTATATCTCAGAAAAAAACGTCACATATGAACTTTTAAAATATTGGGCCTTACTTGTTATTCTTATTAAATAATATATTAATACAATTAATTTTCATTCTGTTTGTAATTTTTTTATATATACATGTATGTTAATGTAAAGAGTAAACACATTTTATCAAATGTACATTATTGTATATATTTGTTATACTTTAGTATCTTTACACTCCAATACAAGCATTTATGGGTGCATAGCACCCTCATCCGACCATAAACAGCACCAAAGTTATCATAACCTACATGTTATAACCAAATATTTAAATGATCAGCTTGAGGCTGTCTACCCTAGATGCTACCCTCCACACAAACATGGAGGTCTCTACCCTCCACACAAACATTCTGAACCATTTATTTGTGTTGATGGAAGTAGTAGCACCAGCACGTGCAGTGCAAAATTTTAACAGGACAACTGTTTACTGTCAGCGCAATGCAACGTACACTTCCAGTGTAGACAGCATCGTTGATTATAATGGGTTCTATTACTTTTGATGTGATGTACCACTCACATCCAGTGTAGATAGGGTGGTATCAGGATAATTCACGGTTAGGTGTGCATTAAACTATTTGAATACACTTCATGGAGGCAACTACCACTGACAGCTTTGTGTCGGGCAGTTCTTTGTCTCCATGTCATGCATTAAATAATTTGAACTCACCTAGTTTTGGATTATCCCTTACTTACTGAATAGAACTGATAAAAATTCTAATCGAATTTGACTAGTCATGATGTGATGCCATTCTTATTTTGGCAAAAATGTAATTAAACAAAATATGATATTACCCCATTAAATAAACCCAAACAATGGAGATTATTTTATGATATTATTATTTTTTTTTTTAAATAAGTACATTTCCATGCAGTCCAGTATACAACACTTTAACTATTTTATAAAATGATTTAATAATAATGGATATATTATCAAGATATATTAAAAATGTATTGTTACTTAAATTTTTAATAATTTACTAATATATTAATATTTCATTCTATGTTTTTAATGAGGGCATAAACAAAACTAACTGGCCAAAATGCAGAATCAGAGGTTTATTTGTATTTCGCATTAACACAACTGAACATTCTAATCTCAACACACCAATAAGTGTCAAATCACATAAGATTGCATACCACTAACTTTTCTTGTAGTTAACATTATGTCTCACTAAACTAGGCATGAATTGTTTGCTTTGTGTAAGTGTGTGTTGTGTGAGTCTAGCATGACAAAGTGAGGGCAGGCCCTCTCCAGTCAAAATTAATGAACTGAGAACAACCTTGATCAATGATTCAAAGAGAGGAGAGGCAGAACTCTCCCTCCTCTGCCACTTTCTGTCCAGTCATTCATCAAGTGGCCTCTTTTGATCTGTGGACTGGATCGCATGTGCCTGACCAATCACAACACAGCCCACAAAAGCCACCTCCTCCCCATAAAGATATTAACCACATTAATTGAATCCAATGTTGGTCACCTAGGGCCACTTTTAAGGTAAATACACTCCCGTTCAAAAGTTTTGAAACACTTGACTGAAATGATTCTCATGATCTTAAAACCTTTTGTTCTGAAGGCGTATGCTTAAACGTTTGAAATTGTTTTGTAGACAAAAATATAATTGTGCCAACATATTCATTTATTTTATTACAAAACAAAAATTTTATAAAAAAAAAAAAAAGATTTGAAATGGATGACTTGGACCGAATAATTAAGAAAAGCAGCTAATGAGTGCCCAATGTATATGGGAACTCCTTCAAAACTGTTTAAAAAGCATCCCATGGTGATACCTCAAGAAGCTGGTTCCTTTCTGAAAATTCTATGCAAAGGGTTACTACATTGAACATAATTGAACATTGCCCGCTTACAGGCAGAAACTGAAACAGGAATCACCCGCCCTCAGAATGATCCAGTGCTGGTCGGACCAATCAGACTCTATGCTACAAGACTGTTTTGATCACGCGGACTGGGAGATGTTCCGGTCTGCCTCCGATGACGACATCGAGGTTTACGCTGATAGCGTAACGTGTTTCATCAGGAAGTGCGTAGAGGACGTTGTTCCGACAAAAACTATACGGATCTACCCCAACCAGAAACCCTGGGTTAACGGCGATGTTCGCGCGGCACTTACTGCGCTGACCACCGCTTTTAATTCCGGGAATGCGGAGGAGCGTAAACAAGCCAGTTATGCCCTCCGTAAATCCATCAGCACAGCCAAACGCCAGTACAGGCACAAAATTGAAGGTCAGTTCAACACCACTGACTCCAGAAGTATGTGGCAGGGAATTAACACCATCACGGACTATAAACAGAATAAAAACTCCGCCATGAACACCGCTGCCTCTCTCCCGGACGAGCTTAATACATTTTATGCTCGTTTCGAGGATAACAACAACACCGCCCTCGCGGAGAGAGCACTCGCGGCCGATACTACAGATGATGGTTCACTCTCCGTCTCTGTTGCGGATGTAACCCGATCCTTTCGACGGGTGAACATACGCAAAGCCGCGGGTCCAGACGGCATTCCGGGCCGCGTCATCAGAGCATGCGCGAACCAACTGGCTGGTGTTTTTACGGACATTTTCAACCTGTCCCTCTCCCTGTCTGTAGTCCCCACATGCTTCAAAACATCAACCATTGTGCCTGTACCGAAGCAAGCCAAAATCACTTGTTTAAATGACTGGCGTCCTGTTGCCCTCACCCCCATCATCAGCAAATGCTTTGAGAGGTTAATCAGAGATCACATCTGCTCTGTTCTGCCCACCTCTTTGGACCCATTGCAGTTTGCCTACCGTAACAACCGCTCCACTGATGATGCTATTGCATCTACAATACACACTGCTCTCTCCCACCTGGAAAAAAGGAACACATATGTGAGAATGCTGTTTGTAGACTACAGCTCAGCATTTAACACCATAGTGCCCTCCAAGCTTGATGTGAAACTCCGGGCTCTGGGCTTAAACAGCTCGCTGTGCAGCTGGATCCTGGATTTCCTGTCAGGCAGACGCCAGGTGGTTAGAATGGGCAGCAACATCTCCTCATCACTGACCCTCAACACTGGAGCCCCGCAGGGCTGTGTTCTCAGCCCACTCCTGTATTCCCTTTACACACATGACTGTGTGGCGACACATAGCTCCAATGCCATCATTAAGTTTGCTGACGATACGACGGTTGTAGGTCTGATCACTGACAATGATGAAACAGCCTACAGAGAGGAGGTGCACACTCTGACACGCTGGTGTCAGGAGCACAAACTCTCCCTCAACGTCAGTAAAACCAAGGAGCTTGTGGTGGACTTCAGGAAGAAAGTCAGAGAACTCAGCCCCATCACCATTAATGGAGCACCGGTGGAGAGAGTCAGCAGTTTCAAGTTCCTCGGTGTCCACATTACTGAGGAACTCACATGGTCCATCCACACTGAGGCCGTTGTGAAGAAGGCTCACCAGCGCCTCTTCTTCCTGAGACGGCTGAGGAAGTTTGGAATGAACCACCACATCCTCACACGGTTCTACACTAGTTCTGTTGAGAGCATCTTGACTGGCTGCATCACCGCCTGGTACGGCAATAGCACCGCCCACAACCGCAAAGACCTGCAAAGGGTGGTGCGAACGGCCAGAAACATCATCGGAGGTGAGCTTCCCTCCCTCCAGGATATATATAACAGACGGTGTGTGAAAAAAGCTCGGAGGATCATCAGAGACTCCAGCCACCCGAGTCATGGGCTGCTCTCACTGCTTCCATCAGGCAGGCGGTATCGCAGCATCAGGACCCGCACCACCCGACTACATGACAGCTTCTTCCCACAAGCAATAAGACTTTTGAACACTTGATCCCTCACGATCAACAATCAGCACTGCACTTTATAAATCCTCATTCTGTCAATATATTCTCGCTCCCAATTCAGTCAGTGTATATATATATATTTATACCCTTATCTAGTGTATGTGTATTCTACATTGTGTGTATTGTGTACATTTGTTATGTAAATTGTTGTGTAAGTTTGTTATGTAAATTGTTTTGTGTAAATATGTTGTTTATTGTAAAGTGGTTTATGTCCCGTCACTGTCATTACTGCAATGTTGCTCGGAACTGCACACAAGAATTTCACCTGCTGTTGCACTCGTGTACACAGTAGTGTGACAATAAAGTGATTTGATTTGATTGATTTGAATTCATATATTTCCATTTCTGTTCTTCCATAGTTTTGATGACTTTACTATTATTCTAAAATGTGAAAAATAATAATAATAAACAATGAGTAAGTGACCCCAAACTTTTGACTGGTAGTGTATGTTATGAATACTGCTGAATTTTCAATTGCACAAGCAGTAATGGCTTGAAAGTTGCTATTCATTTAATTTGTTTCATTTAAGTTTGTTACTAATCGATCATTAATTGCAGTAATAGCACATTACTACAGAACTGAATAATTTTATGAAAGATTAATTCTTTCCTTTTTTTAGACACTCTACATTAATTTTACATTACATTTTTTAAAGGTTTATAAAAGAATTCATTAATGACTAATAATTCATATGCAAATCCATTATAAATCAGTCATATGTGTATATAAGAAATTGCGTAAGAAGTGTAACTTTTACACAATACCTGTACTATAAGTAGAAGTACTAATTTTACTTCAAGTGTTATAAATATTTAATAACACATTTTCAATTTTAGTAACCTATGTACTTGAATGTAATGTGAGTTGCCAACAACAGAAACTTATGTATCTATGAAGTTTATTATATGGTTACTGGGGAACTAGGACTAGGTAAATTGGGACACCACTCAGAGTAGCACAATACTTTTGACTAACCTAGTCTAGGTCATACTGTAGAATGAACATTACTATAACTACATTTTTGCAAACTGACCTTACGTGCCACGTTCCACGTTTTGTCGCAGTTTCATGGTGAAATGAATGTTAGACGAAAGTGTCATAGAAGCGACACAAAATTATATGATTTCTTAAGAAAATGTGTTTTTCATGTCGAATTTCCTTTTTATTATTTTGTATTGGTTAAGATTATGTGTTGTTAAGGGACAGAATCTACCCATAAATACACAGAAATGTAAATTAAAAATGTTCAGGAAAATCAATTATGTGCTTGTGGCTTTCTGAGGCTGTTCCTTTGTTTTGGGTTTGCAAGCGTTATTTTTCACAGTCCATAAAGTATTCTAGTTACAACCCACAACCATTATTGGTTGCTTTAGCACAAAAACCGAAAGAGGAAAGTACTTAATCAAAGTCCTCGGAAACCCAAGGCATTAATTACAGCAACAGAGGCAACGTGGAACTCTGGGGTCCACAAGAGGGTCACAATCACTTTCAAATGTTCCTTGTCACACAGCAGGCAGTTCATCTAAGCATTGGCCATCATAATGTCAGTATAAGGTCTTCATCAAAGAGTTTAGGGTGTACAGACTTTAGGAAAACATTGGGTCAAGACTGTAATGGATGACTATGCTTACTCCAAATGGAGCAAATCCCCCGCTGGCCTCTCAATCACTGATCTACATCAATCGCAGGGCGAAATGCTCCTCCTATGCCTATGCCTATGTCTATAAAATATTGATCACTATGCATGCTTTTAAATTGTGACTGATTGCAGTGTGACTGCTTGTTTCTGCCTTATCAAATCCTATTCTATTTAATCTAAGAAAAATACTATACTTAAGATTTTTACTACAATATTTAAGATTATTACAATGCAACCATTTTATTTTATGTGCAAGAGTCAGGATGTTTGACCGGTCGAGTAGTCACCCAACAACTGATTAGTTGATGTGTGGGGTTAACAGTTTTTGAGATCAATCAGTTTACACAAATGTTGGCCTTAATATATGAGGTGCAGTCCTTTAATAGAGAAACATTTAGAGATACAATTCTTAAAGATGGTTTTATCACATTGACAGTGTACTGTGCTTTTGCGCATTAACAGGAGCTTTGTTTTCATCCCAGTTAGGAATTACATTTATGTGAAAAATTGGAATATCACAAAAACAATTACACATACATTTTGGAGTTTCCATACAGCATTTGTTTATACAATATAAAAAAAAAAAAATCATTAAAAGTAGGGCTGTCAATCGATTAAAATTTGTAATCAAATTAATTACATGGTGTCCCGATTAATTAAATGCGATTAATCGCATATACAAATATTTGCCGAGAAAGCCCCTCATATAACAATAATTAAATATATAATGATGAAATAATTATACATAGTTATCTTTAAATATTTAAAAAATTATATATATATATATTAAGATAATTACATTGCATTACATTCTTGTGGCAGAAGAGTTAATCATTGATAAGTCAAAACAAAAAGCAGCTTTAGAATACAATGTATTGTTTACTACCATATTATTGATCATAAGTCAATCATTGGCATACAGTTCACAGCAATCCATTTCACAAGTGAATTTGTCAATCAGTTCGAGATTTATCATGAGGGACCTTCTTGTTTAAGGACCCGTCAATGTACACTTGTGTCAGACATTTTGTATTTTTTTAGAAACAAGCCAGGGGTATACATAGTACACAATACTACAGATATATTTTACAATAATTCCAACACATTATATTCATTACATAGTGCAATGGTTTTCAATGCTTTGGAGTTGTTGGAGGTACAAAGAGTATTTAAATAATATTTCTTTAAAAAGTCTTTACAAAAAAGTGCAAATAGGGGCTTTATAGACATAAATTTACACTTATGTATAAATACTTGACAAGAAAAATAAACAGATTAATCAGAAAATATTAACTTAAGTTATCAAAACTGTGAAAACCAGATAAAATGTCTTTATAAAGCAAAGAATGTAGTTAAAATAGAGGTACGTGCAAAAAAACGTCTCGGTTACTGTTGTAACCTCCGTTCCCCGAGGGAGGGAACGAGACGTAGTGTCGAAGGAAGTGACACAAGGGGTCTTCTCGGACGCCGAATCGTACCTCTGAACCTGAGAAAAGGCCAATGTCAAGTTGGCAGACAGAATTTGCATGCCCCGCCCCGGACATACGGGTATAAGGGGAACCGGGGCAGCGAATGCCAGTCAGGATTTTGCACTGAGGAGCCGAAGGATGAAGCACGGCCATTTACAGTGCTAGGTCTAGTGCCGTGGCAGGAGGGACACTACATCTCGTTCCCTTCCTCGGGGAATGGAGGTTACAACAGTAACCGAGACGTTCCCCTTCTGTCACTCTCTCGACGTAGTGTCGAAGGAAGTGACACAAGGGGTCCATATAAAAACGCCATGCACTGACCATGTGACATGACTGTCGGAGCAGGGGCAAAGCAGGCTATTGCGTGTTGGAGGCACCTGAACCGAATGCACGTCGCCCTCCCCAACGCCCCCTCAAAGAGTTTTAGCATATCCACCTTAGGTTTTCCTGCACCCCTGGTGGAAAAAGGTATTACATGCTAGCATGGGAGCAAGCCCAACAGCTGCGGCCTTCTCTCTCACTATGTCTCTCACATAGGATATAGAGCGGCTGGGGCCCAACTTATGTCGGGGAAGGCGGTCATTCCCCGGGGGGGAGCAGGAGAGCCTGGGCGGTGCTGAGAGAAGACTCGAAGCATTAACCCTGCTCCACGCACCCGGCAGGGGGCGGCTTAGAGACTGAGGAAGAGGCCTAAGGAGGTGTCTTCAAAACGGTGTGCCGGGCGCTGAGGCAGAACCGGAGGCAAGGTAGCTGTCTGGCCTGCAGATTTCCTATTCTTTCAGGAGGGGAAGACCCTGCAGAGGCCATACCCTGCCCAGTCAGGGGGAGATAATGTATGGCAAATACACCACGAGGGTTGTGAAGCCGGACGTGGGAGACGGCGCGGTGGTAGGTCCAGCCTAATGAAGGGGGGACTCTACAGACACGGGGCCGAGGCAGCGGGGCTGCCTGAGGGAACGCGGGTCCGCCGAGAGGGGGACCGTACCGCGGAGAATACATCACGGGGAGTTAGCCTGAAGAGGGAACTATGCCCGTGGAGCCTGACCCCAGTACAGAGCCCTAAGACTTGTACTGGGTCTGGCCGCAAGTTGCTCTGCTGAATTCGCGGGCCAGAAGGCTAGGGAGGAAAAAGCATCCAGGCAGCGACACTCAGTGGCTGACCTGGGATAGAAGGCGCACTGGATCACATTGGTGAAGGGCGCAAGATGCAAGCAGAACACCCGGTCGGTTGTGCCGCGTTACCGAGTTCTACCGGCTCGGACCTGACAAAATACGGGACGAGACCGACTCAACCCTTAGATTGTAAAATCTGGCAAAGGTATTGGGTGTTGCCCAGCCCGCTGCTCTGCAGATGTCTGCTAGGGAGGTGCCGTGGCTTAGTGCCCACAAGGACCCCACACTTCTAGTGGAGTGTGCTCGGACCTGCAGGGGGGCGGGCACACCCTGGGCGTGATAGGCTAAGGCAATAGCATCAACGACCCAGTGGGCTAGCCTCTGTTTGGAGACGGCGTTCCCTTTCCGCCGTCCGCCAAAGCAGACAAAGAGCTGCTCAGAGTATCTAAAGCTCTGCGTGCGGTCCACATAGGTACGCAAAGCACGCACCGGACACAGCAACGAAAGGGCTGGGTCTGCCTCCTCCCGAGGCAGTGCTTGCAGGTTCATGACCTGGTCCCTGAAAGGGGTCGTGGGAACCTTGGGCACGTAGCCCGGTCGGGGTCTCAGGATAACGTGAGAAAGTGCCAGACCGAACTCCAGGCAAGAGTCGCTGACAGAGAACGCTTGCAGGTCTCCTACCCTCTTGATTGAGGCTAACGCGATCAGGAGGGCCGTCTTCAAGGAGAGGGCCTTGAGCTCGACTGAATCAAGCGGCTCAAATGGGGGTCTCTGAAGGCCCGAGAGGACCACTGAGAGATCCCAAGAGGGAAACGGGTTAGGCCGGGGAGCATGTAGTCTCCGGGCGCCTTTCAGGAACCTGATAATCAAGTCGTGCTTACCAAGGGACTTGCCATCTACTGCGTCGTGGTGGGCTGCGATAGCAGCAACATACACCTTCAAGGTGGAGGGGGACAGCCTCCCCTCCAGTCTCTCCTGCAGGAATAGAAGCACTGACCAAACTGCACATCTCTGTGGGTCTTTGGCTCGGGAAGAACACCAATTCGCGAACAAACGGCACTTTAGTGCGTAGAGTTGCCTGGTTGAGGGAGCTCTGGCTTGTTTGATCATATCTACGACAGCAGGTGGTAGATTTACTAGATCTTCCGCGTCCCGTCCAGGGGCCAGACATGGAGATTCCAGAGGTCTGGGCGCGGATGCCAGAGGGTGCCCCGTCCCTGAGAAAGAAGGTCTTTCCTCAGGGGGATTTTCCAGGGAGGGGCTGTCATGAGGAGCGTGAGTTCCGAAAAACAGGTGCGGGTGGGCCAGTAAGGGGCCACCAAGGCGACCTGCTCCTCGTCCTCCCTGATCTTGCACAGCACCGATGCAAGAAGGCTCACTGGGGAAATGCATACTTGCGCAGCCCCCGGGGCCAGCTGTGTGCCAGCGCATCTGTCCCGAGGGGAGCGTCCTTTAGGGAATACCAGAGTGGGCAATGGGAGTTGTCCTGGGAGGCAAAGAGGTCTACCTGTGCCTTGCCGAATCTGTCCCAAATGAGCTGGACCACCTGGGGGTGGAGCCTCCACTCTCCGCTGGGTGAAACCTGTCGCGACAGCGCGTCCGCTGTCGTGTTGCGGTTGCCAGGGAAGTGAGTGGCGAGCAGCGACCTGAGTCGCGGCTGACTCCAGAGGAGGAGATGGCGGGCGAGTTGTGACATATGACGAGAGCGCATGCCGCCCTGGCGATTTATGTACGCTACCGTCGCGGTGCTGTCTGAGCGAATCAGAACATGCTTGCCTCGGATTAGTGGAATAAACCTCTGTAGAGCAAGAATAACAGTCATCAACTCTAGGCAATTGATGTGCCAACACTGCTGGGGACCTTTCCAGGTGCCCGAAGCAGCATGCCCGTTGCACACGGCGCCCCAACCCAGTCGAGAGGCGTCTGTGGTTACCACGACGCGTCTGGACACCTGCTGCAAGGGAACGCCGGCCCGCAGGAAGCAGAGGTCTGTCCACGGGTTGAAAGTCTGATGGCAGGCGGGGGTGATTGCCACACGATGCGTGCCGTGGCGCCATGCCCATCTCGGGACTCGAGTCTGTAGCCAGTGCTGTAGTGGTCTCATATGCATCAACGCGAGCGGCGCGACCGCAGTTGAGGATGCCATATGCCCCAGGAGCCTCTGGAATTGTTTTAGAGGGACCACTGTGCCAGGCTTGAAACGAGCGAGGCACCTGAGCACTGACTGAGCGCGCTCGTTGGTGAGACGCGCTGTCATTGAGACCGAGTCTAACTCCATACCGAGAAAAGAGATACTCTGAACCGGGGCGAGCTTGCTCTTTTCCCAGTTGACCTGAAGCCCTAGAGGTGCCTGAGCACCTGGTCCCTGTGAGCACACAGTAACTCGAGAGTGGGCCAGAATGAGCCAGTGTTCGAGATAGTGGAGTATGCGGATGCCCACTTCCCTTAGGGGGGCAGACGCGAGGGGACAGAGACAGGCCGAAGGGAAAGACCTTGTACTGATACGTCTGGCCGTCGAAAGTGAACCGTAAGAAGGGTCGGTGTCGCGGCAAAATAGAGACGTGGAAGTACGCGTCCTTCAGGTCTACCGCCGCGAACCAATCTAGCTGTCGAACGCAGGTGAGAATCTGCTTCTGCGTAAGCATTTTGAACGGGAGTCTGAGCAGGGCCCGGTTGAGAACTCGCAAGTCCAAGATTGGTCGCAACCCGCCACTTTTTCTGGGTACGATGAAGTAAGGGCTGTAGAGACCCTTCTTCATCTCGGCTGGAGGGATGGGCTCTATTGCGTCCTTGAGGAGCAGTGTAAAAATCTCTGCTCGTAAAGCACTGGCTTGTTGGCCGTGCACTAGAGTGGAGCGAATACCGCTGAAACGAGGTGGGAGCCGGGAGAACTGAATCGCAGAGCCGAGTCGGATGGTCCTGGCCAACCAGCGCGACAGGTTGGGAAGCAATAACCACACGTCCAAACTCCGTGCAAGGGGAACTAAGGGGACGATCACATTTGACGTACCGGGCGGGGCTTCGCGGCGGGGGGGAGCAGGTAATAATGCGTCGGGAGGCAAAAAGAGCGTCCCGAGGCTGAGGTGCTGAGAAAAGACTCAAAGCACTTACCTTACTCCGCACACCTGGCAGGGGGCGGATTAGAGACTGAGGAACAGGTCCCGAGAGGGCGTCTTCGAAACTCGTCAGTGCTGGCCTGCCGGGGTTGGACAGTCACGGGGCCGGAGGCGAGAGAGCTGCGTCCGGAAAACCGGGACTGGAGAGATGTAGGGCCGGGGTGCCGTGAGAACGGCACACACCGGCTGAATGACCCAGTGAGTGAGGGAATCGCTCTGAAGGTACCGTAGCCCGAAGGCGGTGCGGCAGGTGAAAACAAGGATTCTCTTCCCGGCCCTCCACTGGGGGACGGAGTGGTCTTGAAACCATCTCCGGAGCGAACATCCGACTGCCTGGGGTGTCCATCTCAGGAGCGCTTCGGAGCATTTCTGGTCCGAGAGGGGGTCCTGGAAACGGTGGGCGTACGCCGCCTGCGAGGTGCTCGATGCTGGGGCTGAGAGCTGGGCCCAGGTTGCGGAGCTACCTGTTGTTGCTTTCTCGTCACAGGGGGGGATGCCCTCAGCGAGCAGGCGGGGCGTGGGCGCGCTGACTGGGTGGCGCCGCGGCATGATGTGAGAAACTGTCCCCGTCTGCTTCTTCACCACCGAGAACTGCTGGGCAAAGTCGTCGATGGTGTTGTCGAAGAGGCCGAGCTGGGAGGCGGGGGCGTTGAGAAATCGTGACTTGTCAACGCCATGCATCTCGACCGTGTTCAGCCAGAGGTGGCGCTCCTGGACCACGAGTGTGGCCATCGTCCACCCGAGTGCCTGCGCCGTGACATTCGTAGCTCTGAGAGCGAGGTTGGAGCAGAGCGCAGTTACTGTAGCACATCAGGGTTGGAACTACCCAGGTGCAGGACTTGCTGGGCGGAGGCGGCCTGTCATTCTACGGCTCTGGTAAGTAGTACCGTTCAGTCACGCCAGGTGGCGGTGTTCCGCCATCCAGTGTAGTGAGAGCGGACAAGCGGAGGGCGGTTCCGACCGCGTTGGCTCGTCATGCACTTCCGGGAACGACGGAACCAAGGGGGGGCGTGGCTATAAGCGGTGCCGTTACCCGAGGAACCGATCGAGTATCCAAGAGGGGGGCGGAGATCTCCAGTCCAGCCTGGCGCTCGCGGCGGCCCAGGAAAGCATAGCGGACATCTGAAAATCAGCCTCAGCCCAGGCGAGCCATCACCATCAGATGCCGCTGTGACGCTCTCCGATGCAGCGGCGATGTTGTCATCCAATTCCGGGAGCTCAAGGGAAAATGCCGGCTGGTGGGGAAGCGAGCCGCACTCTTCCCGAGCTCGGACGGAAGCAAACAAGCGTGCTGGGGGGCGGGTGGTTCGTGGGGATTTACCCGGCGAAACTGAGCCCGTGGTCATCCCCAAATCGCCTTCATCGCCAGCCGGGTCAACCTCAATCCCGTGGGAAGAAGGAACGACGCGGGGGGCGGCTGAAGTGGCTTTCTCTCATGACAAAAGAAAGCACGATCGCAATGTTGCCATGGTTATGTTCTCGCACTGAGAACATGAACCATTCATAAAACGCTGCTTGCGTGTGATCGCAGCCCAGGCACACGAGGCAGCTTTTTATGATCGTCAGAAGTGGAGAGAAATCGACCGCATCCAGGAACTACACAGAGGCGGAAAGACATCTTTAAAAAGACGCGTCCTGAAAAGGACGTGCAACGCCTGCTGTGTATTGCTCTTTTATGAGTGGGAACTCAAACTCTTTTAGAGAAAATATACTCTTTTAGGAGGAGAAACACTCTTTCAAACAGAAAGAAGCGCTGTCGAAGCGCCCAGGGGCGTGGACTGCACAGCGTGCAGAGAGAGAGAGACGCCAGCTGGAAAATGCGCCGTGCGGATCCAACAGCAATACTTCCCGCTGATAGAGGTAAGTGAAACAGGTGTGTGTTTCAGCTGCTTGCGGTACAACCATTCGGCTCCGAAGAAAAATTCTGACTGGCATTCGCTGCCCCGGTTCCCCTTATACCCGTATGTCCGGGGCGGGGCATGCAAATTCTGCCTGCCAACTTGACATTGGCCTTTTCTCAGGTTCAGAGGTACGATTCGGCGTCCGAGAAGACCCCTTGTGTCACTTCCTTCGACACTACGTCGAGAGAGTGACAGAAGGGGAACAAAATTTTCTCCAAAATACTACAGCGTGGACACATTCCCAAAAAAGGTGAGGGGCAGATTCATCTACAGCATTACAGGAGCAAAGTGGATCTATTTCAGGGAGCATGTTTCTTAAATAAAGATTGACTGGGTAAAAACGGTAACAGTTTAAAGGACAAATCCTTAACCTTGTTGGTAATTAAATATTTGTGAGGTAAAGACCATACGACCTGCGTCAGACATGCTTGTGTCATGAATCGGGTGTGTTGCGTCATAAAAATAAAATGTTTACTTCACTGTGTCAAGTTAAATATAGTTTAATACTCAATCTTTAAACACATCTTGAGATCCCTTAGTTCGCATTTGCGCTCCAAGTGTGTCCACTTAATGTTTTGTTCACTGTAATAAACTGTGTGTTGCTCACACAGCTGAAATTTCACTTACTGCCCTCTGGAGTAAACAGGTGGTACTACAAGCTTGCATTTCTCAGGATTTTCTCAGGAAAGCATTGAGATTAAATGTGTTAATTTTTTAACACGTTATTTTTGTAAAATTATTCGCACGTTATCGACAGCCCTGATAAAAATACATGGAAGGAAACCTGGCTAGTAACTGTTGACATTTGGCAAGCTAAAACACCTTCTTAGAAATTGCGTCTCTGAAATGAATCCCATTTAAAGCACCGCTTTTGCAACAAATCCCCCATCTTCAGCAATACATTTCAACACAATCACTGTTGGACTCTTTTTATTTGTTGAACCCTGTACTCATGCAGATGAATCATGCAATGAGTGTTGCATTTGTAAGATGATACATTCAAAATATCAATTTTTTTTCTTTTTAAAAATGAATTTTGAATGCATTCTGTTCCACCCTATCCAGCTCTTTCTGAATTCAAAAAAGAATCTTGCATGAACAACCCTTAAGGAATGTCTGATCAGTGCCACAGGAACAACCCTGAACCTGCACAAATATACAGGGCTTCCATATGACCGACAATTCGTTCAGACAACCCACCAACAAATCAATATTGAAAATATATCATTTTTCAAATCCCTAAACCATTTCATTATAACTTTATAGGGTAACAGCAGTGCTTAAATTCTAACACACGTCTTACCCCATACTGTTTTGAGAGCTGTATAGGAAGGGTGGGGAGTCAATAGTTTGTTTTTCTCTCTCAACTTAGTTACAAATTTGCTGAAAGAGGGTCTCCATAACTGCTTTAACCTTCCTCCTTTCATCCTTCTGATGATGCCACAGGGCAAAAAGAGAACAGAGATGATGGAGATGCTACACCCTAATCTACCCCAAAGGGTAGAGAACTGGGCCCTGAGTCATGGGTCTTGCTAATGGCCTTCAATGTTTGAATATCATTACTCTGGCTTTAAGGTTGTGAGGATGGACCACACTGCCAAAGGGGGGCATCTTGAAGCATGGCAAGGCTGCAGTTAAGCCATGACAAAATACAGGTCTGGCCAATCAGGCAGGCACAGAACAAATCAAGATTTATGGCCAGAAACTCCTGCATAAGTGTGGGGCAAAAACAGTGCTGGGACAAAAAGTGAGATGGAGGGGAGGGGGAAGATAAAATGGAGAATCAAGGAAGATAAAATGCTCTAACTACACTCTTTCCTTGAAAACTTTTAAGCACACAATGTGGGGCTCTGTGAACATGCTAGTAATTCAATATCAAATGTTAAAGGTGATGTGTGTAATTGTATAGATGTTAAGATAGTTTCTGCTATCCCAGCTTAATATTCCAATAAAACCACTTTTTATTAAAAAATATTAAAAAGTAAGGAATTTCTTAAAAATAAATGTAGTTCTACCGGGAGACGCACACCTGTACATCATCACGCCAATATCTAGTTAACTAATGGGTAATCATATGTCAGCCATTGCTTTATAAGTCCACTTTCAATCTGCCCTCTTGCAGTTTCAGTGTGCCAACACATTAAATCATTCGACATCTCACTATGTCCACGTTAAGTCAGCTTCACTCCCAGACAAGCTAATACCCATCTCTGGACATGGATTTAGTCACTTGCTCCTTAGCTTCTATCCAGGCTACAGTGCGCGTGTGCAATTTCCATAGTCTCAGTGGCATAGTGGTCCTTTTGGAATGATAATTGAAATGTTAGCCAAGCATCTCTTTCATCCCAAATCTCTTCAGGTCACAGGTGAACCAGCTCATTCATATTCTCTTGGGAAGCCTGCCTTTCCTCCCCGACGATGCCGCCACTCCATCTCAACTTTCTGCCCTGCATAAAACCTACTTTGATACTGAGATCTGGATTAGCAAATATCAGTATCATAATAGACCTCTCTCAGTCAAAGCCACCCCATCTACCGCACCCGAATGCACAACCCGGTGCTGGAAGTCGTGCACTCCTTGCCAATTCTGCCAAAATCACTGCATCAAGGCAGCAGCTGGTCCCCATCAGAAATACGATAAATTCTCAATAATCTTCTCTTGGGAGAAACAATAGTCAATAGTGCATTTAGAGTATGATTTATGGGGTTTTAGGCTTTCTGCTGCCAATGTTGTCTGTTCATCATAACCCCCATCTGCATCAATATTAATTTCAAGCAGAAATATTTCATTTCACTAGAGCATGGGTGTCAAACTCAGTTTGTGGAGGGCCGCAGCCCTGCAGAGTTTAGTTCCAGCCCTGCTCTAAAATGCCTCCTTGTAATCTTCTAACACTCCTGAAGCTGCTTCAGGTGTGTTTAATTAGGGTTGGAGCTAAACTCTGCTGGACTGTGGCCCTCCTGGAACCGAGTTTGACACCCCTGCACTAGAGCATTAGGTTATCATAGTTCATGTTAGGTGATCACGCATTTCGCAGCATGACGGCCGTGCATGCGGGTAACTGAGTTTAAGGTTCACAGCGTTGATTTGTCCACCGCGTTGCACCCCCAAGTGCATACTTCTTCGGGGTATCGAGATCTATCATTTATGCAAGTCATACATAATTACTAGCATACAGGGTCTTATTACTCCATTCAGTTAAGAGTATGCCTGACACCTTGCGGTAGTCTCTGCTCACTACATTTTTGTATTGCAAATCCGCACATTTAATTAACAGCGCAATGCATTTTGCTGCCTATATCATCAAGTCAAACCAGGGTCAGTTTTTATACCACAGTAATATTTTATGTTTTATTACTCATGCTGGCATCATTACAGTGCAGAGATTTATATTATACGGATCTCAATAAACCATTTATTATTTTATTAGCAATAGGACCATGTTTCAATTAGTGATGGGAAGTGAGGCTTCGTGAAGCAATGTGTCATGAAATGGAAGGACACACAGGATGATGGTTAGTGATATTATTTATTGATGCACACAGGAACAGTCACGGCAGGGAGATAGTGTCAGGATGTTTTGGGTTGAAGAGTTGTAATGAGAAATGATGTAGTAGAGAGACTTCTTATCTGATTTAGATGGGCTGGTTGACGATACGGATGAAGACAGAGTGATGGGAGCAGACAGACTGAAGATCGATGGACCGGGAAGGCTGAAGGAAGTTTCTGGATTTGGTAGAGAACACGTATCAGGTTGGTTGCGGGTATTCCGATGTGGGAGTCAGGAAGTCGTGGGAATCCGACGAGACCGGACAACTGAGTGAGGGAACTGGTGTGATATTTAAGGGGTGCGGTGATTGAGTGTAGAGTGCTGGCAGGTGGTGAAGACAGGTGTAGATGATTACCGATGCAGATACCGAGCAGTCAGGTGGTTTTCACCAGAATGCACCTTTAGATTTCATGGATCACATTGTTTTTCCCAAAACTAATCAAGCTCCGATACAGTGCTTCAGTGTGATATGTGTTGTTTTTTTGACAAGCTTCGAAGCTTCCGTTTCGAATGTCACATTACAAGTTTCAATCAATGGGGACTTTCTAAGCATTGGGGCTTTATCACAATGTTCCAAATTTCAAAGCTCATTACATAGTTTAACAACTAAGTTTTCCTAATTACATTACATTTTTATTTCAAGTATCAATACACTTCGGTCTTTGCTCTTAATGTTTTGCTCGTGGTTGGGACAGCTACTTTTAGTAGCAGGTTTTTTTCACAGCTTTTTCACAGTATTCGAAATTTGCACACAGCTCATTAATTCAATTATGTGGAACAGCATAGCATAAAGTGTATAACAATTTATTGATGAACAACAAATTTATAAAAGGAAAGTCTCTTTTGTGTAAGCCCCCTTCTGATGGTCCGGGAAAAATTTTGTGAACCGTCAAACAATGTGGCAGGGGCGAGGAGCCTACCTCCATCAGATGAATACTTGGTGGTGGTGGGGAGGAGGTGGTTGCCACGTTGACACCTGAAGGCTGCAGAATGTTTGGCTGCTGACAGACCTTTAAAGCAAGGGGTGAACAGTGATTGGTTAAAGGAAATTATGAATGAACCGATGACGTGTACTGCACGAGTCTCCCTGATAGAACTACTGCTTATGCTTCCATTTCTATCAGAAAGACTTTGAACAGCATAGCAAAAGGGTAATAACAATTTATTGATGAACAATAAAATAATAAAGTAAAGTCTCTTTGGTGTAAGCCCCAGTCTTACGGTCCGTTGAAATTTTTAATGAACTGTCAAATTCTGCCAGGGAAGATGGCAGGGGTGAGGAGCCTACCACAAAAATAATTTTAATACTAGGACCCCCAAAAGAGAGGGAAAAATAAGGTATACCAACCGGCTCTTAATGTTGGCAGGAAACAATCTGTAAAAGTTAACGGAGCAGTTAGAAACATATAATTAAAAAATATTGCCATTATGTGGGGCAGGGAGGGAAGGGGTGGTTGGGGGAGCATCATTTGTGCAGTATCCTTGGAAAGGATAACAATGCTATGAGGAAAAGAGGGAGGTGAGCATAATTTGTGAGTTTGATGCATTATAGCCCTAATTTTGGTGAGCATTCGGTTGTGCAATACCCTTGACAAAAGTAAATAAATCTTACGATATATATGAGCCCTGACTTGGGCGAACATTTGGTTGTGCAAAAACCCTTGAAAAGGAAAACCAAAACTTAAGACATATGAAGGGAAAAGGGGCATTGATTGTGTAATACCCTAGAAAAGTTTAATTAAAGTTTGACATATTTACATTTATTTATTTAGCAGATGCTTTTATCCAAAGTGACTTACAAAAGAGGAATACATTGTAAGCAAATCATCTTAAGGAGACAGTGGTACGAAAAGTGCTGTATAACAAAGTTTCACTAGCATCAGAATTGTAGAATTCAATACAGATTAAAGTGCATCAAGAATATATTTTTTATATATTCTGGTTAAATGTTCATTGAAAAGAATGGTCTTTAACCATTTTTTGAAGAAATTAATTGAGTCACTTTCATGGATGGAATTGGGAAGGTCATTCCACCAACACGGTAGGATGAAGCCTAAAGTCTGGGAAAGTGTTTCTGTGCCTCTTTGTGTTGGTACAACAAGAAGCCGTTCCTTAGCCAACCGCAGGCACCTGGTGGGAACGTAGCTCTGCAGAAATTATTTTATGTATGCTGAAGCAGACCCAGTGACTGTTCTGTATGCCAGCATCAGAGCCTTGAATTTGATGCGTTTATCAACCGGCAGCCAGTGAAGAGAGACAAGGAGTGGTGTAACATGTGCTGTATTTGGTTCATTAAAGACCAGATGGGCTGCTGCATTCTGGATCGTTTTCAGGGGTCTAATTGCGTTTGAAGGGAAGCCTGCAATGAGGGTGTTGCAGTAGTCCAGTCTAGTTATGACAAGTGACTGAACAAGAAGTTTGTGGCATGTTCAGAGAGGAAGGGTCTTATCTTCCTGATATTGTAGAATGTAAATCTACATGATTGTGCTTTTTAATTGTGGATATCGATGGTTATTCATAGATTTCTGACCCTTTTGGTAGCCATTACTGTAGTTGAACCCAGCTGAACGGGGATGTTGTGTCAACAGCAGTGTTGGCTGGAAAGACAAGGAAATCAGTCTTGTCTGGGTTAAGTTGCAGGTGGTGTTCCTTTATCCAGGCCAAGATGTTCAGATATTTGAGCAGTCACCATAGTGTCATTGAGCTAGAAATAAAAGTAGAGCTGTGTGTCAAGAGGTCAGTCTGATGTTCACGAAGGACATCAGCGAGCCAGGGGCTGGGTGGTGACATACGTGCTGGCCTAGAGGAGAGAGGACAGAGCAATCTTAACCCAAAAGAAATTGACTTAAAGCACAGAACAACAGACTTTTCTTCATTAAATTATAGACAAACTGTCTATGAATTCACATGTATATCCCCAGGACATTGTGATAGGATCATTACTGTCTTGTAAAGTGTTTTTGTACTTTATAGTGTTTTATGCTTGCCTTATGACTGGACTACAGTCTAATATAAAATTATGTAGTATCATGTTTCCTACCAAATGAATCCTTGTGTGACATCCTGCACAATGGTATATATAGATAGAACATAGTTTTAGTATAAGATGAAAACCCCTTTGTTACAAAGGTGCTTTTAAATTAAGAACTTGATGGTTCTCTCAGATGGTCAAAATGACTTTTCCATAACTGCATTTACCCTATTCTGTTCCTGTTTCATTTTAATTTCACTTTCCCATTTCCTATGTGTGAGTGATTTTCTGTGTATGTTTTTGTTTAGATTAGTTATGTGTTCATATATTAGTTAAATAAACTTATGTGTACATTCTTGCAAGTTGATTTTGGTCTGCTTGTAAATCAACGTCAATGTAACGATTCGAACACAGCTACATGCTGTGGCCATGAAAAATATCCTTTCTGAGGATTGATAGACAATCAATACTGAGTGTTTGCTGGAAGACAGATAACTGATTGTAATATTAATTCAGCTATCTCAAGTTGATTCTATTAACCGATCCAAATGTTCATACTTAATTATAATGAGTTATGATTAATTATTCATGTTTCCATTTTAAATATATTTTGACTGTGGTATATTTTGATGAATAATCTCATCCTTGTTTCTAAAAGATTTCGCTTCAAAGCTATATCTATATGTGTAATATTATTGTCAATAAGCCATGAGAACAATATTACTCTAATAAGATAATTAATCATAATTCTCTTATTAAAGCTAATTCCCTACAGTAGAAATTGTGAACTGATACAACGAGACGTTGTATTATGATTTTAATGGTGGAGGATTTTATTCAGACAAATAAACTAGTTATTTTTTAATTTATCTAAATTATAACGGTTGTCAAATACGACTGATTCCATAAAAAATTTCCTTACATGGTAATGTAGAAATAGGACATTTTAATTTAATTCCTAGCTCACACATACTGTTTCCCTTACAAATAATGGTAATGTACATGACACTTTAACCCGTGCAGTGTACATTTATCATACCAAATTCGCTGCATATATTGATGTGAGAATCTGGGCACTTTAACTGATTACTGTTTATTTGTTCATATGCATCGATTAAACTGTTTTCATTAGTATTGATCCAGATGTAAGTTTCATGCCTATCTGGTGGCGGCCTGGGGCCATTCGCTGCTTCATCCACACATTCTATATCACACAATAATCAAACACAAGCATGTCTATCCTCCTGCAAGGATATTATATAATCATATATGCCCTCCTCACCAGGGCTTCCACAATTCCAAGCATGTTTTTCCTTCATATAGGTACTGCACAATCCTCGCTCACCCTAATCGAAAAGCTCATATGTAAATGTTGTTCATCTTTCAACAAAAGGTATCGCACAACAACTTCACCCTTATCGTAGGGATTTATGTTACATTTTCATTTTTTTGGCAAAGATATTCCACAAACAACTTTTGCCCTCATAGGAGAGCTCATAATCAAATGTTGTTTATCTTTCAACAAAGGGTATTACACAACAATGTCGCCATTTTCATGGGGCTTTATACTACGTTGTTCATCTTTTGGCAAAGATATTCCACAAACAACGTCCGCCCTCAGCAGAGGACTCATAATCAAAAATTGTTTATCTTTCAACAAAAGTTATTTCAAAACAATGCCACTCTTATCAAAGGGTCCTCATATTGTGTTGTTCATCCTCTGGCAAAGATATTGCACAAGCAACAGTCACCCTCATAGGAGGGTTGTCTACATTGCTCATACAACCGTCCTCGTTGGAGAGCTCATACCATACGTTAATTCTCTTCAGCAAAGGGATCGTACAACTAAGTCACTCTCATCATAGGACTCAAATGAAATATTGTCCAAGCCAACATTTCCCAAAGCGAGTAAAGACAACTTGAAAGTTTGTATTTAATTGGCCAACCGTCTGTACCAATGTGCTAGGTCTAACCTCTGTCATTAAACATCAGATTGTGACCAGTGATTCCATCCCGATACGCAAAAGAATGTACCCTGTACCAATTAACAAGCAAAGGTTTGAGGAGATTGAGACTATGTTGAAAAATGGCATAATACGACCATCCACTTTGTCCTGGGCAGCTCCAATAATCTAAGAGCCAAGAAGCATGAGTGTGTTCACATCTGTGTAGATTACCGAGCCTTGAATGCCAATAGTCATTATTAGGATCATCGGTGTTCAGCACCCTAGATCTATGAAGGGGATAATGACAGGTAATTACCACATTATCCAAAAAAATGCTTTCATTACAAGAACAACAAATATGAATATATTCGTCTTCTAATCGGGTTGAAGAATGCAGGAGCAACTTCCAAAGGCTGATGAACAGAGTTTGAAAGGATCTGATTGGTAAATGCTGCTACGTATACGTTGATCATGGTGTATTCCAAAGACATCCAACAACATATCAAAGACCTTCAGAGTGTGTTTTGTGAACTGGAATCTGCTGGCTTTACACTAAAGTTGAAGTCTTTTTTAGGACATGTAATTTCTGAAGAAGGTATTAAAATGGTGGAGTCTAAGGTAGAGGCTATAAGAAACTTTCCCACACTGAAAAACCTCAAGGAAGTTCAACGCTTTCTAGTTCTCGCATGATGGTATCATTGTTTCATCCCTCACTTTTCAGAATATGCTGCTCCACTTCATGCACATAAGAGGAAGGATATGCTATGAAATTGGAGTAAGGAATGCTGACATGCCTAAGAAAACCTGAAGGATTCTTTGCAAAGGACTTCAGTTCTCATGCCACCTGACACCAACAAACCCTTTAAAGTGCAGATAGATGCAATTGACATTGGACTAGGAGCTGTATTGACACAGGAATCAGAACAAGGGGAACATGTCATTGCCTATGCCTCCCAACTATTTCATGGTGTGGAGAGGTCATATTCTGTCTCAGAGAAGGAATGCCTTGGCATGGTGTGAGTAGTTGAGAAATGGCAAAAATATTTGGAAGGAAGACAGTTTGACATTCTTACAGATCACGCTGCTCTCACCTGGGAATTCAGCCACCCTCGTCCTAATTCACAACTCACAATATGGGCCATCTGACTCCAAGGACTTACCTGCATTGTGCGGTTTAGGAAATATTAGTGCAACATTGTCCTTTATTCATTGTCCCATGCCCTGCCTGGAGGAACTCTTGGGACAAGTTGCGATATGCCAAGCACAAGATGTATGTAAGAATTTAACTATTGACTGGGAAGAGATTGGTAAAAGTCAGAAAAGTGACCAAGCTCTGCAAGGTTTATGGGATGATGTAAAGCTTACCCTGCCAAATTCTGATTACATTCACTACATTGTACAAAACCACTTCTTGTTCAGATGCATTCCTCACCATCATAAAGGTAATATTTTGCAAGTGGTTACCCCAACAAATCTCCAACAACAATTTCTCGAGTTTGCACATGACAGCCCATTGAGTGGACACTTGGGGCATATAAAGACATTGCGCCAGCTTCTCAATGTGGTGTATTGGCAAGAAATTCATTGGTATTTTTGGAATCACTGCAAGCAGTGCCAGATCTGCCATCAGTACAAACCATGCATATCCAAACTCTCTGGACACCTTCAGTTTACACCTATATAGGAACCTGGATACATGCTCGGTATAGATCTTATGGGACCAATCACTAGGAGCTCAAAATTGAATGAGTATCTGCTGGTCGTCAAGGACTGCGTCAGCAAATGGGTGAAGGTATTTCCTTTTCATTCAGCTAAGACTCCTGTGACAACTGGCATCCTTATCAAGGAGATCTTTACCCATTAGGGAACTCAGACTTAGCTGGTGTCGGACCTTGGACCTCAGTTCACCTCACAACTTCTGAACTCCACTTGCAAGCAGTGGGAGGTAATCCAGGAACTCACCACCACGTATCACCCTCAGACAAACTTGACAGAGAGGGTGAACAAAACCCATAAGATCAACATCGCCTCCTACACCAAAGATAACCATCGACACAGGGACCGAGGGATCCAGTTCATGATCAATTCTGCATGATAGGAAAGTACTGCATATACCCCGGCAGAAATTGACATAGGACGCAGACTCATTGGAACAATTTGAATATCATCCCCCGGATCCTGACCATTCTGCTTATGATGTTATTGAACACCAGAAAATCCCTTCTGGAGAAAGTGAAAGAAAATGTGACAAGATCCTAGAACCGACAAGGGAAGTATAACCGGAGAAGAATTTTCAGGAAGGGGAACTTGTCTGGGTTCATACTCACCCATTGTCTCGTGCAGGAGATGTGTTAGGCCAAATTAGCACCTAAGTGGCAAGGACCTGCGGAAGTTTTAAAGCAGTTGAACCAAGTAAATTGAAGTGTCAACCAACCCCAAGCAGGCTGAGACATAACATGTAGAGAATTTAAAAAGGTTGTATGGCTATATCAAGCCTTCTTCTGAAGGGGGGATGTGTAACAGTTGTAGTAAACCTTTCCATTTATTTGCTAAAGCCGCTATGTTATTCTTGATTACTCTGGCAGGATGGAGTTCCCTTCTTAAAGCAGAGAGCAAGATTGGTTAGAAAGGTGTGCTGGAAGTAGCTATGAGTGTTTGCTCAACTATAGCTTTGAAACAAGTTCTGTTCTCTTGGGCAGTTGAGGAGTCAAGAGGCAATGAAGCAGTGCAGGCAAGACTTTTATTTCTCTCCCTCAGGTTCTGAACACAGTCTGTTCATGTAGATTCAAACACTCAATCAGATAAAAAAAAAGAAATTAAACTGTAAATGATAATTACAACCCAGGTGATGAGCCTTACCACTCTCTCTCTCTCCAGCAGACAGACACACGACCACGTCCCCATCCCCACAAGATTTTTTACACCAAAACCTTGAATGTTGAGGAACATCATGAGTTCTACAGCTCATTGTTTACTGTTTGATACTTCTTTCTTATTTTGTTACTTGTTTAAATTTTTGGTCTCATTTTTTTAATTGGTTAGATTTGTATTTATTTTATTTATTTTTTAGAGAGGTTTTTTTGTGTGTTGTTTGCTCATTCAATGCTGAGGATATTTCAACTGGATTACACTTTGGACTTTGACTGTATTAATTTATTGATGTCACCCATTTGGACTATTGCCTTGTTATGCTTCAGTTTATCATTCAAGCTGAATTATGTCTTTGCTACAACTGAACTTCAATATTGCTGAAAATCCTACCTCTTGCCTGAAGATCCTTGGTTTGGTGAAAAATGTACTTAATGTTTATTTACATCTGGACACAAAAATCTTGGACAGTAATGCAACATACACCTTAAAAAGGCAACATCAGGAATTGTCCTTTTCTTTATGGATGTTTACTTTTGAAGTTGAAACGATCATGCTTTTGTATATATGTTTATACTGTATGTCTGGCTTGATTATTATTGAATCAACATTTTTAAATACACTTGATCTTCGCTCTTGGATGAATGGATTCTCCTCATTTATATATGTGACCAATTTAAAGTGTTACAAAGTATTATTATTATCATTGTAAAAAAAAGTCTTGTTTTAAGCATACACCTAGTTAAATTTTGTTAGATTTATTTTAAATTACGAAAAACAAAATGGAAGAAAAAAAGTACATATAAAAATCACATGCATTTTTGCTTCTGAAGTAAATTGATCTTGTTATAGATAACCTAACCCTAATTTTTACTGAAATGCAAAATAAATAAAAAAAACTGTATTTAATGAAGTGAAGTGTGTATTTTCTGTGCTACTACTAGTGCCACCGAACGTAACTTAAGAAAAACTTTTTCAACATTGCGAATATTCACACTTTTTGAGAAAACTAACCATGAATATTATGCTTATATTTCAGTAATGACAACTCTCTAAAAGATTTATCATGGTTATGTGGGTGTGACATATTGATAGGATATTAACTTTGGCATACTAGATCTCTTATGCTGGTGCCACTGCCGAGCCAGTACGGAGACTTGCTACAGTTTGAAAAACACAAAACATTCTGCAAATGAATAACATGTTGCTGCACAATTAGACATAAATACAAACCCCCATGTAGCAGATATGTACATGTGGAGGTGGAGGTTTTCAGAGAAAACTATCGCAGCGTGCTGCAATAAAACTGTCTGTGGCAGTGGGGGCGTGGTCAAGCGCCCGTACGGGGAGAGGAAGCGGTAAGGGCGCTTACACCTGAGCTAAATTATGTCTAACATCTGTCTCTGATTTCAGTGAGTACGGGGAGAGCGGCATAAAAAGAGCGTCAGCACCTCCAGTTGCCAGAGAGAGCCCGACAAGAGAGCCAGCGAAATATTTGTGAGATTATCTATGTTAAAAGTACTGTGTGTTGGAGGTGCCAAATTAAAAAGGCTTACCTGAGTTCTGAGACCTCTGTTCTCTGTCCATTCTTGTGCTGCTGACTTCGAAAGTGTCACACTGGTGCCGAAACCCAGGAAATGCAATTAAGGAAGAAGCTAACGTCCTTAATAATGGAAGGTAATCGCCCCACAGAGTCCTCGCAGTTGGCGGAAGTCCTCCAGTCCCTCACGGCGATGCACCGCTCCCATCAACAGTCCCTGCTTGAGCTCCGGCAGGAGCAAGATCAACGTTTTTTTTTAAATCATGCAAGCTCAAGCAGAGGACCGACTTCTGATCCGGAATCTCCTCAGCCAGGAGGTCGCTCCAGCCACAGCCGCAACCCCGGACATCCGCTCCTCGTTGCCCCCACCCGCCCTACAGAAGATGGACGATCCAGAGGCCTTCCTCGACTTGTTTGAGCGGACCGCCGAGATTTGGGGATGGCCACACGACCAGTGGGCAGCCCGCATTATCCCTCTCCTGTCCAGGGAAGCCCAACTCTCTCTCTCTCTCTCCTTCCCCTGTTCCCTCCCCTTCCTCTTTGCCATCTCGCTCTATCCTCTCTCCAGGGCCTGTTCCTGCCACACGCAGTCGAGGAGGATGACCGAGGTTAACCTCTCGTCCCTGGGAGCCTACACATTCCCCTTCCCCAAGCTTCAGCCACTCTCCCACTCAGGTGGGGGTGCCCGCCAACACAGGTACGGACATGGCACCTGGGCCAGCTTGTTGGAGATGCGGGGACCCGGACTACTTCCGGGATCAGTGTCTGCTGATGGAGGTGGGGACGGTGGTGCGGGTCTCCAATTTCCTGCAGGCTGTCCCTGATCAGCTGGAGCATACCGAATTCCGGTAAGAATTCAGGGGGGTACTTACCAAGCATTGCTGGATACAGGTTGTAACCAAACCACCATCCACCAATGCTTGGTTCAACCCGAAACTTTGGCACTGCTAAACTGGTGAGAGTGAGGTCTCAAACAACACTCAAACAAAAGAGAATGTCACACAATTATTGATTCCACGGAGCCGGGAAATGTTATTCTTGGCGGCTCATTATAATCCCATGGCGGGTCATCTAGGGGAAAGAAAAACACTGCTCCGTCTAATAGCCTGTTTCTATTGGCCGGGCACTGGCGGCGACGTCCGCAGGTGGTGTGCGGCGTGCTGCAAATGTCAGCTGGTAAACCCCGGCCACCCCAAAAGTGCCTTTGCGCCCTCTTCCATTGATCGAGGTTCCCTTCGAAAGAATTGGAATGGACCTCGTTGGGCCATTAGAACGGACCGCACGCGGACATCATTTTGTGTTAGTCCTGGTGGATTATGCAACACAATATCCGGAAGCAGTGCCTCTAAGCAATATCTCAGCACGCAGTGTTGCAGGGGCACTCTTCAAAATAATCTCTGAAGGGGATTCTGAAGGAAATCCTCACCGATCAGGGCACAACATTTATGTCACGGACACTTCGCAAGCTTTACGATCTGTTGGGCATTAAATCAGTCCGCACTAGTGTGTACCATCCGCAGACTGATGGCCTAGTGGAACGATTTAATAAAACCCTCAAGAATATGATCCGCAAGTTCGTACACGAGGATGCTAAAAACTGGGACAGATGGCTCGATCCCCTGTTATTTGCAGTGCGAGAGGTCCCGCAAGCTTCCACTGGCTTGTCCCCATTTGAGCTGCTGTATGGGTGACGCCCACGCGGTGGCTTAGATGTCATTCGGGAAGCCTGGGAGGAGGGGCCTTCAAATAGCAAGAACAAAATTCAATACGTCTTTGATCTCAAAGCAAAACTCCACACTTTGGGGAAACTAACACAGGAGAATTTGCTCCGAGCCCAAGAACGCCAACGCCGACTGTATGACAGGGGTACACAGCTAAGGGAGTTTGCACCGGGTGATAAAGTTCTTGTATTGCTCCCCACATCAAGCTCCAAATTGCTCGCCAAGTGGCAAGGACCCTTTGAGGTCACACGACGAGTGGGGGATCTCGATTATGAGGTTAAACGAACCGATAGGGGCAATGCACGTCAAATTTACCACCTCAATCTTCTCAAATTATGGAGGGAGGCGGTCCCTGTGTAGTTGGCTACGGTGGTTCTGTAGAGGGCGGAGCTCGGACCGGAGGTGAATCCATAACACCGCGGTCACTTGTGGAGACCACCTCTCACCGTTCCAACGATCAGAGGTTGCCAAGTTGCAAAAAGAGTTTGTGGACGTGTTTTCCCCTCTGCCGGGTCGTACATACGTCATCGAACACCACATCGAGACCAAGCCGGGGGTAGTGGTGCGTACCCGCCCTTATCGCCTGCCCGAGCACAAAAAGAAAATAGTTCAGGAAGAATTGGATGCAATGCTCAATATGGGGGTAATAGAGGAGTCCCACAGTGATTGGTCCATCCCGTTTTTTCTTGTTCCCAGAGTGACGGGTCTGTGCGGTTCTGTGTGGACTATAGAAAAGTTAACGCAGTGTCTAATTTTGACGCGTACCCAATGCCTCGGGTTGATGAATTGCTCAATGGGTTAAGTACAGCTAGATTTTATTCGACCCTGGATTTAACAAAGGGTTATTGGCAGATCCCCTTGACACCAATTTCCCGTGAAAAGACAGCCTTCACCATGCCATTCGGATTACACCAATTCGTGACACTTCCGTTCGGTTTGTTTGGAGCCCCGGCCATGTTCCAACGTCTGATGGACCGTGTCCTCCGGCCGCATTCGGCTTACGCCGCTGCCTACTTGGATGATATTATCATCTATAGTAATGACTGGCAGTGGCATATACAACATCTGAGGGTGGTCCTGAGGTCGCTGCGACGGGCGGGGCTAATGGCAAACCCTAAAAAGTGCGTGATTGGGCGTGTGGAGGTACGGTATCTGGGGTTCCACTTGGGTCATGGCCAGGTGCGTCCCCAAATTGACAAGACCACAGTGATTGCAACTTGCCCTAGGCTTAAGACCAAAAAGGGGGTGAGGCAGTTCCTGGGGCTGGCTGGCTATTACAGAAGATTTGTGCCTAATTATTCAGACGTCACAAGCCCGCTGACTGACCTCACTAAAAAGGGGGCTCCAGACCCGGTCCAGTGGTCGGAGCAGTGCCAACAGGCGTTTACACAGGTGAAAGCCGCACTCTGTGGGGGGCCGCTTTTACATACTCCTAACTTGTCTCTCCCCTTCTTATTACAGATGAACGCTTCAGACAGAGGGCTGGGGGGGTGTACTCTCACAGGTGGTGGAGGGGGAGGAGCCGCCGGTGCTGTACATCAGCCGCAAGCTTTCCTTGAGGGAAACTAAGTACAGCACCGTTGAAAAAGAATGTCTGGCCATCAAGTGGGCAGTCCTCATGCTCCGGTACTACCTGCTGGGGCGGGCCTTCACTCTCTGCTCGGATCACACCCCACTCCAATGGCTCCACCGCATGAAGGATACTAATGCCCGGATCACCCGTTGGTATCTGGCCCTTCAGCCATTTAAGTTTAAGGTGGTCCACAGACCGGAGGTGCAGATGGCTGTCGCTGACTTCCTCTCCAGAAATGGGGGGGGGGGGGGGTAGGCAGGCAGGATCGTGGGGGTATGTGGCAGCGGGGGGCTTGGTCAAGTGCCCGTCCGGGGAGAGGAACCGGTAAGGGCGCTTAAACCTGTGCTATATTATGTCTAACACCTGTCTCTGATTTCAGTGAGAACGGGAAGAGCAGCATAAAAAGAGCGTCAGCACCTCCATTTGCCAAAGATTTTGCAGACAATAAAATAAATAGCAGACACCCAATGATTTTTTGGAGTGTATTTCAGAAGTCAAAGTTTGGTTTTCTTTGGGCTTACAAAGCCTCTACTGGGATATACTAAAAGTTCTCAAAATGTGTCTGTATGTGGTTATACCCTTGTTGTGAGCTCATATAAACCCTATGAACTAGCCAATGGAGCAGCTGGCATCATGACAGCAATTGAGCAGAGCAAAACTCAACCTGCACCCATAGACAAAGAAGACAACAACACAACAGTTCGGAGCCAATGTTTAGCATGACAGTCAAGTAAGAAAATATGAGCTGACAAGCTTAAGATAAGTGTTCCAGAGAGCATAATGTCTGAGCAAGTCCATGAAACAGTGAAACTTTTCTATTTTCAAATCTACTGATAAGTAGACGTGAACATTTAAAGTATGATTTAAATAAGACAGCCTGGTACAAATAATGGTATATGCTATTCACAACCCAGTGCAAATAGGGACATATATTATTTTTATTTATAGTTTAACTATAAACACTTGAATGCTTAACTTTCATCTTGCTTTAATTTTAAATTTAACTATAAATTTAAGTTTGTCATATTTTTCTGTGGTTCTGCCATACTATTGAGGTGCAAATAGCTTCACCATGTGGCAGAGACTTTACTGTAAATCTCCTGCATCTTAGATTTTTCCCCTGAGAAAAGTTTTTAGGTCTTAATATCTCACACTGTGCTCAGATTTGACAAGGTGTCTAAATTTGCAATCAAAAGTCAAAGATTTTAAACATAACAAATTCTTCCAAGGCCAGATTATCTAACCTATGCTCTACAAATTAATTTTACAACGTTATACCCTTTAAGTATGTAAACAAATGTCTCATTTGTGTCATTTTTTACCACATCTACTGCATTTTTGTCAAAGGTGATATTTAAATGAAACAAATGAGAATTCCTGAGCTATGAAATGCATCCTTTGAGCATTTTTCCTCTAGGATATCAGAACTTTTTATTATATTCCGTAGCTTTTGTTTGTTGCTCTATTTACAGATGTCAGTTATTCTGTAACCTGTCTCATCCCAGGCTAACACACAGATCAGACAGGTCTACTGGCTGGTCTGTCTGATTCGAGAAAGAGTGCAATGTTGAGTGTTCTGTTTATAAACCAAAATGTACTGTGCCTGCAGAAATTAACAGGAAATAGAGCAAATGCTTTTTGGTTTAAGGTGTAGAAAGCAAGAGAGGGTAAGAGAGAGAGATGAAAGCATATGTTCTAATGGTTTAGGAGGTCTGCTACCTCACCCTGCCCGAGGATGAGAGCTGTCACTTCATATAGCCTGTGATGCGCTGCAGAAACGAGGGCAAATGGAAAGAGGGGGAGAGAAGAAAAAATACACTGTAGGTGGTAGGATAAAGAGAAATAAAAAAAATTCTTGGCCAGTACATAATATCCTAAACCAGATTTAGTTTTCATCAGCAATTCAATTTCACAGATTCATCTGTAAAGGTGTGTGTGGAGGCGAGCACATGGTCGAGCGATCGTCAGGCAAGAGAGTAAGCTGTAAGGGTTCACACCTGAGATGAATTGCTGGAAATTGCTTGTTTCTGTGTTCGCAGTAATAGACTGGGAAAATAAAAATTGCCAGCCCTTAGCGTGTGGGGAGAGAGAGAGAGCTTCAAAAACCCAGAGTGTGTTCTTTGAATAAACATCGGGTTTGAGTGTTTGCCACTGGAAAGCGTAGTTTGAGTTTTTGTAAAATAAATAACCCTTTTAAGTTGGATTCGCTGTCTCCCGCTTCCTCATTCCATTGAACGGTTACACTAATGCTGAAACCCAGGAAATGAGGAAGAAGGATACGCTGCCATGAAGTTGTTGCTGCTGGCTAGGGAGAACAGTGACGCCAATGAAGTGATCAACTTGGTGGTGTTGGAGCAGTTCGTCTCCCAGCTGCCAAAAGGGATGGCTGAGTGGCCGTCATCCCCCGGCCTTATGGAATTCCTGGTAGAGGACTTCCATCTAGTGCAGTCGCAAGACAAAACCTTGAAGCACGAGTTTGACCAAGTGATAGTGACTGATGATCAAAGTCTTCAGCCAGGCATCACACTCATATATCCATATTTTGCAATTGTTAAAGATCAGTTGAATAGAGTGACACAGGACACTAGGAAAAATGAAAATACAACCAAGTTGTTGATACCACAGAGCCGTTGGGAAATATTATTCCTGGCAGCTCATCATTATCAGATGACAGGCCACTTGGGACAGGGGAAAACACTAAGTCGTCTCGTAGCCCATTTCTATTGGCCAGGCATTCACAGGGATGTTCACCCGTGGTGTGCAGCATGCCGTGACTGTTTTCACCCTCTCCCGCTGAACGAGGTCCCCATCGAATGAATTGATATGGACCTCATCTGGCCATTAGAACAGACAGCATGCAGGCATCGCTTTGCATTAGTCCTGGTGGTTTATGCAACGCAATATCCAGAAGCAGTGCCTCTGCGCAACATCTCAGCACTTAGTTTAGAGGAGGCTCTCATCAGAATTATCTCCCGAGTGAGGATTCCGAAATAAATCCTCACTGATCAGGGCACTGCTTTTATGTCACATACACCATGCAAGCTGTCCAAATTATTGGGGATTAAATAGATTTGGACAAGCATATACCATTCACAAATGGATGATTAACGATTTAATCTGACCTTTAAAGATACGATTCGTTAGTTTGTGCATGAAGATGCTCTGAACTGGGATAAGTGGCTCGAACCCTTGTTATTTGCAGTTCGAGAGGTCCAGCAAGCATCCACAGGGTATTTCCTGTTTGAGTTGTGGACATAAGACCTGTGGTGTGTTAGACGTCAGTATATTCACACACCCCTAGAGAGTGCTGTTTGAATGAAAATTGTGTTGAAGTGTTTGCCGCTGAAAAGCGTGCTTCAGTGTTTACCGCTGGAAAGCATAGTTTGAGTTTTTGTAAACTAATTAACCCCTTTGAGTGGGATTCGGCATCTTCCTCATAGCATTGAACTGTTACAGTGTGCTATCTGGCAGTAGTTCTCAACTGGTGGGTTGTGACCCAAAAAAGACTTGAAGGGTCAGTTCTGGAAGAGTTGTGGACAACAAGGATGGAATAGGGCTCTATTTTCGTGAGCGTGCAGCGCTACACGCAACGACCATGCACAACGTCTTATCCAATTTTCATGAGAGCGCTAATTTCAATCGCAACTTTCATGCCAGTGCAAAGCGCAAGTGGCCATGGGTGGGAGTTTTTGCACTATTATGGGTGTATGTGAGCAAACTCTGGGTGTATTGTATGTTAATGAAGTGGCTCAAAGTGCAATTTGTTATTTTCCTGAGAAATGGGTAATTGTGCTAAGACGTTTGAAAACAACTCTTAACTTAGAACAAATTTTAAACTCGGTTCCTGCATTTGCATTTTAAAGGTGGTAATAAAGTTAATGTCCAAATTCTAAAAATATAGCATAGCATTAAATTATGTCACTGACAATCAGAGTTTTCAGAAAGTTTTATATGGAATAACGTCTCATTTACTGATGTAACATCCATTCCCTGATGGAGGGAACGAGACTTTGTGTCGATGAGTTGACACTAGAGGTCACCCTTGGGATCCCAGACATCTCTGATCTCATCGCATCCACCAACGCTGACTCCACATGGGTAGCACCCAGGCACGTAAGGCAGCGATCGTGGCCATCAGAAGCAGAGAGAAATCGACCGCAACCAGGAATTACACACACAAGAATGATCTAAGCATCTTGAAAAAGATGCTTCCGTTTGTGCCACTCTTTTAGAGAAATCTAAACTATTTTATTGAGATATATATATATATATATATATATATAGAAGTTGGAGAGAGTAAAATGCTTGGTATTGGTAGACTATGAGTTTTTTTACCACTTCTTTATTTTTATTATATTTTCATTTCATTTGAAGTGTAATTTAATTTAGACAGTTTGACTTAGTAGTATTGTAGTGCAGCTGCCCTTGGGATAAAACTACCCATCCTGCACACAGAAGTCCAAAAAAAGAAAACTTTCCCCATGACTGAGAATAAGGTTTAACTATAAACACTTGAATGCTTAACTTTCATTATGCTTTAATTAATATGACTTATATTGATAACCAAAGTAATAGGCTATGTTGAGAATAGCATGCTCTAATAGTGTATGTACTATTCTAGAACCCTAACCCAACCCTAATGTGAATCTGGCGACATTTTTGCAAAATGAAAAAGTGTTTTGATGTAATAAGACAGAACTGTGTTAGGAACTGGGCAAAAAGTAAGTATTTTAGAATTCACACATTCACACACGGGCAATTTAGAGTCTCCAATTAAATTAACCTGCATGTCTTTTTGGACTGTGGGGGAAACCAGAGCACCAGGAGGAAACCCACACGAACATGGGTGAACATGCAAACTCCACACAGAAAGTCCCAGTTGAGCTGGGACTAAAAACTGCAACCTTCTTGCAGTGAGGAGACAGTGCTACCAACTGAGCCACCATGCCACCCCCTTTTACTAATGTTTTTTGGAAAGTGAATAAAAGTAATTGTTGTTTTAGCAAATTTTTCACCAGAGAAGTGCCATGATACTCTACGTACACTGAGCCAGATACAAATCAGTTTGCAAATACACTCACCTAAAGGATTATTAGGAACACCTGTTCAATTTCTCATTAATGCAATTATCTAATCAACCAATCACATGGCAGTTGCTTCAATGCATTTAGGGGTGTGGTCCTGGTCAAGGCAATCTCCTGAACTCCAAACTGAATGTCAGAATGGGAAAGAAAGGTGATTTAAGCAATTTTGAGCGTGGCATGGTTGTTGGTGCCAGACGGGCCGGTCTGAGTATTTCACAATCTGCTCAGTTACTGGGATTTTCACGCACAACCATTTCTAGGGTTTACAAAGAATGGTGTGAAAAGGGAAAAACATCCAGTATGCGGCAGTCCTGTGGGCGAAAATGCCTTGTTGATGCTAGAGGTCAGAGGAGAATGGGCCGACTGATTCAAGCTGATAGAAGAGCAACTTTGACTGAAATAACCACTCGTTACAACCGAGGTATGCAGCAAAGCATTTGTGAAGCCACAACACGCACAACCTTGAGGCGGATGGGCTACAACAGCAGAAGACCCCACCGTGTACCACTCATCTCCACTACAAATAGGAAAAAGAGGCTACAATTTGCAAGAGCTCACCAAAATTGGACAGTTGAAGACTGGAAAAATGTTGCCTGGTCTGATGAGTCTCGATTTCTGTGGAGACATTCAGATGGTAGAGTCAGAATTTGGCGTAAACAGAATGAGAACATGGATCCATCATGCCTTGTTACCACTGTGCAGGCTGGTGGTGGTGGTGTAATGGTGTGGGGGATGTTTTCTTGGCACACTTTAGGCCCCTTAGTGCCAATTGGGCATCGTTTAAATGCCACGGCCTAACTGAGCATTGTTTCTGACCATGTCCATCCCTTTATGGCCACCATGTACCCATCCTCTGATGGCTACTTCCAACAGGATAATGCACCATGTCACAAAGCTCGAATCATTTCAAATTGGTTTCTTGAACATGACAATGAGTTCACTGTACTAAAATGGCCCCCACAGTCACCAGATCTCAACCCAATAGAGCATCTTTGGGATGTGGTGGAACGGGAGCTTCGTGCCCTGGATGTGCATCCCACAAATCTCCATCAACTGCAAGATGCTATCCTATCAATATGGGCCAACATTTCTAAAGAATGCTTTCAGCACCTTGTTGAATCAATGCCACGTAGAATTAAGGCAGTTCTGAAGGCGATAGGGGGGTCAAACACAGTATTAGTATGGTGTTCCTAATAATCCTTTAGGTGAGTGTATGTAGGTACAGTTACATGATTTTATGATCCCAGGTTGTTTTAATCAATAATGTATAATAATGAATGTTTTTTGCCAAAATGTGCAGAATGCAATAGGGAATGAATTTCCAATATTTCAAATGCAACTTTTAAAATCTTTTTCTTGACTCAATATTTAATCAGACTGCCAAAAACTGCCAAGATATTTTACACAAAATTTGATTAACATTGTTTTAATTTCTCAGATGACTTCATGCCACTTGGTGAATTTAACATGCAACATAACCTAACAAGAGTATGTGACAACAATGTAGCATTTCCTACAGTTTGAAATGTTTATCATTGCATATTGTTTTACATACTATTTTTTGGGCAGTATACAGCATATACTGTGTAGTATGCAGTAAGCTCTAAGCTAGTTTTTCTTCCGGAAAAGTGTTTGATTTTGAGGGCAAAATGCTAACATTTTTTAAGTCTTCCCCTGTATTTACAGGACAGAAGTTGTGTCACATATAACAAGAACTGTCCATTCTTTTTTGCATATTAAAAGAGAGATCTTTGCACCTTTAAAAATCTGTCCATCAACGGATTAATGTGGTAGTGTATTATAACATTCAGAGTCACATCACTCCTATTGAACACACACTCAATTTATCCTCAATTCAGATATTTGTGATTTCTTTATTAAACAAATAAATCCATCGAATCTGTGATGCATTGAGAAGTGTACTCTTAAAAGCTTTCCACACCTATGACTTTGAAGAGAACATGAGTGAAAATAAGCAGACAATGTCAGCATATAAAGCTCTCGCTTTCAGACAAAGCTGAGAAAGCTTAGAAGAGCTGGTCAAATAAGCAATGCATACTGTATTCCCTGTAGAATTACCAACTGTTTCAGTAGCAGAGGTGAAGTATAAACCTGTACACAAGTAAAAGTACAATTACTTTAAAAAAAAAAAAAAAAATCAAGTAGAAGTTAAAATACTAACATAAATAATTACTTGAATATGAGTAAAAAAGTATGCAATTAAAAGAGTACTCAAGTAGTGAGTAACTTGTTACTTTCACAAATTACATAATAGATGTTCCCTAACTGTCACTCACTGTCACTCAACTGTTGATGAGTTGACACTAGGGGTCACTCCTGCGGAGCCCAGACATCTCTGATCTTGAGAAAAGGCCAAAATTTGGAATTGTGGAATTTGCATGCCACTCCCCATATGGGTATAAAAGGAGTGATGCTGCAAACGTACATCAGATATCTACTTCGGAGCCGAGCGAGCAAGTCACAGAGCTGAATTCCTCCATTCATCTCTACATGCTGTTGGATTTACGGCGCTTTCCAGCGGTCCTCCCCCTCGCACATTACATTGTGCTGAGCAAACACCCCTGGGCACGTTAGCAGCAGAAAAACAAGAAGTTCACTGAGTGAATAATACCTGTCTATATGTATATGTATATGGGTATGAGGCAGGGTCGGTTAGCACTGGGGACTATATGGGGACCTCAGTGGGAGCCTCTCCGCTGGGTATTCCCCCATGGACCTCGTATGCTCCAACTGAGCAATGGGGCGAGGTTGCCGGTTCATTTCACGGCGGACCCGCGATCTTGTTCGGTGCGCCTGACGACGATGAGCTATCGATTACGGCATCGGAGAGCCGGTTTGTCATGTCTAATGCTGAGGACTCGGCTGTACTCCCACCCTCGGGTGCGCCGGCTCAGTCGCAGGCTGACGCGGAGCTGACGGCCATGCTTGCCTGGGCAGCCTCGAGTATCGGGCTGGCGTGGAATCCTCCGCCCCCCCCCAACCCCCCAAAACTTTGTGGCTCGACGATTGGTTCCTGTGGCCAGAGTGCCACTCACGGCCACGCTCCACCCCCGTTCCTTTATTCCCGGAGGTGCATGATGAGCTCACACGCTCGTAGCAGGCACCTTTCACTGCCCGCACGTGATCCGTGAGCTCCTCTGCTCTCACTACCCTTGATGGCGGGGTGGCAAGGGGTTACTTGGCGGTGCACTTATGCCCGCAAAGCGCCGCCACTTGGTGGAACCGTCCAAGGCTCCCATCCAGGGGCTGAAGGCTGATGTCGTCCCTGACGGCTAAGGCCACCCGCCTCATGGCCGGCCGCCAAGAACCCCAAGAAGGCTTCGAAGTGCACCTGAGACATGCAGCCCTGGGGACTCAGGAAACGGCATTATGGGAGCTGGTAAGCAGACCACTCCCACCCCCACCGGAGGGTCGGGTGGAGGATCCTTATTTCTTTACAAATTTTATTTCGCCCACATTTTCAAAAAAAGAACAGTTTCCTTAGCCCCTGGGCTCTATTTCCCCCTGGGCTCTATTTCCGGTCTCCCCGGCCGTCGTTATCATGACCGCAGGCCACCGGTTCTCTTTGGCAGGTACGGTGCCTTGGAAATGGACCTCCCGCTTCCACGCACCCAGCAATGGCACAAGCCCGCCCCTGAGCCGACGTCATCCACGGGCCATGAGGATGAAAATCTTCCTCGCCCATCCCAGGCTGCTCTGGGAGCGGTCACATGGAACCAGGTAAGTGCTTCGTTGTCTCTAGGCTCAGCACCCTGGGCTCCGCCCCGTTGCGAGGCCCCGCCCGCTGGTACGTCCGACGCTGTAGTCCCCTTGGTCCCTCTGGTTGATCAGGACCATCTGACTCGGCTATGCCAAGCGCCCGCCCAGGTTCAACGGCGTCCGCTCCACCGTGATGAGAGGCGAAAACGCCTTCTACGGAAGGGCACGATAGAGCCTGTCCCTCCAGCTGAGGTAAAGAAGGGGTTTTACAGCCCCCTACTTCATTGTACTCAAAAAAGGTGGCGGGTTGCGGCCAATCCTCGACCTGCGAGTTCTGAACCGGGCTCTGCACAGACTCCCATTCAAGATGCTCACACAGAAACTCATTCTAGCGACCTTCTGGCATCTGGATATGTTCGCGGTGGTAGACCTGAAGGACGCGTACTTCCATGTCTCCATTCTTCCAAGACACAGACCCTTTCTCCGGTTTGCCTTCGAGGGTCAGGCATATCAGTACAAAGTCCTCCCCTTCGGCCTTCACGAAAGTCACAGAGGCAGCCCTTGCCCCACTAAGGGAAATGGCCGTCCGCATCCACAACTATCTCGACGACTGGCTAATCCTAGCTCACTCACACGACATGTTGTGTTCTCACAGGTACCTGGTACTCAGGCACCTCAGCCGCTTGGGGCTTCAGGTCAATTGGGAAAAGAGCAAGTTCAGAGCATTTCTTTTCTCAATGACGGCGCACCTCACCAACGAGCGAGAGCAGTCAGTGATGAGCTGTCTGCATGCGTTCAGACAGAACATGTTGGTCCCACTGAAATCCTTTCAGAGGCTCCTGGGGCATATGGCATTCTCAGTGACGGTCATGCCACTTGGGTTGATGCATATGAGACCACTTCAGCACTGGCTACAGACCTGAGTCGAGAAACGAGCATGGAGCCACGGCACACACCACGTCCTTGTCACGCAGGCTTGTTGCCATTTTCTCAGCCCCTGGTTAGACCTAGCATTCCTACTGGCAGGTGTTCCCCTAGGCCAGATCCCCAGGCACATCGTGGTTAAGACAGATAGGGAACGTCTCGGTTATTGATGTAACCTCCATTCCCTGCCACAACATTGAACTAATTTAAGGAATAAACTTGGATCTTGTTGCAATAATACAACACTTCTGCAATCAAGAATTCCTCTGTAGGAATAAACTTGGATCTCGTTGTAGTCTAGAATACAACACTTCTGCCGTCAAGAATTCCTCGGTCCCTTTCAGTGCATGCCCAGCTAAGTGCAGTCGGGAGTCCACGTATCTGAAGGCTTCATGAAGGGAGAAGAAAGAACAATAACACACAGAGTGCTTCCATTCAATCTACTCAAAGTTTATTACATCAAGCATAATATGTATACCTTTCATAGAACAAAGAACAACCAACAGCCAATAGTATAGTGACAGCAAAGGTTGCGAGACAGCCAAGGACAAGAAATGTTGACCGGAATAGTACAGGAACGGTAATCATATGAGGTCAAGCAGTCCTAGATATTTATTACGTCTAACTGAGATATTTAGCCCACGAAAAGGAGTATGTGATCGTTGGAGCACAGAGCATTCCAAAAAGGAGAAACTAACAGCATCATGGACATCTTCTGTGGTTAGCAGAGATACATACAGATACATACACGCATACATACAGAGTTAGATATCAAACTAAAAACAGCATGTACAATTTATATTTCTCACACCGGGTCTTTGGCTCGGCTCCTCAGTGCGATACCTGATGTGTGTTTGCATCGTCACTCCTTTTATACCTGTATGTCCGGGGGTGGCATGCAAATTCCACACGCCAGTTTCCATTGGCCTTTTGTCAAGATTGCAACAAGATTGCAACACAATGAAATATTAGACAGAATGTTTGCCTGAGTCACTATTTTCAGTGAATGTTTTTTCTACATATTTTGAAAGTGAATGGGTCCCTAACATCCTGTCTTGCATATTTTGTGTTCCACATAAAACAAATGGTCACACGGGTTTTGAACAACATGAGGGTAGGGCAATGATGACAATATTAATTATGGCTGAGCTATCATTTTCAAGGAATAGTTCACCCAAAAGGGAAAATTATCATTATTTACTCACCCTGATGCCATCCCAGATGTGTTTGACTCTCTTTCTTCTGCAGAACACATATTTTAGCTCTGTAGGCCAAAACTTTGATGCTCCAAAAAGCACATAAATGCAGCAAAGGTAATCCATAAGATTCCAGTAGATAAATCCATATTTTCAGAAGTGATATGATAAGTGTGTGTGAGAAACAGATCAATATTTGTAATTTTTTGCTCACTAAGTGAATCACTAAAAACACAAGAATTCGTTTATCTGTTTCTCATTCACACCTATCACATCACATCACATCTGAAGATATTGATTTAACCACTAGAGTCTTATGGATAACTTTTATGCTGTTTTATGTGATTTTGTTTAGCTTTAAAATGTTGCCATCCATTCACTTGCATTGTATGGACCTACAGAGCTGAGAAATTCTTCTAAAAATCTTCATTTTAGTTCAGCAGATGAAAGAAAGTCATACATACCTTGAATGGCATAAATAATGAGAATAAATTTTTGGGTGAACTTTTTAAGGGCTCTTGTCAGATCTGGATTAATTTGTAAATAAGAAGAGAGGTTTGGAAACATTTCAAGTAATTATTTCAGTAAAAACGTGAAAATGTCCCACAAGGACATTATATAATGCTGAAATATAAACCAAAGCAAGATCATACTTTATTAATGCCTACTTTTGCTTTTAAAGTCCTGAGTGGATTCTTATTTCAGTGTAGTTACAGTCTTCAGCGTCAAAAGAATTTAGATCATTAGTTCTGTACAGCAGTACTTCCGCTCTCTAAACGCAGAGTATGCAGCCTATATAGGGCAACAACCCCGGTCGTGGAACGCTGTGTCTGAAACTGCCCCCTATCCACTATATAGCGCACTATTTCGAGTGTCCACCATTTTGTAGGAGTGTCTGAATTCTGAGTGAGCCACTAGTTCCCTAATTTTTTTCACTCATTCTTACCCACAATGCACTCTAATTTTGTACATTTGATGTACACTCAACAACGGTTAAATGCCCACAATCCACCATGGAGAAGAAGTACGAGCTGGGAGTTTACTGCTACAGTAAAATTCAGTAAAAATGTGAGACAAAAAGCATAATTCCGGCCAAAATATGGGACATTGTGGCAAATACAAGAAAGTCGCCAACCCATTGTAACTCCCCACCACTGCTAAAAGCTAATGCTAAAGCCATACGCTAGATCTGATAGAACACAACAAATTACATTATGGCAGAATGGCTTATTAAAAGATGTAACATTGAAGTACTATTACATACAATATATCAATTGGAGAAATGGATGTGAGGCCACCAAATTTCAGTCTATAATGTTCATATAGCTCATTGTTCATGTATTATCCTTCAGTTTTCAGTGTAAGGATCACAGACACAGGATATGTGGAGTTTCCCTACATAAGTACACTATAAACAGCAATAATATCAGCATTATCAGTATTAACGGTTCAACTATAAGAAAAAATGGAAGGAGGATTGGACCTACGTTTACACCTGGTGTAAAAGTTACTTTACCATTCTGTCTTGGTCACTGCACATCAGAAGATCACATAAAACGCTACAAAGGCATATCATTTTGGGAGTGTTTCAAAGGGAGGTCAGGCTGGTATGTAGGAAAGTGCTTTGCCTAGGCTAAAACAACAGTCTAGCAAGAGCCGCTTTGGTAACATCTGTATTCAATTACACTCTACATCCTACCAGAGGTCTGCGGTAACGAGAACAGTGTGGAAGAGGCTGGGGACTATGAGAGATGTCAAATTCAGGTTAAAGCATGGTGCAAGAGATGGGATGCTTCATTAAATGAGATGAGAAGATGGACAGAGACCATACATGTTGATAGAAAGTTGTTTTTGTCTGATGTGAGGTTTCGTGACCTCCCATGCTTGGTTTCTGCATCTGGGACTTGTGCATGATTAGGGTGATTCACTCAGCTTGATGTTTTCTTTTCATCTTTTACATGTGTTACTTGGTTAGGCTGGTCTCCTGATAAAGGTTGTGTTCTCAGTATCACAGTACTCACTGTGCATGCAGGCAGTAAGATTATAAACAGCTCGATGGGACTCCTGCAAGCTGAACCAGTATAGTATGATGCTAGCAATGCCAGCGTTGTGTACTCAATCCCAGGGAACACATGTACTAATTTAATGCATGCCTTGAATGTATACCTTCAAAACTAGCTGATGAAACATCTCTTCCATAAGCACATTTAATTTCTGCTCTGACTTCTATATTATTCTAGCCAGGTGATTCTAACTAGGGATGGGCAGATCGATACTAAAGTATTGATACTTCAAGAATCAAGAATTCTTGGTCTAAAGAATATCGATCCTCACATAAAAATATTGATTCAGATTTATTTATTTTAACAACTGATCTTATTATTTAGATTACATGAATATTAATGCTTCTCATAAGCTTCAAAATGGAAAATAATAATTATATGAGCAAATTGTTGAATAGCACCGGAACTATTTTTTCTTCCGCTCATCTTGACGCACAGAAATTTTAAAATACATGAGCAGTTACAGACAGCGCTCACCCTTTCAGTCACAGCGCTTGTTCAAAGAGGGAGCAGTGCTTTCATGGCAGAAAAACAGCATCTGGATTTATTCACACTAAGTAATGACAAACATGTATTATAATGGGCTTGTTTGACCATTTTTACAGGATTATTTAAATTTAAGTGTTAAAACATTGATAATGATCTTTAATCCTCACTAATAAATGATACCCTTATGAAAACTACCAATGGATTTACTGTAGTAATATTGTACTAACCATGACTAATAACCTCGACTGTAGTAACCATTTTTGGCAGTAAGCAAGGTTTTGATACAATTAACCATGGTTTTGCTACAGTATTACTGTAGTATCCATATTGTAACTTGGTTTTAGTAATAGTAACCATATAATAATATCTATGGTTATTTTTATGATTTTATATGTTGCTTATACTTACTAATTTTTAAAAGGAAAACAAAGCAGCCTAATACTTTTCTGCTTAGGCCTCTAAATATATATAAAAAATATATAGTTTACGTTACTTATTTTATCTAAAGAAATCGTAAAAATTTAATTTATTAGAGGTATCGGTATTGGTATCGATATCGGCAATTCTGGCCTAAAAGTACTTGGTATCGGATTGAAAAGAAAATAAGTGGTATCGCTCATCCCTAATTCTAACGAAACCTGCCAAGAAAATGTCCTGGTCATGTTTAAAGCTGGTGTGTGTTATTTATTTGTAGTTTATTTGATATAATACTTTCTCCTATTCCAGCTTAATCCGAAGAAACAATTATATCGAAATAATTTGTAGGTTGATTTCCCCAAACACCGGCTCTATAGCACTTTCAGCATCCCTGGATTTGTTTTGAGTAACCAGCCTGACAATATTGAGTTTACGGTGTCATGAGTTTGAGGCAGGTCTGTCTGTTAGTTTGACAAATAGTTGATGATGGGTGTATTCAGAAAGCTGTTTCAAAACAATGTTTATTTTTACATTTTAAAATTAAAATCAACACATTTTTTTTTAAATGTAGAAATTATTTGTTTTAGAAAATTTATTACATGTCATTACGATTAATAATCAATTTAATCATATTTTCTCATATATATATTCTTTTATGCCCCATATAATTGAAAATAAATCTTGTGGACGCTATCTAAACCAGTTAGCAATGGGAGGGAGAGTGCCCTGGACTGGTGTTGATCCATGATTGATGGTATTTGTTATGTTAGCTCTATATTCTGCTTGAAAGCTTCACTTTATTTAGTTGACCAGCTACTGGAAGCTTGCTTCTAAAACAACCAGGCCAATTTAACTGTTACAGTTGTGTAAAATCACCATGCAACAATGGTTTTATGCAGCACAATGAGCTAGTAGCTAACAGCTAGCGGTCGTGTTATTGTTTTGGTCAGTTTGTGTCGTGTTTAAGATGATGTCATGGCAGTAGAGGCACCGCAACTATGACTATCAGCCTATAATCCCACCCACGTTGAGGTGGCACTAAACTGCAATAGAAATGCATGCTCAGAAAAGTAAAGCGAGTAGAGTTGAGGCGAGTCGAACCGTAACGTGCAGTGGAAAAGTGCCACTAGAGAGAGACTCACACAGTAGAAAGAGAGAGGGATGTATTGAATGTGTTTCTGTGAGTCTAGCATGCTCACTAGCATCAGCTAATGCTGTGCACACTGACAAGAGAGAGTCTCACCTAAACTGACACATTCACCAGAGAGCCACTGGCAAAAACTACAGCATGTGACATCATCAGTCACTGTGTAATGATCTATTCATTTGATATACATTCATGGACATCTCATGGCCAAAAACATTCAGTCACATACTGCATCAGATTGATCATCATTAACTGTATCATAAACTATGTTCTGGTAGTTTAACTATAAATTAGTCTCAGCTGTCTTTGGAAGTCGAGTAATTAGCCGCAGGCATTTTAAGTGTTTTAAGACTGATGCAGTAAGTAATTCCAAGCAGCACAGAGAAAGACTATGCAGTGCAAGAGCTATTGAAGTCACAACACACACAAGAGGGCACATGTACATATATACACACACTCAAGTGCACACGGTCTCTCCCTATGGCAGGGTTGCACTGGTGAAGTGACATTTACCTAACCCAGCTTTGAAGCACAAGAGCTCGTCTCAGCACAACTGAGTGTGATGTGGTCTGACTGCTACAGCCTCTGACACTATTTCTGCTTTATTCACACATGCACAAACACACCATACTCAAACAATTGAATTGCTCAGAGGTTGCTCTTTCATAGCTCGGGAGTCTTAATGGAGTTCTCTATTAGATTACTTTTAAGAATCAACATTGTGTCAGATGTTTCTCTTGAAAAAAAAAAATAGAAATCAAATGACAATTGATGACATAGAGTAATAGTACAGTGTGAACTGTATACTCTACAAAAAAATGTGCAATATTCTTATTCAAAGTAACTGTATTGTACTGTATAATGTATGTAAATTTAGCACATCAAAAATTTGAAATCAATGACACCAAACACCACTGGTTCTCAAGTGCATTGTAAACAATCATGGTCCTCCAAGTGTGAACATGCAAAAGAGTGGTTGAAAATGAGATTTGTCTCAGATCTGCCTCTTAAATTTTTTTTTTTTTTTAAATGGGATATGTCCCTAAATAAGTTAAGAGAATAATAAATAATTATCTACTAACATTTCTAGCTATAGTTATGACTGGATGTAATTTGAGTTACAAAATAAAAAGACATGACAACTCTCAAACTACAGTTAAGGTGTTATAATGGATTTGACAAGTTGGTAAGTTTAGTCTTGGCAGACTAGATCTGGTTACGCTGCTGTGGAAGAGAAAGTATGAAGACTTGCTACTGCTAGAACATACAAAGGCATGTTGTGTTGAGTATGTAGGATATGCTGCTGCTGCACAATTAGACATACAGTATATACGTACTGTAGATATAGACATTTGGTGCCGGGGAAGAGGAGGATTTCAGAGAGAAAACTCTTGTAGCGCACTGCAGTGAGACCAGATTAACTTCAAATGAATGAGGCAATTTACTTGATAGACAAAAAGACAGTAAGTTATTAGCAAACAGTTTGCATGTCAAAGGACCTGTCAGCTTGTGCTATATAGTATGTAAGCCAATTGGCTAACAGTTTATGGGCCCTATTTTAAGAGCGCTAACGTTAAGTGCAGTGCTAAGCCATAAGTGCAAAGTCAGTGGGCCAGCCATGAAGTTTTGGTATTTTGTGCAAGTATGCGCCAAGTCTAGGCGCAAGTGGGTTTGTGGAAATTGCGCACAATGAGCAAATAGGCTGGATCAAGTGGAACAAATTAAAAGTTTTTCTCCAGTTTTCTCACCATCTACATCCTATTATATAGTCAATTTCCTCAAGCATCAGCAATATAAACAAAGACAGCACATTCATGAGGAGTTGGTAGTGTAAATGGACTGTAGGCAATGAATTAGAAGAATTGAAAATTACGTTCTTTTGTCCATTCACTGCGTCCTTGATGAATGTCGGGCATATTTTTATGACAGTGACACACTCTTTTTACATGCATGGAAAATGTAATTCTCATTAGAATTTGGATGTGTGAATGTGAATTATTAATAATTTTCATCTACTGACACACAAATCACAGCTTGTATTAACAGTTATTGTATTGGCACACATTTCAATTTTGATTTTGGAAAAATTACATTAATTTATTTAAACAAAAAAAAAATGAATCAAAGTATTTCAAAATTCTAACTACACTTCAAATAAAACAAAAATATAATCATAATAATGAAATGGTCAAAAAATCATACCAAATCCAAAGATTTTACCCTCTCCAACTTTTACACTGACTTAAAAATCACTCTATGACAACTGGTGGTAAAATACCAAAACAAATTATATCATAAATACAATTGTAAATTTAAACATAATATAAATAATTGTAAACTAAACCATAACCTATAGATACTTTAATACAAATCTCATACATTTTTCTCTGATTGTCAGGGACATAATTTAATGTTCTATTATATTTTCAGAGATTGGACATTAACTTCATTATCACCTGCTGGTGTAATTTCCAAACTGCAAATGCAGGAACTGCGTTTAAACTTTGCCCTGAATTAAACATGGTTTTCAAACATCTTAGCGCAATGACCTATTTCTCAGGAAAATAGCAAATTGCACTTTGCTCCACTTCATTAACATACCCACAGTTTGCATGCATATACTCACAATAGCGCAAATACTCTCACCCACACCCACTTACGCTTTGCGCACTCACAAAAATAGAGCCCTGTGTGTTCAAAGGACCTATCAACTTGTGACATGATTTATGTCTAACCTTTGAATCATTATTATATGTTTCTGTACTGTTTTCATTCATAAAATGAAATTATTATGGGTGGCACATTCGCTCTGGTGCAAATCTCTTCTGCAGATGGCTTGCACACCTCAAAGGAGCAGAGAGGGGTTTATACTCTAAACTGTATTTACATTTTCCAGGGTATTTAAATCATTTTATTCAGTGTACAAAAGGTAGCGGACTAATACTCATCACTGTATAAATACAAGAATATAAGTATAGAAGTCTATACTTAGGGGTAGATTACCTAAAACGTTGCAACACTTTTGCATCTGGTATTTCAGCGCAAATACTGAAATTGCACTGCGTCATTTTCTTACCTTTCCACACAAACATGCATATTCACAAAAGTTGGCTGCGATATTTAGATTGCGCTATTACTGCCAAATGAAAGTAAGCGGTAAAATACATTTTATTTCAAAGAGACGTTTGTGAACATTTTCAACTGATCATATCAGCAGTAAATAATAAAATAATCATCAAATGTTGGAGAAGAGCATTATAACCTGGCATATACAGATGTTGTCAAGCACACGCTCTGCCCATTTAATAGATGATCCAGGTATCTGGATGAAAGTGATGCTGCACAGTCCTGACAGTGTGTGTAAAATAAGGTGGTCTGCGGCATCCTCCACTATATTGCGCTCAGAATCGGATCGCAAGATCAGTGCAAATTGCACTCAGCAGCGACATTGTTTTGGGCGTGTTTGCACCATTGCCTTATCTGCATAATTTCATAAGTGAATCGGGCACTAAACCAGAGCAGAGATTGCATGCAAAAAAAATGCACTATTTCCACCCACAATTCATTCTTTGTGAATCTGCCCCTTAATGTATATCAAGATTTGTTGACGAAAAAAAGAGGCAAATTCACTAAATGCATTCATCACAGATTTTGGTGACGTGTTTGCACCATTACTTTATATGCAGGTTTGGCATGACTGATGATTAACGTAGACTGTTTTTAATGTCACAACATCAACGACTTCAAACAAATGAGCGCTGGGCAAGATTTTCAGTGAATAACTTCAGTCTGTCCTCAAAAGACATGTTGACTACTTTAATGAAGTTTTTATGGTGATTTTCCATAATTTTTAGTCCACTTGCACTTTAATTACATGGAAAAGAGCACCCAGTACATTCTTTAACATTTCTCCTCTTGTGTTCCAAAGAAGAAAGAAAGTCATAATGTTTTGGATCAAATTGTTGGTGATTAAATGATGAAAGATTTTTCCTTTTTGGCTGAACTATTCCTGTAATACATGAAAATCCCAAAATGTTGTTGTCAGTTCGAGAGAGAGAGAGAGAGACAGAGAGAGAGACAGAGAGAGAGAGAGAGAGAGAGAGAGAGAGAGAGAGAGAGAGAGAGGTCATGTAGTGTTAACCCATTCTAATTGGGATCCCTGACTATGAGAGAAAGAGCAGGATGTTCACTGTGAGAAAAGTTGTTAGTATCGTGTGAAAGATATTAGTCACAGCTGAGTGTGTGAAACAGTGCTAACTGATAACATGATGTGTCAGCCTGCACTGTGCTTATACAGTGTTGAGTGACTCTTAGTGAGGGTTGACACAGGAAGTGGTCATTTATGAAATGAGTACAGGATAGAGGGAGACATTAACATCAAAATGTCAAACAGACCAGGCAGTGATAGAACAGACTGTTTGTGGTGCGATCGGATGTGTGGGTGTGGAAGTGGGTATTTACGATGTGTTTGTGTATAGTAACACTAACAAATATGTCCAACTGGGAAGATTTATGCATGCTGAGGTCACCGTTGAGATGGTGTGGGCAGGCTGGATGCTGATGCATATTCACACTAAAAATGCATTAGTGACTCAGATTTTGGAAGTCCCTGATGGAGGCTAACCCATTCATTCAATGGCATGAGAATTCCCTCACTTGGGCAGACAGTATGTTTCCTTTGGCCACTGTTCTACTGTACCCAAAGGACAAGCATGCCTCCTCTGCTCCCATAGCCCAAAAACAGCCAACCCTCTCACCCTAGTCTTATCTAAACATCCATCTGTACCAGGTCTCTGTAGTGATTTGGCCTTTCATCTCAAATCATACAGCAACAATGCACTGTTTACTACATAGCAGTAGTACTGAAACATTCAGCATTAGTTTAAACTAGACGGCTCATTTTGTTATTACGATGTTCATATATTAAGTGTTGATTCCACATCACTTCTGGAGCGAGATAAATATTTCGACAGAGCCTTCTGTCATGCGTGCATGCAAGGACATGGCACATCACTCTCAGAATGACATCTGAGAGAGACATAGGACATCTGGTGACCCATGTGCATTCCAAACTCCAGCCGAAAAATCAGGTGACAGCATGACCAGTCAAATGCTGTGTGCAATTCAGAATCAACTCATCCGCATGACTCACATTTAATGACTCAAATTTAATGGTGATCTGTTAACATGCCCTGACAGCTTTCCATAGCAAAACATGTATGCTATATTATTTTTTATTACACAAATACTATATCAGCCATCTTATTTTAGCTCATGGAGTCCTCTTTACCTTAGATGTCTTTGTTTACTTTGCAGATTCAAAGTAAATTAAGGGTAATATGGTATATTGAGAGTAATAAACATTTTTGGTAGATCCCTGACGGATAAAACCAAGTACTGCCCAACATTTTTTCACAATGAACATCCTGTTTCAGATTACGGAAGATACAGAAAATGGGTTGGCAATGTCATTGACTTTAAATATTTAAAGCTGAAGAGTGTAATTTTTGCACCTATGTGTGCCATTTTGTAGCCCATTCCATCAGCATCAATGAAGGGTACCGGCAAATGAGACAGTATCCCAAACCTCTGTGCTGCGCATGTGTGGACGGATGAGGTACATCAGGTGGGCTAAATCTGCGACAGAATATGCCCTCCATGCAGTTCCCAGGGGTGGCTGAAGGCATGCGTCCAGCTGCCTCCTCTTTCACCTCCACTTGCGTACAGTTATGACACATGATGCAGCTTAAAGTTAAAAGAGCCAGTCACCATTTTGGTAGAGGCATTGCCACTAGAATATACATGTGTATTTGCTGGAATGGCCTAGAAACTACAATTATTGCTGTGATTGGAGCTAAAGAAACAAAATTTATGATACCACTGTTGTCATATTTTATTAATGATTTCACAAAGGTCACTGCAGCTTTGAAACATGCTTAGGACAAACATTTATTGTGATTTAAATCTTTCCTCATTTAGGTAGGTAGGAGCCGTTCTTGAATCACTAATAAAATAGTTGCCTGGGATGGTGAATTTATGAAACCCAGGATGACATATTCATATGTTTTATGAGAAAAGCACTACCTGGTAGGTTAGGGTTAGGTATAGGGTTGGGTTATAGTTGTTCCGACCAATCAGGTTGCACCTTCATTGTGAATATTACTGATTTGTTATCAGGTTTGGCTTTCTTTATTAAATTAATGGCTTCCCCTGCCATCCTTCAATTTGGCAATTTGTGCCCAGGGGGTTACCAGGATGCTGCTGAATTAAATGACTTAACTTAAAAGGACTTTGTCTTGTATTTGCCAAGACACCAAAGTCTGCAATCAAAAGTCAGAGATTTCAAAGTGAACATAATAGAGCTGCATGATTCTAGATAAATTGAGGATCACGATTTTTTGCTATGAATAAAGATAATGATTCTCTCACGATTATAAAGGGGAAAATAATTATTTCATTGATTTACAAAACCTGGACATAAGGGAACTAAACAAAGTAATGTAATTTACTGGAGGTTCTGACAAAATGTTCTCTGCTTCAGTTTATGCAGAAATGCATTTAAATTAAAAATGTCCAAAGTCCACAAAAAGGCTAAACAAATACATTATAAACCAAACAGCACCTTCTTAATAAATAAAAAAAAATCCTATAAAAAACGTGCATTTCTCACATGCTAAATGAAAAGCAAAATAAGCAGGATATAGCTTCATAAACAGTTCTGTGTTAACATGGTGTTGCACAGGCAAGCAAGTATGTAATAAAACGTCTTGGTTACTGATGCAACCTCTGTTCCCTGATGGAGGGAACGAGACATTTTGTCGATGTAGTCACCTTTGCTTTATTCAGATAAGGCCAATGAAAATTGGTGAGTGGAATTTGCATGCCGCTCTCCACCCTGGACAAACGGGTATAAAAAAGACGGTGTGCACCACTCATTCAGATTTGTGCTGATGAGCCGAGAGAAAGACTCGGCCATGTCAGCGGTCGGTTCAGCACCACAGCAGGAGGGACATAATGTCTCATTCCCTCCATCAGGGAACAGAGGTTACATCAGAAACCAAGATGTTCCCTGTCTGTCACTCATTCGACGTTGTGCAGATGTAGTGACACTAGGGGTTCCTAAATAAAATGGCGCAGGCGCTGAGCCATGTCACAAGGTATGGAGGAGTGGACATGGGCAAGCTGCTGTGTGCCTCGCATTGGGTGTAGCCCAACTCGCTGCTCTGCATATGACTGTTAGAGAGGCGCCCCTAGCCAGTGCCCAGGAGGATGCAACACCTCTAGTGGAGTGCGCCCGGACTCCCAAGTGGCACGGAAGGTCTCCTTATTGGTAAGCCAAAGAAATGGCATCCACAATCCAATGGGCCAGACTCTGTTTGGAAACAGCTTTCCCCTTCTGCTCAAAACATACAAAGAGCTGCTCCGAGCATCTAAAGAGCTGCTCCGAGCGACTAAAGCTCTGTGTACGGTCCAGATAGATGCACAGGCTGTGAACTGGACTAAGCAACGACAAGGCGGGATCTTCCTCCTCTGAAGGGAGCCCTTGCAGTTTCACCACCTGATCCCAAAAGGGAGTGGTGGGAACTTTGGCATGTAACCGGGCCGGGGTCTCAAGATCATGTGAGAGTGTGCCGGCCCAAACTCCAGACATTTGCCTCTTGATAGAAGTGAGCACCACCAGGAGGGCCATCTTTAGTGACAAAGTGCTGAGCTCAGCCTTCTCCAGGGGTTTACAATTTAAATGAAAAAACAATGAGCCTTCATTGTTTCTCTTGTAAAAATTGCTTCAAGCATTTAAATGAATTATTAAAGAGCCAGTAAATAATTAGAGAACAGAATAAACAGTGCTATAGTTTTTATTAACAGTAACAAAAAAAAAAGTTATGATATAAAAACAATTTTTTTTTTTATATTTAATGCAACTTCTTAAATATTTGACTATCTTTACTGTGTGATTATTATGGATACATTCATACTGATTTGATGCAGTAAGAATGCCTCAATGCTTATAACAGACAGCATGCAGATCTAACATTTTTGAAGAATTTGTCCCATTTGCTTATACATTAATGACTTTTGCTTTAATAGCTCGTCAATTCAGCGCAGATTTAATCCTGTATGTTTACACTCTCGTTATTCATTAATAGCTGTATTTACATTAATATCGCCTAAAGATTGGTATTTTGATTAAAAAGAGTAGATTCTCGTGCAGGATTGCTGCATTCATCACAAGGCACAAGTGCATGGGCAGACACACGCATGTGAGAATTTGGAAGCAGCCAGCTGTAATCAAACAGTGCATTGGTATCAAATTGAGTCAGATCTTGGTTATGTTAGTATTTTTTTTTAGCATCGGTGGCTATTAAATATTGAACTGAGCAGAGATTCCGTCACACTCCTAGCTAATCGTGGCTGCACCCTGCAGTATGTAAACCTCTGTGCTGAACAAACATCTTTGGTGTTGCGTTTTAGTTTATTCAACATCTCATGCAGGAGCGCTGTGTTTTGTAGATGCCGTATAAAGTTTAAAAGCTCAACCTTTAAAAATGCATCTTGAAGTGAATTCTGGATTTAAATGTGACTGCTTTACAAAGGCATACCACAGAAATATTAATATGCATTGCAGAATCTTTGACATTTAGAAATAAGATTGTGTGGTAAGATTAGCTTTTATCGATTAATCGTGCACCCCTAGAACTCTCTATACTCTCTGTGCTCTATACTTTACTATATGTCAACAACTTTTTTTATTTTAGGAGCAACATCAGAGATTAAGTGGATCCATACACTTGATAAAATATAACTTCAATATGTCTCCTGAGCAATCAAAGAGTAAAAATCAGGCTTTGCATGATTAAACAGACTGAGCATTCTCCCTCTCCACAAATGGTACCACTCTTAAGCACTGACATGTATGTGACCAGCATCTGTGACACAATTTGACACACTTTTCCTAGGTACTCCTCCACACACAATCCTGGCATTCATATCTGAATATCTGTCTACCTGGTGTCTCTAATCTGAGAGAGTGTCTCTAATTGGGGACAGAAAGCAGGAGTTGAAGTGAAAGAATTGAGGACATGCACTGAAATCCATGTGCATGCTGTGAGTGTATGTGTGTGAAAGTTAGAGAGAAAACTAACGCTGTGTGTCCACTGGCACATAGTGAGCGAAGGTGAGCGAGTGTTTTCAATTAACTTGAAAGGGAGCCGAGAACCACGCTATCAAGGTGGACTGTGGGATTGACAACGGTGAGGAGCAAGCATGGGGAGTGTCCAAAAAGTTATATGCAAAGATATATGCAAATGAGAAGTGGAAAATGCAGAGCAGCAGCCATTTACTGTGAGCTGAAAGCAGTGGCATCTGTCAGAAGCGGTTAACATACGATATATCAAATGATGATAGTGGCTTGATAAAAAAATACAAATATACTAGAATAGTCTTTATACGTTGGTCCAGTACATCCCTTAGATGCTCAATCGATTGAGATCTGGGGAATTTGGAGGCCAAGTCAACACCTTAATCTCTTTGTTATGTTCCTCAAACCATTCCTGAACAATTTTTTGCTGTGTGGCAGGGCACATTATCCTGCTGAAAGAGGCCACTGCCATCAGGGAATGCCGTTGCCATGAAGGGATGTATGAGGTCTGCAAAAGTTCTTAAAGTAGGTTGTTTGTGTCAAAGCAACATCCACATGAATGCCAGGACCCAAGGTTTCCCAGCTGCAGAACATTGCCCAGAGCATCACACTGCCTCCACCGGCCTGCCTTCTTGCCATGGTGCATCCTGCTTCCATCCCATTGTAGGCACTTTCAGCGGTGGACAGGGGTCAGCATGGGCACTCTGATGGGTCTGCGGATACACAGCCCCATACACAGCAATCTGTGATGCACTGTGTGTTCTGACATCTTTCTATCATTGCCAGCATTACATTTTTCAGCTATTTGTGCTACAGTAGCTCTTCTGTGGGATTAGTCCAGACAGGCTTGCTTTCACTACCCGCGCACATCAGTGAGCCATGACCCTGCTGCCGGTTCGCCAGTTGTCCTTCCTTGGACCACTTTTAGGTACTAACAACTGCATACCGGGAACACCCCACAAGACCTGCTGTTTTGGAGATGCTCGGACCCAGTCGTCTAGCTATCACAATTTGGCCCTTGTCAAAGTTGCTCAGATCCTTACGCTTGCCCACTGCTTCCAACACAATTCAAGAACTGACAGTTCTCTTGCTGCCTAATATATCCCACCCCTTGTCAGGTGCCATTGTAACAATATAATAAATGTTACTCACTTCACCTGTCAATGGTTGTAATGTTGTGGCTGTTCAATGTGAGACATGTAGTGTGCCATTGTGGCACAGCCCACGTTCGCTGTACCACGCCCCAAATCGGCAGCACTCTGGCATTAAGAGCGGCTTTTAGCAGATACTTTCTGCACCAGTGGACACGCACTGTAAGGCAGAGCAACCCAAGGAGATGTCTGGATTGTGATGGCTCTATTTAATACTCTTATTGTGAAGTCCTTAAAAAAAAAAAAAGCCTCTGCACCAGTTGACCTGGAGAAGAAACTGTATTGTGTTAAATATCTCAGACATGAAATGCAATTTTAAAATATTTTCACCTCTGGGGTTGATTATATCATGAGATAAATATCATGAGATTTGTTTTTTATAATAAACGTATTCTGGGATGAAAATGCCCCAGTCCTCCAGTAGAACTAAATTTATATCCACAAACGTCACATTCAAGTGATTTAACTCTTTGTTTGGCAACTTCACTTGGCTCCATCTGGCCTGTTTCTATATGTTTCCACTGAAATAAATGTGGTTTGATGGTCCACATCAGCCCCTAAAAAATCTCGGAAGAGATACAATCAGTATTGTCAGAGGCCAGGATGGATAAATTCCCTCATTAAGTACAGTTTTCAAAATAACAACAAAACGTGAACCAAAATTAGATACATTATAACCAAAAAATGTGCCTACACTAGCACCTGATGCAATGTACATTAGGTAAAAAGACACCCTGTTCTTATTTTCATCACACTTCGAACATACAGCCCCACTATTTTCCCTATTCGTCTGAAATAAAAGTATTTTATTTATATCTAACATAAACTGTATATGAATTCATGAAGGTTATTTGTTATTTATTATAAATAATAGTTACAACAAATGTTGTGATAATAAGTTTCTTTGGATCTTAAAGTATGTTCTCAAAACTGGAGTAAAGACCAAAGTTTAATTCAAAGAGCATGTGACACAAATTTCGTAATCAGCACAGTATGCATGAACTGGCTACATGCAGCCCAGTTTTTCTAGATGTGCCTGCCGTTGACTGTTCTAAAGAGTTTATCAAAAAAGTTATACTGTGTATGTGTAGAGCATGTCTATACAGGTCCGTGAAAAAGTATACCCTAGCCCTGAGACTTGAAAGCAAAAAAGTGTTGTAGTAATGTAGAGTAGTCAGTTAAGACTTTGAACAGTGGAGATCAATGAAAAGTTATGAGAGAGGTTTGCAGATCCCCCGAAACTATCACTCAAGGTTTGGTAAGTTTTTTAAATTTATTTATTTAAAATTAACTTTTAGTCCTTGGGATTCAACTAACCTTGACAATAGCATAACACTTCACCAAATAACCTGACCATGAACGCTACCAATTTCACTCATCTCTTTCACAGCCATTTAAGGATCAGGCCTTGGAGATCCAGACTGCAACCTTTTACTCCAAACAAGAGCAAGACAAGGATGGGCTTGCTCCAGTTTGTTTACAAAAGTCCCCTGTGAGATTCCTCTCGGATACACAATTATGCTATGTGAAACAGTCTTGTCGCAAGAGCCTGTGCAGCCTCAGGCGTTGATTTAATGATTTTTTTTGCTGTATATTTGTCTTTGTTCATGGCTGGTATGGGTGTCTGTGGCATGGCCCCTCTTTCCCCTCCTCCTCCAGCCTCGCCTTTCCCGTGCTAAATGATCCTTTCATTTCCTCTTAGACTCCTCTGCCCTGAGGGCCAAGTGCTGGGCCCCGTGGCCCTTCACATTGCATGTGAAGTACACAGCTCGTCCTTCGATGGGCAGAGCCTCTATCATAACACACTTCCTGTCTGAGCCCCACTTGCGTGTGATGGCCCAAGGCTGAGGCAGCAGGCCAGACCGCAATACCTCTATGTGAAATGTAGCACCAAGAAAGCAATCTACATCATCATATTTGCTCTTTGGGTTGAACAGACTTGCTGATTAGACAACTAGTCAATTAGTTCTGCCATTAGGTAACACATTGGGTTTGTGTCCACCAGTTGTGGATCACTTGACTTCAGTTGCGCTTGTTCTATCCTCAAATTGTGTCCCAGTGCGGCTGCATGCATGGTAACTTATACCAGTCTAATATATTCAAAATTTTGTGAAAGAGAATATAAAGTGAAACAGAGTGTTCACTTAAAGCAGCATTAAGCCAGAATTGGCAAACACCACTGTTACACCAGACTGATTGCACCATGAATTCAGCAACAGTAGGTTAAAAGTTCTCCTGCTGAAAATGGTCTTTGTCTACCGAAATTCAAATCACTGCTCCCAAGTGGTCAAAGCTAGAAGTGTTGTTAAGCGCATGGGCATGTGTGAGCTTCAGTTTCTGGGTGAAATGTCCACGGATTGGCGGCAAATTTATTTGTACTTTAACCCAAAGCCCAACCCTAAAGCTAACTGTCAGTGTAGAAAAAAAGTAATTTTAGAGAGAAAATTCAACCTCCGAATTATGCTCACCATTTATTTTATTAATGCAATTTCCTTCTGTTTTCCGTGCTACCAGTAGTGTGAAATAGGAAAAAGAAAATCACATTTTAATTGATTTTTTTTTTTTTAAATTACACATTATAATAAGGTTAACATTTGTTAACATTATTAAATACATTTAGTATCATGAACAATTAACTATATTTATATTTTTTTTACAGTTTTATTAATCATTGTTATTGTTAGTTAATAAAAATACAATTGTTTCTTGTTACACTGTAAAGCTGGATACAACTGAAATTTTATGGCAACTTAACTTGTTAAGTTTGGATTCTTTTTATTTTTAATTAAGTTGGATTAACAATCATATTTGCCAGTTGACTGAAAAAGCTAAGATTTTCTCAGCATGAATTGCAGCATGAATAATTAATGAGGTGTTTTAGGCTTATTTGTTTTGATTTGTGGACTTTATTTGTGGTGTTTTTGTTGTTTTAGTCATTACTATTAGTTAATAGTTGTGTGGTGATGTTAATCGCTTATAATTTATTTAATGGTGTTCTTTGAGTGTCACGATTACAGAGCTTTGTATTGAAAACTCCGTGCCTCCTGTTCAAACAATTACATTTCCAGCCTTTGCTTGGTGTTCATAATGTTCTTTAATCAGATCAAATCCAAAGAAACTGCATTGTATCTCATAATAATAATGTAGCCTTGTGTCTCATAATATTAGTTATTAGAACAAAACCTGGTAAATCCAAATAACTAATAATAAACAGTTTTGTCAATTGATTATTTAGTTGAAACTTCTTAAATTGCAAGAAATGTATATTTCTTTGTTAATGTAACTTGACTGAGACAAAGCAAAAATAAAACTAGCTTAAGTTAAGTTGATTGAACTTTTTTTTTTATATAGTGTAGTTCATGTTTGTTCATAGTGCATTAACTAATGTTAGCATAAACAACTTTTGATTTTAACTCTTGAAGGACCTTCCGGGTCAGTATGACCTGTTTTAGATTTTAACAATGATTTACATCATCTGACATATATATTTTTGGTCCCGAACTTCATGAAATCCTCTGCCATCTCTGTGCAGCAGCTGCACCAGCTCCGCCTCGGCCCCGCCCCAGAGAATCTTTTGTTCCCATTTAATTTTGTTTTGCCACACACTCCAATAGCTGCGGTACCCAAAACTTCAACAAAAAGCAGTTTCCTCATTTCCTGGGTCACATAACCTGTGTGTACGGCCGTCACCCCGACCACCGTCCACCATTTCTCTTTGGCAGGTCCAGCGCCCCGGCGGCAGTTCCCCCACCCTCAACACCGCAGTGGACACGATGTCACGGCAGGTCACCCGCAAGGGAGAGTTGAGACTCCACCCTCAGGTGGTCCAGCTTATTTGGAGTCGATACGGGCAGGCACAGGGGGACCTGTTCACCTCCCCAGAATCCTTCCATTGCCCGCTCTGGTACGCTCTGTCCTAGGAACCCCTCGGTATAGATGTGCTGGCACACAGCTAGCCGCATGGACTACGCAAGTATGCCTTCCCCCCAGTGAGACTGCTTGCACAGACCATGTGCAAAGTCAGGGAGGAAGAGGAGCAGGTTGTCCTAGTAGTACCCTACTGGCCCACCCAGTCTTGGTTCTCAGACCTCACGCTCCTCGCGTCAGCCCCTCCCTGGCAAATTCCCCTGAGGAAGGAGCTTCTTTCTCAGGGACGGGGCATCATTTGGCACGCATGACTAGACCTTTAGAACCTCCATGTCTGGCCCCTGGACGGGATGCAAAAGACCTCAGTGGCCTACCACCCTATACGAGGTGCCTGTATGCCTTGATGTGGCGACTGTTCACTAAGTGGTGTTCTTCCCGACGAGAAGATCCCCAGAGATGTGCAGTCGGCTCGGCGCTTTCCTTTCTGCAAGAGAGGTTGGAGGGATGGATGTCCCCCTCCACCTTCAAGGTGTACGTAGCTGCTATAGTGGACAGTAAGTCCTTAGGGAAGCACGACCTGATCATCAGGTTCCTGAGAGGCGCCAAGAGGTTGAATCCCTCCAGACCATGCCTTGTTCCCTCGTGGGACCTCTCTGTAGTCCTGCAAGGCCTTAGAGTAAGCAGAGATTAAGGCACTCTCCTTGGTGACTGGTCTCCGCTGTGTCTTTCCCTTGAGAGGGATACCTCCCGACGTAGACACTGGTATCCCGGTCGGTTAACAATTTATCTCTTTTTCTGGAGATAAAAAGAAAACAGAGAGAAGAGACACAACTGGGCTAGCCTGTTCATATTCTTTGGGTAAAGGGCTGTTCGACACTCATACTAGCATCAGGGGAGGTTACGTGCTGGGTATGCGGCACAGAGTGGTCAGCCTGTCTCGCACCACCGATCCACATAACACATTTCAACTAGTTTTTGTAGGGGACCCCTAGTGTCACTACATCGACACAACGTCGAGTGACTGACAGATAGGGAACGTCCTGGTTACTTTCGTAACCTCAGTGTCCTGATGGAGGGAATGAGACTTTGTTAACAAATCCTCTCTCAGATGAGAGAAAGAGAGAAGAGTGAGTAATATAATCAACTGAAAGCACAAAACCAGAGAGGAGGTGCTGTGAACATGCCCAGTTCCAGATGTACGGGCAGCCCAGTGCCGGAAGGAGACAGGAGAGAAGCTGTCAGGAGTGTCGAGGAGGAATTAAGAAATAAAGATGAAACACCCAACATCCATATTTGTTTGCACATAGAAAAGAAAATATCTCAGTTGATTCTCCTACTCTGCTGAAAATAACGACTTAAACGAGAGTGAATTTCCAAGCTGGTCTAGGCTGGTTTATTCTGGTTAGTACTGGTTTGGTGCTAGTCTAGCTGGTGGACCAGCATAGCCATATTGTTAACAAGCAAATAACAATGGTCAACCAGGATGTTTTTTTCTGATGAGGCTATTTTTGCTAGTTTAAAAAAATGGTAGGGACTCCAGCATACCATCCTATGCTGTGCACCAGTGTCCAAAATAATAATAATAATAATAATAATAATAATAATAATAATAATAATATATTTAATTTGTATAGCGCCTTTCCAGAGCTCAAGGAAGCTTTACAATAGTAACACATATACAATGAACAGTCACAAAATCACAGTTCAAAGCACAGCATATGCTGGTTTTTCAACAGGGTAGATAGGAATTTGATTAAATGGAGAGCAAATTGAGAATTTTGCTTTGGTGTCATGCTTCAAAGATTTTTTTTTCTGTTCAGAAAATATGCTTATGTCCATAATCTCATGTGCATCACCTCACATGTTTCAGAAGAGAGCTCAAGAATGTCTCAAACTGTGCTTTAATTTGATAAAATGCCAAAGTCTGATATCAAAAGTCACAGATTTCAATATGAAACATTTATCATAACATTTTTCAAACCAAGTTATCTTGGCAATGCTATCCACATAATTTTGCTGAACAATGATACAAATGTCTCCTGCTAAATTTCAGAGACAAACATCAGAGACGAATTTGTGTTCTAAAGGAAGTAGAACTGGGAACTACATTAAGTCTCCTGTGCTTTGAAAGAGCAGCCTCTGAGGAATACAATTTTCCTCTTGGTAGACCTACAGTAGACTCAAAAATAAGTTTCCCTTTATCCCTTGAATATGGTGCCAAACTGACTCCAAACAGCAACTCTAGTAAAAAATTGTTGAATCTGTACATGATTATGGACACAAATTCACATACTCACACACACACTCATCCCATGAGCCATAAAGTGATTTAATACAGATGTTTAACCATAAAGAAGAAAAATCATTGGGTGGAGAAACTGACCAAAAAGTGAGAACAAATTGCTCATGTCTGTGACTTCATATTCAATGTGTAAATAAGATGTTCAAAGAAAACAATATGGAGTAATACCAAAACATCCTTGAAATCTCCCGCTCCCCTGGGAAGCCCCTTCTCATCTTTTTTTATTAACCTCATGCCTGCATGTCTCAAGAGACCATTATTTATAACAGATGAGGAAGAAATTTGTGAAAACCCGTCGCTATCTCCCCTGTGCACTGACCTAAAGGGTACCTCGTGAAACTGTTTTCCTGTGTTTCTGAACTGTTTTTTTTTTTTCAGTATTCAATATTTCAATATTTTACACTAGATATCAAGTTGAAACCCAACCAAATAAAAAATGTGTTCATCGAACAAAAGTAAACAATCAAAATGGTTTGATTACTTCATGCCTAGTTCAGACGAGTATGATAAATCCGGTGCGATCTGCATTCGTGCTGCAGATTACAAGCAAAAAAAGAGACTAAAGCGTTTGTCATAATGAACCAGCTGCTCAAATAGTCTTTTCAGCATCACAATATCTTTAATTTTATCTGTTACAAACTTTCAAATAATCACTAAATTAAAGTTTAAAGCAGTTACCGTCGGAGCACACTGTTTTGATGCAGCGCTGCGGCCATATTTTCTAATGTCAAACAAAGAATATACAAACTAGTCAGTCTATTCAAGCCTTCTCCTATTCAGTCCGTCACTCATTCTAACCACTTCCAGGGCTGGGAGAGTGGAAGGGCTAGGTTTTTAGAACCTTCTATGATCCTTCTTTTGTATGCTTTTATGACAAGATGAACTCAGAATCCCATCTTGCATTGCAATGAAAATATGGTGGCGCACTTAGCCGGCAAGCGCATTTAATCGCACCTTATCTATAATAATCAATCATTATAAACATCTAATCTATATGTTTGATAATATGTAATCTGACTTTCAGTGCACCCGCTGTGATATAATCTGTTCTCCAGTGCATCTGCTGTGAAGGTATGATTGGTTTTAATAACAGTATGCATTAAAGAACACAAATATAGGCTTCACCTTGCATATTTGCGCTCATGGTTTTTCGAGGATGAAAGGGCCTCGTTAGCAAGGATTTAGTTATAGTATAAATATATAGTATAAATTTAGTATAGTAAAAATATATTTTAGTATAAAATGGATGGAATATTTGTGCAACATGATCACATGGGAATTTGACAACAAAAGCTCAAGTAACCTGAAATCAACCCCATGCAGCCTAAATTACTCTCAAGCATCATATCACAGTCTAAAATTTTGCATCAATTACAGTCTGAACACATTTCCCTGTATTGCTACTGATAGCTTGTTGTGCGAGCAATCTCTGATACATGTGTTCTAGTCCCATGGGAACCAGGAAGTAGTCACGTTCATATAAACATTGGGGAGTGCGGAGAATTTGGAAGTTGCATTTTCGCTCTTAAGCAGAGGTGGGTAGTAACTCGTTACATATACTGCATTACATTTAATTTTAATTTTACTTTTAGAGTAGGTTTAAAAGTGGGTACTTTTTACTCTCACTCAAGTAAATTTCTAATGAGTTTGTTTTACTTCTTTACAATGTGAGACATTACTGTCATTACATTACTGGGTTTAATTTGAAATAATGTGTAATTTATTGAGAGATTATTGAATGGGACTTTTACGAGAGGAAGTTGACAGCTGCGCGCGATGAGACGATCCCACTTGAGTGATGAGACTGTCACTCAAGTCATCAGTGCAGCAGCATCAAACTGTTCAAAGTGAAACACTTTCTACGCTCCATCAGAGAAAAAAAGAATAGTTCTGTCATGCAATGCCTTCTTTTAACACCAAGACAAGCTGATATTTCAAGATTAAAGTCACAGCTCCAACTTAAGGCAGCACGCTGAGGTAAGTTTTGCTCTAATTCTAACGTGGGCTTTTCTGTGTAACGAGATGGTCATTTTCAGGGTGATTCTGTAACTGGGCTCTTATGACATCAGTTTTTAAGTGTACATTTTTAAATCAGTGCAGCAATATATCAGTGTGCTTTGTCCCGCATGTCATAAGCAGTATTTATGCATACTCCACGCCCTCGCGGGGGTACTGGAAAATATCGCAGCTACTTCAGTCGGATTAACTATATAAATTCATGTAAACATCCAAGTTGAGTGTAAATCACTGCCATTCGCGTGAACGTCAACTAGAGCGCGAACAGACAGCATTTCTGCGCGTGCACAGCGAGGTGCGTAGGGCGCACGCATGTGACGTGCACAACGCATTCGTCGCGACGAGTGGCTGTGTCCGCAATTGTTCACTCATTCACTATTTCCTATATAGTGAATGGCAGTTAGTGCACACATCTCAGCAGTAAGTGAACGAAATTAGTGAATTCGGATGTGAGTGTCGGAGCTCTGGGGCTGGTGCAGAAACAGAAATTTTTAAATACTTGGGCCTTATTTGTTATTCTTATTAAATAATATATTAATACAATAAATGTTCAATCTGTTTGTCATTTTTAATATATACTGTGTGTTCATATTCAAGTAAACACATTTGATCAAATAAAGAGTACATTTTAAAATGTATCTGTATGTTTTGTTTCTCTATATGTTATTATGTTATTTTAATCAAGTTATGATTTGTCAAAAAGTTATTTACTATATTCGGCATGAAATAAAATATTGCAGGAGTGAATGAAGCAGTAAACTCCCAGCTTGTGCATCTTCCCCATGGTGGATTGTGGGAAATTAACCGCCATCGAGTGTACTTGAAATGTAAACTTGAAATTAGAGTGCATTGTGTGTAAGAATGCGTGAACAAAAGTAGGGAACGAGTGGCTCACTCAGAATTCACACACTCCTACAAAATATCGAAAACTCGAAATAGTGCATTATATAGTGGATAGGGGGCGGTTTCAGACACAGTGAGTGTTCCACGATCAGGGTTGGTGCCCTACGTAGGCTGCGTTCTCTGCATTTAGAGAGTGGCGGTACTGCTGTACGGAACTAACAATCTAAATTCTTACGACACTGAAAACTGTAACTACACTGAAATAAGAATCCACACAGGACTTTAAAAGCTATGAAATAGCAAAAGAATGCATTATATTTCAGCATTATATATAATGTCCTTGTGGGGACATTTTCATGTTTTCACTGTAATAATTACTAGAAATGTTTCTATATCTCTTCTTATTGACAAATTCATCAAGATCTGACAAGAGCCCTTAAAAAGATAGTTCACCCAAAAATTACAATTCTCATTATTTACTCACCCTCTTGCAACCCCAGATGTGTATGACTTTCTTTCTTCTGCTGAACTTAAATTAAGACTTTTAGAAGAATTTCTCAGCTCTGTAGGTCCATACAATGCAATTGAATGGGTGGCAACATTTTAAAGCTAAACAAACAAACACAAGTCAGCATAAAAATAATCCATAAGACTCTAGTGGTTAAATCAGCATCTTCAGAAGCTATGTGATAGGTGTGGATGAGAAAAAGAGAAACAGATCACTTTCATATTCTCCTTGTGTTTTTAATGATTCACATTCTTTTCTGCATATCACCCCTGCAGTCGAGCAAAAAATGACTTAAATATTGATCTGTTTCTCACCCACACCTATCATAATCACTTCTGAAGACATGGATTAAACCACTGGAGTCTTATGGATTACTTTTATACTGCCTTTATGTGCTTTTTGGAGCATCACAATTTTGGCCTACAGTGCTAAAATATTGTTTTAAAAATCTTAATTTATGTTCTGCAGAAGAAAGAAAGTCATACACATCTGGTATGGAATGAGGGTGAGTAAGTGATGAGGGAATTTTCATTTTTGGGTGAACTATCTCTTTACAGTGATAGCTCAGCCAAAGCAGTGTGAGGCTTTGTATTATGTGGAACACAAAATATGTTAGAAAGAATGTTAGGGACTGACAGTCTCAGTCACCATTCATTTTATATATATATATATATATATATATATATATATATATAAAATAAAAATAGTGACTTAGAGAATAGAGAATATCCCCTTATTGTGTTGAATGGAAGAAAGAAAGTCTTGGGGTTTGGAACAACATGATGGTGAATGATGACAGAATTTACATTATTAATAATAATAATAATTATGTAGTACATGTTCAATGTGTATTATGTAATGGTATATAGGGGAGTAAATGTCTGTTATGTAATTTGTGAAAGTAACAAGTTACTCACTACTTGATTACTCTTTTAATTGGATACTTTCTTACACTTACTCAAGTAATTATTTATGTTAGTACATTTACTTCTACTTGAGTAATTATGTTTTTGAAGTAATTGTACTTTTACTTGAGTACAGTTTTTGGCTACTCTACCCACCTCTGCTCTTAAGCTAAATTATTCCTCCACTGCTGATTAGGTTGAGGGTTGTGGTTTGGGTTAAGGTTTAGAGTTAATAAAATATGCATTCCTCTTCACTGTGTAACATCATTTACAATAAAAACAATTCACTTTACAACTCACTTTTGGAGCCACTTAGTGGACATTTCACCTGGAAACAAGCAGAAATTGAGCTCACTCTTGCCCATGCGTCAAACAACACTTCCAACTTCGTCAACTGGGGGCAGTGATTTAAATTTTGCTCACACAGATTTCAGCACAACTTTCGACCATCTGTCGCCGAATTCAAAGTGTAATCAGTCTGTGTAGAAAGTGTCAGTCAATAAGTGGTAAATTTGCAGCAAAAAAACAAAAAAAACAATTTGTCACAAATTATCATCTGAAGTTTGATCACTGTTTGTGACCTTATCAGTGCAGACATGTGACCCTGTTTTGTTTGCAAACCATCACTTGAGAAACACTGCTGTAGTCTACCCTTAGCCTTAACTAAAGGCTGACAGATTGGTCTTGGATCAGTGTACAAGAACACATGCACAATGAAGCCATTCCTCAGTTCAGACTCAGTCAGGCATGTGGTAACAAATGGTTGTGAGTGTCTTAGGGAACATCTCAAATAAAGAAATGCTGCACCACAGAGGTGACGACGAAGTGATGAATTCATTTCAGTGTGGAAGAGATGTAATCATTTGAGACTTTTTACTCATTGCCAGCTATTACTCAGACCCAGCTGTGTAGGACGTACACACACATACAATCTCTATCTATCATTCTCTCCTCTGTCCACCCTCGCAAATGTTTAGTCACTCACATCTAGTAACCAATTAATTAAAAAACACACTCCCCGAAAAACTTGACAGAAACAAATTATGGGAGTTTTCAGTTCACAGTTTAAGGTCACGTATCAGCACTAATATTTGGCAGAAAAATGTCATGTTAACTTGTTTTATTATTGTTTGTTTTGTGTAAATATGTTGTTATTGTAAAGTGGTTTATGTCTCGTCACTGTCATTACTGCAATGTTGCTCGGAACTGCACACAAGACTTTCACCTACTGTTGCACTCGTGTACACAGTAGTGTGACAATAAAGTGATTTGATTTTTGATTTTGATTTTGATAAAAAATTACCAAACACCCATGCAAGCATGCACATATCTCAGAACTGTTTGATCAATAACCTGCACTATAAACATACAATTATACAGTTGTTCTAATAAGTTTACAAACCCCTTCCAGAATCAAGTTTATCATGTTGGAAAAAAGAGAGATCAGAAATATTTGTATCATTAGATATTAAGTATGCTTATGTGGTAACATCTCAATTAACTGGTTTCTTTCAAGTCATATCCGTTATTTAATATAACTGAATCAATCAGAATGCATTATATCACACCAATAAAAAATATTTTTATAGGTCAGTTTAGGAGGAAATAGTGTGAAAGTATTTGAATGTGACTCTAAATCATTTTTCCTATCCAAGCTTAATCTGCAACATTATAAACAATGGCTCACCCGATGGCTTGTGTTTGGGCTATCTGATTTGTGACCAATGGAAGCAAGGTGTAAAGTATTTGTTATTTGTGCAATTATTTTTGGTACAATTATTTAAATATTTTTCTGTTTTTCTGTTTCTTCTGTTTTTTCTTTTGAAGTGTGTATTCTGACATTCAAATGGAATGGTAAAACCTTTCAAATAAAAAATCAATAAAAACATTTTATTGAGTCAAATGTAAACAATCTATTTATGTTTAGAGTAATCATTCATTCAGAAAAAAAAATATAAAAAATACTGTAGATAAACATTTTTGCCGGAAGCAATTTTGAGAGTGGGGTTAGATTTCCCAGAAGAAATCATCAGTTTTCAGGAAATAATTTAGTCTCAGTAAGTGGCAGACAGCATCCTGATCTCACTGCTCTGGCTCCACTCTCAGATCTGCAGTCTCTCAGCCCACCACTATATAAACATGGATATAAGAGGGGAGACATAATCCTTGTGTGGCCTCTTGTCCTTTTCAGCTCATGAACAATGTCTCAGAAATCTTTACAGAAGGCAAGTAATATATGAGACAAATGGAGAAGGAGGGAGGGGGGAGAATATGTAAATAAAGCAAAAGCTAAATAAGAGATAATAAAAGGATAGCCCAAAGCAGTAGAGAATAAATACACTAACATAGGTCATTCACAGCACACTTGTCCTTAATATGATAATGCTTGTTTTTTGTGATTACTGTTTCGTAATGCCATGATGTAGGCATATTGTTCAGAAATCAAACCTTGCAAGTTTATTTAGAGAAAAGAAAAATAAATAAACAGATGGTGAAAAAGGCATAGAAGAACACAGCAAAACACACACACACACATACTGTGTATATATATATATATATATATATATATATATATATATATATATATATATATATATATATATACATTTTGTTTTTGATATATAATATCTATATTTGATCAATTTAATGTGTCAGAAAATTTAAAGCAAAATTGTGTTAGACAAAGGTTTGTTTTTAAAGAATAAAATGCTTTTTAACACCATGTTTTGTTTCTTTCTCCAGGCAGGTGAAGGTCCAATGACAACTCACTAAACTGCTTTGTATAAATTAAATTGTGTGAGGTTTATGCTTAAAAAACACACACACGCACAAAAAACTATTTGCCATTTGGCTAAGACAAATGCACTTAATTTAAGATATATTCTTGAAAAGGAATTTTTATCTTGCACAATTTTTTCTACAATTTTCTCAATAAAATGTATCTAATTTAAAATAAAATAGAAAAATAAAAAAAGAGAAAATAAAAAGAGAAACATTCAGCACATTTTGCAATAATGCAAAAAAAATAAAATAATACTATCTTACTATCATACTTATTTGTTGTGGGACATGGGTGGACACATGCAGGACATGAAAGTAGAAACTGCTGGCCACTACCTTGATGTGTCCTGTGCACGCTTTATCAGAAACACATGCCTGCCTGACTTTCTATTTGGTCTTGGTAATTTGACACAAGTGCAACTCACTCAAAATGCCACTGCATTGTGTAAACAGCGGAGATCACAAATCTGTGGGCGGACAACTCATTAAAGCATTTTGGGGTTGTTTGCCTGTTTTCCTTTCTATCTTTCTTTCTTTCTTTCTCATTCTTTCAGAAAAAGGAAACATTTGTTATGTTATTGTTTTTGTTTAAACAGTATTACAGGAAAACTACACAATTCAGCAGTAATGTGTCGTATTAGGGTACCCAAGCAACTGAAATAGTTATATAACATCCATGTTTTGCAAATGATACATGATTTTGCTTATCAAATGCAGAGAAACTGGTTACATAATTATAATATATTTAAGCATTAAATGACTTGGGGGTGTGCTTTATTATGAAAATGTAATAGTCACAGAAAAAGGGCAATAGTGCCTTGTTGGTTGCTACATAAAAAAAAAAATAATAATAAATATAAAATATATATATAGATATATATATTAAAGAAACTAAATGCATTAAAACAGTATTGTATTATTACAAGCAACTTTATTAACTGGCATACTTCTGCTAAAAGATAAATAATGACCAAACAGAAAAATAGCAGTCAGCTATATTGTGATATGGTGACAGTGTGTTTTGTCTCTTATAAGACACAACCACATTAATATGTTTTCGGTTAAAAACTCAGTTTCCTTTTTCCTAGCGTTATCATTTTCTAAAGTATGCGTTACAATAGACTGTTTTCAAAAGTATCAATTTTGGGCCAGGTAAACACTGTTCCAGTGTGAATGAGAGAAACCGATAACATCTTAAAGTGTACCAGGCCTTAGCTGTTAATATACAATATATAATGGATTTTAGCACTGCTGGAATGCTGTAATGAGCATTCAAATTTCAAGTCTAGAACTGTATAATAAAATTATGTTCCTATAATATATTAGAAAATGTACAAATTAAAAAGTTTCTGTTGATTTTCTCAACATCTAAACAACTTTTACATTATGAATGATAATTGATTACATTGATAATATAATTTCTACTCAGTAAGCCCCAAATGAAATAGAAAATTTACTTTTTTCTTTCAATCAAGATTTTAGGTTAGAATTTATACAGTAAATATAAGGCAAAGTTTATATTTTAGGTGCTCTAACTGGTTACCATTTCATTTCAAGTTTTTACTTTAAATTTTAATTTTTTTCTATTTGAAGTTCACTTAAAGAAGAAGTTTTCACCCAATGCAATCATATCACTTCACAAGGCATGGATTAAACCATTCAAGCTGAATGGATAGTAGTGTTGTTAACAACAACAAAAACCACAAGGCTGCAATTCCACCCCAGATTGAATGGGATACACGTTTTTCTTGGTTCACACACGGGTCTCACAATATGTTTTTTTAACCATCCCGCAGTGGTTCATGTGAATGGTGAAGGCAAAGTGCTGCAGGTTTACATTTTCACTTAATTTCAAACATTTGAAGCCGGTTAAAGTTATTATACAAATCTAAAAATGCGACACGGTATCACAGAAATGGAGGAGGTGACACCATTATAACAGATTCTGTGATGATGAACATGGTAAACTGTCAAATACACACTGACACTGCAGTGTACTTTCAGTGTTCCATCAAAAGGAAAAAAAACCTCTAGGTGAAGGTGAATACAACAGAAATATATCACTATTGTATAAAACAAATCCGCAAAATAATAACAAAGATCTAGTATCATATTTTAATAATAAAGTTGACTGGATAATAATAAATAATATTATAAATAATAATAATAATAACTGTGTTATTACTGTACTGGTGCAAATCTATATTATTTTTTAAATTAAATACCATTCTTCATTGTGTTTATTTAGTAAAACTAAAACTGTGGAAAAATTGCCTTCATTATCTTTACAAAATTTGTATTCAATTTAAAATTTTGAATACTTGGCTACAATAGCTGATAGGATGAATTATACAAATCGGATTTAAAATCACATTTTATTTCAAAACAATTAAACAATTATTGAAATATTATTGATATTGTTATTGATGAGATATGTTTCGGACCGCAAAGCCCTGCAGAGGATAGTGAGGACATCGGGGTCTCTCTTCCCTCCATCAAAGAGATTTACAAAAAACACTGCATCCGCAAAGCAACCAGTATTGTGGATGACCCCACACACCCCTTACACAAATTCTTCACCCTCCTGCCGTCTGGCAAGAGGTACAGAAGCATTCGGGCCCTCATGGCCAGACTGTGTAACAGCTTCTTCCCCCAAGCCATCAGACTCCTCAATACTCAGAGACTGGTTTGACACACACACACAAACACACACACACACACACACACACACACACACACGCATGTCCTGAGTTGCATTTAATTACTGTCACTTTATAACTGTCTGCTACCTCAATAACTGCTATGTCCATAGAACACTATCTCAAAGTATGTTATGTTTACATTTGGCATTTTTAGAAACTGTCATCTTTTGCACTACTGTGTACTGGTCGGCGCTGCACTGTCTCTTACTGTGTCTATTGTCCTGTTCATCGTTATTTATTTATTGTACTGTTATTTATTTTGCACACGTTTGCATATGCAATTTATATAGGTATTTTATTTAGTCCTTGTAGTCTCATGTGGTTCTGTTGTTTGTCCAATGTTGTTTTATGTAGCACCATGGTCCTGGAGGAACCTTGTCTCGTTTTGCTGTGTACTGTACTAACTGTATATGGTTGAAACGACAATAAAAACCACTTGACACTATTGTCAACAGGTGGAAAAATATCAAGTTCCCTATCTGTCACTCACTCAAAGTTGTGTCGATGTAGAGACACTAGGGGTCACTCTTGGGAGCCCCAAACACCTCTGATCTTTGAGAAAAGGCCAAAGAAAATTGTAGAGTGGAATTTGCATGCCACTCCCCCAGACATACGGGTATAAAAGGAGCTGGCATGCAACCACTCATTTATATTTTCTCTGCAGAGCTGAGTGGTGTCGATGTATCCCACTGCCAATCCATTCGCCTCTGTAAGAAAGCAACTGTTTCACATGGCTGTTGGAATCTACGGTGCATCGCAGCGGTTTCTCCCCTCTCACACAGATAAGTGTTGAGAACACCCCTGGGTGCTTCGGCAGCACGCGTTGAGGGCTGTAAGAGCATATATTTTCTCTAAAAGAGTATATATTCTCTAAAAGAGTGGGTACTGATGAAAAGCATCTTTTTAAAGATGCCTTTCCAGTTACGTGCAGTTCCTGGTTGCAGTCGTTATCTCGCCGATTCTGATGGTCGCGATCGCTACCTTACGTGTCTAGGCTCCAGACACGCTGAGACAGTGTTCGTGGATGGTTCATGCCCGCACTGCGAGACCATGACCATGGCCATTTGCGATCATGGCTTTCCTTCCTTAGCAGGATAGCCACTCACCCCTGCAGTTCTTCTGCCTGCTGGCACAAGGCCGCGACATTTAGCGCTGGGGGCGATTTGGGGACTTTAATGGAAGTAACTATGCCGGTTGAATCTCCACAGACCTCCCATTCCCCAGCAAGCTCGTGTGCCCTGGTTGAGTTCCGGGATGAGTCAGGCAGCCCGCCTCAGAGTGTGTTCGACCTTTCTTCCCTGAAGTGCATAAAGAACTTGCAAAGTCATGGCAGGCACCTTTCACAGCCTGGACCGGGCTTTCGAGTTCTGCTGCTGTCACCACCCTCGACGGCAGAGAGGCCAGGGGCTACAAGAACATCCCCCAGGTAGAGCAGGCGATTTCAGTGCACTTATGCAGAGTCTCCCTTGGCACTCGAGTCTGAAGCCAGTGCTGAAGCGGTATCATATACATCAGCCCCTTTCGAGCCCTTAGAGTCAGTTGAGCTGAAACCCCTCTCCTAGAAGACAGCCCTCCTGACTGCACTCACCTCCATCAAGAGGGTTGGGGACCTGCAGAATTCTCAGCGATACATCCCTAGAGTTCGGTCTGGCGTACTCTCACGTGATCCTAAGACCACAGACAGGCTATTTGCCCAAGGTTCTCACTAGTCCCTTTAAAAATCAGGTGGTGAATCTACAAGCGCTGCCCCAGGAGGAGGCAGTCCCAGTATTGACATCGCTGTGTCCGGTACATGCTTTGCATATCTATTTGAAACGCACAGAGAGCATTAGATGCTCTTTGTGTGTTTCAGGGTACAGCAGAAGGGGAACGCTGTCTTCAAACAGGGGATTGCCCACTGGATTGTGGACGCCATCGCATTGGCATACCAGACCCAGGTTGCGTCATCCCCTCTGGGACTACGAGCACACTCTACTAGGAGCTTAGCCTCTTCTTGGGCCTTGGCCAATGGAGCCTATCTAACAGACATCTCTAGAGCAATATCTTCGTGAGGTTCAACAATCTGAAATGGTAAGTCGTGGGACAACTGGCCGGGTGTACTGCTGGCACACAAGTGCCTGTCCTCTTCCCCAGGGGAAGATGAGCACTCTTTCATCCACGTTAGTTCCCGGGATTTCTGAACCCTGGATTCCTCCCTCAGCACCTGCGGCATTGAAATTTGGCAGAGGAATTTGACACCAGGCCCAGTACTTGTGTCAATATGCCCTGTTCAGGTCAGCCCCTGTACTGGGATAGGTGCCCCATATGATATAATCTTTCACGGTACGGTCACCCTGAAGGTAGACCCATGTCTCCACTTGGGCAGAATCCCCTCTGCCACCAGTCACTGTGTTTGTAAGGCTCCGTCCCCTCCAGGTAGGACCTACCATGGGAACTTCTCCACATGCGAAATTGTATGTGTTGTATTTCCACACAATTACCTCCCCTTTGTGTCTCCGATATGGCTTTTTCCAAGGACACCTACCCACATGAATACATTTGGCCCCAGTTGGAATCAAGCAAGTTCTTTCTCTGGGAGAAGAAAGAAGAGAAAAGGCATACCTAGCTGGCGTGGCCTGTTCGCATTGTGGGCATGTCTGACCCCCCCTTTTATGCTTTCAGGTGGAGAGGGTCCTCACGATGTACATGGGGTGTTGGGAAGGTTACGATTGGACCAGTGCACTCGTTACTTGGTATACTGCACCTGTAATGCCGATCCACGTAACAAAGTTCAGCTGTTTGTGCCCTTGCATGTAGGGACCCCTAGTGTCACTACATCGGCACAACGTCAAGTGAGTGACAGATAGAGAATGTCTAGGTTACTGTTGTAATCCCCGTTCCCTGATGGAGGGAATGAGATGTTGTGTTCTCCTGCCACAACACTGAATAACCCATTGTGATTGCCAGGACTCTGTCTCAGCTCCTCAGCACAAAACCTGAATGAGTGGTTGCACACCAGCTCCTTTTATACCCGTATGTCCGGGGGAGTGGCATGCAAATTCCATTCACCAATTTTCATTGGCCTTTTTTCAAAGAACAGAGGTTTTTGGGGCTCCCAAGTGTGACCCCTAATGTCACTACAACGACACAATGTCTCGTTCCCTCCATCAGGGAACGGGGGTTACAATAGTAACCTAGATGGTTTTTATAGTTATTTTTGAACCCCAGAGTTGGACAGCGAAAGGGGACTCCGGTTAGATGATTGTTTGGGGCAACAACAATTGTAACCCCGCCCCTCTATTTGCATTATTTCATTCTTTATAGAACATAAATTCTTTAGTTTTTCTTCTCCACAGAAGAAAGTTATGCAAGTTTGATTAGTCATGAGGGTAAGTGAATGATGAGAAAATTACCCTGCTTGAATGAACTATCCCTAGGTCCTGTAGTGTGACTGTAAAGGGATTTAAATGGGCAAGGAGGAGGCGAGAACCGGCTTGACAATATAAATAATAGTTTAATGAGAAACTTAAACAAAAGACACAAACACACACATCATGCCCATAAATGATCTCTCTCTCCCGCACCATCCTCCGCAGTCTGCCTTTATCCCTCTTGGAGGCTTGATTAGCCTGATTAGGAACCAGGTGTGTAGAATCACGTCCCGGCCCCGCCCTTAACATAGAATACTTCATTAACATAGAATACACCCACCATTTGCGTGTATACATCCACAGATGGTGCAAACACTCCCACCCACACACACTTGTGCTTTGCACTTGCACGAAAATTGCACACAGAATTAGCTCTCTCATGTTAATTGAAGACATAGCGCATAGTCATTGCACTTAGCGTTGCGCCTAGCATGGTCACGAAAATAGACCTCCTAGTCTCTTAATATATATGTGGGCAAAAAACAACATCAACATTTTTTTAGGTGGAGCACTGCTGCCACATCTTGGCAATGTCAAATCAACTGTTTATCATGCCCTGTATTCGCTGGCCTTAACAATAACAGACCCATCTCTTCATCAATATCACCTACCTATGGCTCCTCATGAGTAGGGTTGAGTTCCTCCGAATGAATACACAAAGACCAGCACTGTCCCTCACAGGAACAGGTGATTAGATATTATCTTTTGTTACTGCCTATACATCTGCAAAAATAAACGCTCACAGGAAACAACCTGTCGCCCCAAAAACATGCACAAGTGATATTGGCCTGGAGGGAGAGGGAGCACGGATGGGTTGTATCTGGCAGGTTGACTCATACATACAGTTGTTTACTTGGATAAACAATACTAATGGTATATGTAGTTAAATAATGTGAACCTCTTTTGCTATTAATAACTCCATAACCTTAAAGAGATTGTTTATGATTTACAGTAAGCCCCTAGAAGTGAGCCTTGCAGGCCATAATTTCTTTCTATTGCATTAAAATGAATGTTCCATTGTGTGTTGTCATATCTGGCTGTAAATAAATGCACATTTTCTGAAAGGATCCATTGTGTGCTTACTAAAAGAGCTTGATTTAGGCCAGACATTTTGTGTCCTGCCTTTAATGAGTGCATGGTGCTAACAGGCTAATTTGTATGTTTTGTAAAGTGACGCAACAAGGCATCACTCCATCTAGATCCCATTGCAAAATATGGAAACCAGTCTTTATTTACTAATATTCTCATAAGTAATATTATTTGCCCTTGCAAACTGTCATGCCAGAGTTTTATATATTTAATTTAATATATTGCTTTTGTTATAAGTAGTTATAGACCGATAAATCGTTCAGGCAAATATTCAGCCAATATGTAGACATAAGGGTATTGTAAATGTATCAGACGATAAGCATTTCCACTTGGCCAATTAACAGAAGTGTAAAGTCCCCTGCATACTTCCTAATTGAAGAACGAACGCGTGTGATGTAATTTAGAACAAAACCTGTCCAAAACAATTTTTTTTTTTATTTTTATTTTTTGAATTTGATTCGGTGGTTCGTAACAGCCACCAAGTGCGAACTTTCAGTAAAATATGTTATGGCCACCTATAACAATTTCAAGTGCCATGAATATGGAGTGTAAAAACATTACATATTATCTGCTGCATATACAGTATAAAAATCATCATTGAGTTGTTAAAATAGATTTTTTTACTGATCTTGTGTGAATTCAACTCATAGAATGAGGCATGAAGTCATTGATAACACATTTTAATGTCATATTAGTTGGTACTTTACATGTAGTCTTGAGAGTACTAATATTATATATATTTCTTATTTCTTATATTATTATTATATTAAAACTTCCCTTTTTCAACAATTTATTTTAAAGATAATTTTGTAAAAATCCAAATAACTTTACAGATCTTTTTTGTAAAGGGTTTAAACCATGTTTTCCATGCTTGTTCAATGAACCATAAACAATTAATGAACATGCACCTGTGGAACGGTCATTAAGACACTAACAGCTTACAGATGGTAGGCAATTATGGTCACAGTTATAAAAACTTAAAACACTAAAGAGAACTTTCTACTGACTCTGAAAAACACCAAAATAAAGATGCCAAGGGTCCCTGCTCATCTGTGTGAACGTGCCTTAGGCATGCTGCATGGAGGCATGAGGACTGCAGATGTGGCCAGGGCAATAAATTGCAATGTCCGTACTGTGAGACGCCTAAAGCCTGTACACTGTACGATTTTGGCCACAACTCTGCTGTTAGAGACAAATCTTGGGAATCTTAAAGGATTTCTGTCGTCGCAGGGCAAAATTGGCAATCTTACAACATTCAGAGTGACATGTCCATAAACGGCTGATCGATAGCATTTGCGATGATCTTTAGCCTCCGACAAAGTTCTGGCAGTGTCAGAAATTTAGCATCACAGCCATATAGTGTGACTGCTATTACGACGGTCAGATGAGATATTCCACTCCTGTCTCACACCCTAATTCACTTGGAAAGAAACCTGCTCTGCGTTTGTACCACCATAGCAACATTTGTGCCCAGTTATCACTCTACTCAAGCACTTTCAATGTTTTTTCTTCTTTTAATTTTATATAAAAAAAAATCTTACTTTTAATAAATGTACTTTAAATATCTGTAAACTTCTTTAGTTAAGATTCACACCACTCCAATTTTATATAAAATAAATAAATAAATAAAGTAAAATAGAAAGATTGAACAATTTATACTGGTAAGTATTTATGGGACGTTTTAATCCAAATCAGCAAATACAATTGTATACAATTATAGAAATCTATGTCATGTTTGTGCATCATCCATAGGGAATTTGCAAGCATGATATATTTCCAGCCTATTTTCATTTTGTATATTTTGTGTGGCCTTTAGGTTACTCATCTAAAAGAGGAGAAAGACGTACTATAACCTACCTTTTATTGTTTTCTCCAATTTGAACAGAGAAGTTTGTAATGTTTCAGGCAACAATTCTTTCTATTTCCACAATGAAAATTTTATTGTGGTAGCTCATTATTACGGTAGGCTACCTCCCGCACTCATGTTCATTCTCAACATCTGTAGTTTTCTGTATTTGTGATCAGGCTGTATTATTATAGGCCTATTTGACAAAATCCATCTTTCTTGTAAATGTTAGCCTATGCTCATGATGAAGTTTAGAAGTTTTAGTATTAGAGCAACAGAAATGCTGATGTACTGACTTTCAGAGAGAAAAAAATATGCTCCTCAGTGGTGGGGAAATTTCGCCCTTTCGCTTCTATTCCGCAACACTCCCATAACGTGAGTCTCGTTCACTGATCGGGACAATTGGGACCACAGTTGGCTACGGTGTGTATCGTGCAGTCTGACATAATGTCACACAGTGTGCCATGATGATATCAATGCATTCATATTGTACAGTCTGACAAGCAACTATCTTAAAGGACTTTCCAAAATCGTACAGTGTTCATCGAGCTTAAGACAGCGCTACAGGGAGACAGGAAGGACAGCTGATCGTCCTCATAGTGGCAGACCATGTGAAACAACACCTGCACAGGATTGGTACATCCGAATATCACATCTAAGTGAGAGGTACAGGATGGCAACAACATCTTCCCAAGTTATACCAGGAATGCACAATACCTCAATCAGTGCTCAGACTGTCCGCAATAGGCTGTGGTAAGGCAGGTCCTTACCAGACATCACCGGCAACAATGTCGCCTATGGGCACAAACTCACCTTCACTGGACCAGACAGGACTGACAAAAAGTGCTCTTCACTGACGAGTCGTGGTTTTGTCTCACCAGGGGTGATGGTTGGACTCTGGAGCGGGATTGATTTGGAGCATCCGTCATGGTCTGGGGCGGTGTGTCACAGCATCATCGGACTGAGCTTGTTGATAGTGCAGGCAATCTCAATGCTGTGCATTACAGGGAAGACATCCTCCTCCCTCATGTGGTACCTTTCCTGCAGGCTCATCCTGAAATGACCCTCCAGCATGACAATGTTACCAGCCATACTACTCGTTCTGTGCATGATTTCCTGCAAGACAGGAATGTCAGTGTTCTGCCATGGCCAGCGAAGAGCACGGATCTCAATCCCATTGTGCATGTCTGGGACCTGTTGGATTGGAGGGTGAGGTCCAGGGCCATTCCCACCAGAAAAGTGCTTTGGTGGAAGAGTGGTGTAACATCTCACAGCAAGAACTGGCAAATCTGGTGCATTCCATGAGGAAGAGATACAATGCAGTACTTAATGCAGCTGGTGGCCACACCAGATACTGACTGTTACTTTTGATTTTGACCCCCATTTGTTCAGGGACACATTATTCCATTTCTGCTAGTCACATGTCTGTAAAACTTGTTCAGTTTATGTCTTAGTTGTTGAATCTTTTTATGTTCATACAAATATTTACATATTTTACATCTAGATGTATTAAGTCAACACAGTTTCAAATATCTCACCAAGACCGTTAACACATTCACATGCAATCTGGAGTCATGAGCATTCTTCTTGCTTGACCACACATGATTGCTTGAAAGCAGCTTCCAGTAAGATAGTTACAGCTGCCACTAAGGTCTGGGTACTAAAGTGACACAGTATTTGTTATTACCAATAATGTAGAATATGTAGTGTGGTGAGTCAGCCATGCATGTGTCAGCATCGCCCATATCAACAAGCACAAATGAGGAAGTTGAGCGATTGGATCAACTTAACCTGCACACCTGCAGTGAATCAAGCTCATCAACAACCATGTATTTAAACAGCATCTCACCAAGAGACAAGGGAGCTGCAAATCCACAAAGCCACTAATCTGTTATCTCCTGTTTTCTTACAGAAAATGTGTAAAGCCTGGGGAAAGCCGACTGCCATGCCATTCAGAATTACTTTCACATTTATTGCCACTTCCAGCCACCAGCTCTACCTTCCCCACAAATGAGGCAACCGAATTAACCCTTCACACCTCCCACCACCAATTCACCTTTCCTCATATCACTCTGTTTAAACAGGCCCATTTGGGGTAAACTGTTGAACTTACCTCTTTCTGTCTCTGTGCCTCATTCCTCCTGCCACAGTAGAATACTGTTGACTTAATACTTTGGAGAACTGGAACTTTTGACATCCATGATAAAAAACATTATGGGCTTTACAAAGCGCACCCCTAGCTCCACCCATGTTCCTGGTTTTCTATTAGCGCACATGGAAATTGTTGTGTATGTGTAACATAATGAAGTTAATAATTAAAACTGTGTTGGAGGGTGATATGGAACCTGCTGGACTTCAAGGGCACAATGTACTGCAGTACTGTAGCTTTTTTAACAGTGAATGTGCCCGTAAAAATCTTGTTACATGGACATTATTGCTGGCCCATAAAATAGCTCAATTAGGGAAAGAAGGAGAGAGTGTCAGAAAGAGCAAGGGGCAGATGTCCTATCAAAAAGATTCCACATGGCACTATTATGAAAAGCATTGCTCATCATACATTCTGTCACAGATCAACTGCTCCTTTAACACACTCAGTGCTCACTGTATAGCACCATTTAAAAATATACCTACAGTCAACCATTACAAAAAGTAGTAACGTTACCCTAGTATAGTGATGGTACCAGATGGTAATACCATGGTACTTTGATATATACCTTGTTAATGAATGATAACTTCAATCATGTACCATGGTATTTACATGTATGTTCACAAGTTTACAAAGGTACTTAAAATAATTTAATGGAACTACCATGGAACTTGTTAAAAAATATATGTAATTACCATCATACCATGTCTAAAAGCTATGGTACAATCCCTAACATAAGGTCAATAGATATTTATATTTTTACAAAAAAATGTGAGTGGTACATACCAATACAAAACTACCGCCATGATGTTAGGTTGTTATGGATGGCTACCAGGGTGTTACTAAGCGGTTGCTACAGAGTTCTAAGTAATTTTTTTGTGTATTGCTATGTTGTTGCTAGAGTGTTGTGTGTGGTTGCTAGGGCATTGTTAGGGTGTTCTGGGTTGTTGCTAGGTGGTTACAATCCCAAGTCAAAAAAGCTCACCCCTAATCTTTAATGATATTCTGGTTTCTACATATGGCTTGTGTTCATGGCCGGCTCTAGGGTTGATGCTTGACAAATGTTTTCCATAACCCCCGAATTATTTCTTGTAGTGATGTCAGTATCAAGTCGAAACTAAAACATATTATAGTTTAATATTAATAATTTATTAAGTAATATATACAGTACATTAATGATACCTTTCTCTCTACAGTATCGTTAAAACTAAATAATCATTATACCACGTAGGACACATGCACTGCCATGGTGGTAGCTGCTTTCCAGTTCTCACATGTGCGAGAAGACAAGCGCTTGCGAGACGTAACCTACGATTGCGGCAGTATCTGTCTTGGTGACATATTGGGAATTGTGTTGAGATAATCCTTTGAGTCAGATGCAGTAAATACCAAATATTGAGATATATAACCCTGAAAACAAGAGTAATATATTGAAATCTGCTTGAGGAATTTGCAAACTTTAAGTCATGAGACAGGACATTTGTGCTTGTTTGCAAAACTCTTTTAGTAACACATGATGCAAACTCAGGCAAAACTAGAAACTTTTTTTTTTCTCTTGAGCACCTATTTTAGCATTTGTACAGCCTGCTATCTACTAAACTAACTACAAAAAGCTGAAAGGGACTATATAGTGTTTTTTTTTTAAATCACATTTTTCAGTACATAGTGTTAAAAGCATGCAATTTCAAATCTTTGAGCATATCTGAAGCATAGACAAAAGTAAGTGGGACCTTTTAGTTATAGTTTCAGTAATGTTTAAAGATTAACTATAAAAAATGACTTTTCTCAGATGTAACATTTAATGTAAAGTGTATTATATCTCAATATTTCATTAAAGGGTGGCCCCATATTTATCCACAGAGGTCTAGGCTAAGCCCCACATGTCCACTGACCAGAGAACCGCCCCTGTTTGGGTCGATTATTCAATGTAAGCCAATATAATTTTTTCACTAATTTTAAAGATTAATCTGAAAAAAGTTCAGTTGCTTTGAAAAGTAATGTCTTATCTCACCTCAATAATCTGTATGATTTGAGGTGTCATTCATGCCCAGAGCAGAAATGGTGCGAGACAACTTACGTGCTCAGGTACTCAGTTTTCTCATATGCTGCCATTTTGAGTAGATTTCATGCATGGCGTGAATCCATGAATCATTCCATGTGTTGAAGCAATTTTCCGTCCTGCTCCCAGAAGCCCTTTGAAAGCAGAAAGAGCTGAGTTGTATTATAAATCTCACCGGCAACCCGGGACATGCTGAATGCCCTGATGGCCATCTGAATAGCCAAAGCCCTCAGGAAACAGGGCCTGCTCTTCCTCTCTGAGGATGTGACACTTCTCCTGATATGCACTAAGAAATGGGGAACAAAGGCTGACAAGCATGGCCTAGGAGCAGTGGAGAAGCCATGGGGTTACAGGACAAAGAGTTGAATGGTGACCGCCTGGAAGGACGAACAACAGCTTGGCCAGGTGTGAACTAGGCTGGGGCTGTCAAACTCCAAAATAAAAAAGCACCATTAAAGTACAACCCCAATTCTGAAAAAGTTGGGATAATGTGAAAAATGCTAATAAAAACAAAAAGGAGTAATTTGTAAATACTATTCACCCTTTGCTATATTATAAGCACTACAACTAAGATGATGTTTTACCTTGTAATATTATTATTTTTTTTAAATGTAGTTTCAAATCAGATGATTGCAACATGCTCCAAACCATTTGATACAGGGGCAAATTAAGACTAATAACAATTTGACGAGTTGAAATATCAAGGCAATGGAAACAGGAGATGTGTTACGTTCCATATTGTCTTTTGTTTATGTACTTTTATTTTTAAGTTTCTGGCACCTGTTATACTCCATATCGTCTTTTGTTTATGCACTCTTATTTTGAAATCATTCTTATGTTCCTGTTTCCCAGTCTTGTCATGTCCTGTTTTCCCTCCATGTTCATGTGTCTGGTTTTCATTGGTTCATTGTTTGATTGCTTTATTATCAGTTCTAGTTTTGTTATTGGTTTTAGTTAATTGCCTTATTATCTTGTTTAGAGTTCTGTTTGCCCATTGGCTTTTGTTTCCCCTTGGTTTTGTATTTAAGCCCTCATGTTTACCTTGTACTTTGTTGGTTATTGTTTGGTAATGTTGTATGTGAATCCTGCCTTCGACCGTGTTCCTGCCTGTGCCTTCCCTGGAAGATTCCCGTGTTTATATCTTGTGTTTGTACCTTTGTTTTCCCCTCGTGGATGTTTTATTTGTTCCTGTGTTCACCGTTTGCTTTACTCCGTGCACCTACTCAAAGCTGCATCTGGATCCTCACTCCTTGTTACGAAGGGAGGCAGACGAGATGTTAAACAGGTGAGGCAACGGTGTCTGTAGTACTGCATATGTAGCATCCAAAAACAGCCTAGACCTTCAAGAGCAAGGATTGTTCAAGACATGTCAATTTGTCAACAAATCCAGCAATTTGAGAACAATGTTCCCCAAAGACAAATTGAAAGGTTTTAGTGCATTTCACCCTCTAGAGTACACAATATAGTTAAAAGAATCGAAGAATCCGGTCAAATCTCAGTGTGTAAAGGGCAAGATGAAAACCACTTCTGAATGTGTGTGTGTGTGTGTGTGATCTTAAAAACGTCATTCATACGTAATGATATCATGAACATGGGCTTGGGATAAATTTAGTAAACCTTTGTTAGTCAACACCATTCACCGCTGCATCCACAGATGCAAGTTAAGAATTTACGATGCAAAGCAGAAGCCCTACATCAACACTGTCCAGAAACGCTGCCGACTTCTCTGTCTCATCTTAGATGGAAAATAGAACTGTGGAACTGTTTTTTGGTCCAGGGAGATGTCGAAGAGTCCACATTTCAAAAAGTTTTTGAAAAACACAGTTGTCGTCTTATCCGGGCCAAAAGAGCTAAAGGACCATCCAAGCTGTTATTAGTGTCAGGTCCAAAAGCCAGTGACTGTATGGGCCAGGGGTGTGTCATTGCCCATGGCATGGGTAACTCACACATCTGTGAGAACACCATGAATGCAGATAGATATGTAAACATTTTGGAGCAACATAAACTTCTATCCAGCACCAACTTTTCAAGGGATGTACCTGCATTTTCCAGCAGGACAACTTCAAACCACATACTGCCCAGATTACAAGTGCATGGCTGTGTAAACAGAGAGTGTGGGTGCTAGATTGGCCTGCCTGCAGTCCTGACCTATCTCCAATTGAGAATGTGTGGCACATTATGAAGCACACCATCCGGCAACAAAGACCCCATAAAATTGTGCAGACAAAGAACTACATAATGTATGAATGGGGGAAAATTCCACTTTCCAAACTTGCATCTTTAGTGTCCAAATGCTTAAGTGTTATTAGAAGAAATGGTGATGTTTCACAGTGTTAAACACTCGACTGTCCAAAAGGACAGAGCGTGATTGGAGCGTGTTGCAATGAGCGTGATGCCCTGATGGCGATCTGAATAGACAAGGCCCTCAGGAAACAAGCCTTGCTCTTCCTCTCTGAGGATGTGACACTTCTCCTGAGGTGCACTAAGAAATGGGGAACAAAGGCTGACACGCATGGCCTGGGAGCACTGGTATCACACCTTTGGGGTCTTTGGAGAAGCTCTTGGGTTAAAGGACAAAGAGTTGGATGGTGACCACTTGGAAGGACGAACAACAGCTTGGCCAGTTGTGGACTGGACTGGACTGGGGCTGTCAATCTCCGAAATAAAAAATAAAATAAAATATGCACCATTAAAGTATCAAAAATGATTTATGTGCTAGTCCTAATACACTTTTATTCTTTGGAAAGAGTGGCCAGGATATTCTTAAAACATTCCACTTGTGTGTTCTACACAAGAGAGAAAGTCACATACTGTAGGTTGGACTAGGGGTGTGTAGGAAAGCCATAATATGTTTATGTAACTGTATCTGTTGCACTAGCTAAATTATCCGTTTTCAGATATAACAATATAATAAGATGTGGGTGGGACTTTCTGAGACATGCATAATAAACTGCAACACAACCATCTGATTTGAACCAGAAGTCATACCTTGCACGTTTTCATTCATAAAGTTAACACTTCAGTCATATTGGCCTCTCATAAATTTATTTAGAATATAGCTGTATCTTTGTTGGACAATTGGGACAGGGCAAGTACAAGTGTCTAGTTCATTTTCAGTGAGAGGCATGCGGAACGTATGCAGGCTGGTGGTGCACAAACTGTGCTCATACACCCAAAATCCTGCTGCTTTCACATGCACGACTCTTCGCGGCAGGCACCGAGAGATAAAATATCATCTTTTTTCTGGGCTTAAACAATAATGGAAATGATTTATTAACAGCCAATCATACAAATGCTGAAAACATGGAAAAGAAATTTCCAGAGTCATATTATGCATCAAAAAAACATGTAGGGATTTTAAAAAGGATGGAGAAGGGAGTTTGTGAGTGTGCGAGCTGGTTTTCCAAGTAAATTAAGACAAAAAAAATAATTAACTGTTCTCAGTGGGTGTCATGAAGTCTATGCTAGTCATAAACCACAAACAAAGTATTTTACTCACTTCTAATGAAATTATAAAAAACTGTGAATAATAAATGATTGTGTGTTGTTAAATGATTCATCAGATTACCTTGTAAGCAGATTAAAGACCAAATCAACAATAATTACACATGCCATTTTTTTTATCTCATGTTTTATGTTCTCAACTGATTACGATATAACTGACCAACTACTGACTTAACTACTATATGAACTATAGTATCTAAACCGTTAAAGCAACAAAGTGAGCCCAGTTTAAAATCTGTTTGGTCCTTCTGCACCTTAATTGTCATGGCATTTCTCCATGAGGTGAGGTAAATTAGGTGCAGAATTCTTCTCTCACAGACATTGCAAGTCTGCTGCTGCTATTTGTTTGTGTGTGTAATACTCCATTTTGTAGGTCTGGATGAGTCCGTGCTTACCGAGTATTATGCGTGGGTTCTTGGCTATTTTCCTTGGTTATGGCCACTGAATAGAGGAGTCAGACCAAGATTTCTGTGCTCAAACTCAGGGTTTATTTAAACTTTTCTGCAACCTTCACTCCACCACGTTCTACCTGATTACCTCGTGCCTTCTACGCTCGCGATATCTCGCGTACAATCTAACTTTATTTAAACCTTTTAATTTCAGTTCTTACATGTGTATGTGACTTTTTTTGTAGGTGAGATCTTTTTGATTGTAACTATGGCAATGGCCACCCCTGAAACCACAATGTGAGCACCATCTTGACTGCAAAAGGCACTTCTACCACTGAGTCAGTTACAGTATGTCTGAATTTAAATTTTAGCATAAACTAATCCTTTATTTTCTTTCAAGCACTGTCTTTTCTGAGCTCCCTCCTTCTCTTCTCCTGGCCAAGCATTTGTTTCCCCATCCTGTTTTCACCTTACAACTCTTTCTCCTGTAACCTGTTTCCCTCAGGTGCAAAGGTTACAGGATAAGCCTCCAATCAGTGCTGATAAATAAAAGCTCCTCTGTGTAAAAGGGCTGAATATGAGCACTATATTAAACAATAAGCCATTTTAATGAGGCCTGGGTGGCTAATAACAGGCCAGGGGTCAGTCAACTCTGACCATATCCATTACCAGAAGATCCTGGCAAGAGCCTTCAACCCCCAGAGGAAGAGGAAGCCTCCAGGCACTGCTATCTGACACGAGCACATAGACAGGCAGCTGGAGGAACACCCTTCTAACTCTGAGAGACAGGGGTCTTTGTGTTGTGAAGAGCCACGTCATGTTCTTTGCTTATCGTTTAGGTGTTACAGTCACCTCTTGATCAGTATCTTTAAAGCTGCAGGGTAATTATATAGTCATAGTTAATGAGAGAGAAAGAGAAACAGAACTGTTTTATTTCCCTTAGAATGCAAAATTAATCTTAATTAGAAAATGTATACATGTTAGTTCCTATCACTAAAATACACAAATCTTAAAAATGAATACATGCATACATTCACATAAAGGTTTAAAGGGATAGTTCTCCTCATTTACCCACCCTCATACTATCCCAGAAGTGTATGACTTTCTTTCTTCTGCTGAACACAAACCATGATTTTAAGAATAAGAATTCAGCTCTGTAGCTCCATAACATTAAAGTGAATGGTGGCCAGAACTTTGAATCTCCAAAAACTACATAAAGGGAGCATAATAGTAATCTATATGACCCCGGTGGTTTAATCCATATCTTCTTAAGCGATATAATAGGTGTGGGTGAGAAACAGGTCAATATTTGTGTCCTTTTTTTGTATAAATCTCCTCTTTCACTTCCACGTTCTTCTTCCTTTTTGGGGGGGGGGGATTTTAAATAGATTTTGCCACCTACTGTTTGGCGCTGGTCAAAAGTGGACATTTAGAGTAAAAAAAAAGGGCTTTAATATTGATATGTTTCTCCCCCACATCTATCATCTCGCTTCTGAAGATATGGATTTAACTACTGGAGTCCTATGGATTTCTTTAATGCTGCCTTTATGTGCTTTTTGGAGAAAAAGTTCTGACACCCATTTACTTGTAATGTCAGGACCAACAGAACTGAAATATTCTTCTTTTTCTCTCAATTAACATATTTATTTTTTATTCATAGACATATAACAAAGAAAAAACACAACATATATACATCGAATCAACACTTCACATTTAACCCCCAATATTACCCCTCCCCAATCATCAGCCTCAAACTTAATCCCAACGAACACCCCCGTGGTCACAAATAAGAATACACACACAAAAAAAAAAGAAAAAAAAAGAAAGAAAGAAAATATAATAATCATATATAATTAAAACTAAACTACTCTCTCCACCGCCCCTCCCCAAAAACACTAAGTACTTCCCCATTTCTTATAAAACAAATTCCAAACCCAAAGCCTACTCCCAAAAACATTACAGAGCAGGTGGCTCAGCAGTAAATACCTATAGAACTGAGATCTGGGAATCCCAAAATGTTGAAAATTTTTTTTAAAAGATCTCAACAATCCACTCTCATATAGGTCACAGAGTGTAGTAACCCCCCCCCCCCCCCCCCTCACAATCCACTCTGACCAGCAGAAAGGGGATTTATTAATACATAATTTAGGGTTCAGCCATATGCTTGAGGCAACATTTAAATAAATAATAAAATGAAACACTTTGGACACTAAATAGTAGTATATCTGTATTTCAATCTGGTTCATTCTCTGAGGCCATCAGACAACATTTGGCGCTTCAGCTCTGCCTCTGTACTTTTAATATTCCCTTCCGAGTCTACGTGTTCTCGTGTTTTGGATTTTTGATGAATGAGGCATACTGTATGATCCGGCCGTAAGAACTGCCTTAAGTGCCTCCCAAGCCACGCCCACAGAGGATACTGAGGTTCAGTTGGTCTCCATATAGACATTGATTTCAGCCTTTAACATTTGTTGGAATTCAGGATTTTGCAAAAGGGATACATTAAAGTGCCAACTATATGATTTCCTTTTCTCCATATGTAGGTCTCCATATAGACGTTGATTTCAGCCTTTAACATTTGTTGGAATTCAAGATTTTGCAAAAGGGATACATTAAAGTGCCAACTATATGATTTCCTTTTCTCCATAGGTTGTAACACCTCTAAACTCACCAGGGCATGACCTGAGACTAAAATTTTTCCAATTGAGCAATCAACTGCAGATGAAATGAGGAACTTAGATTTGCAATAAAAAAAAATCTATTCTAGAAGAAATCTTATTGACTGATGAAAAAAATGTATAGTCCCTACAGGATGGGTTAAAAAGTCTCCAAATATCTGTATGATCAAGATTTTTACACATCTTATGAAGCCTCAATGTTGCTCAAGGGGTTTTAAACACTTTTGCTTCACTATGATTAATGAGTCCATCAAAAGATAAAGTCTTCTCCCAATATTATATCATGAGGGGTGCCAGCGGCTTGCAAAATCAAGATCCATCCCTTCAAGATCTATAAAAAAGCCCTGATCATCAGCGTTAGGTGTGTAAATATTATCCAAAATCAGACTTTGCCCCTAAATTTCTGGTAAAACAACAATGACTCTTCCTAATATATCTTTAATCTGTTTGAAGACATAGACTGTTTGAATTATAGATATTTATTTATCAGTATAATGACTCCCCTGCTCTTACTTGTGCCAGCAGTAAAGAAATCATGTCCACCCCATATATTCCTAAATATTTCAGCTTCCTGTGCGGAAAGATGCATTTCTTGAGGAAACACTATATCATATTTCTTACGTTTAAGACAAGAAATAACCTTCCTTCTTTTTATGGGGTGCCCCAAACCATTCACATTCCACGTGGAGAGAGACAATCCACTCATACTTACATTTGACATTTTGACATATTAGAAAAAATAGACTGTGTGTCAAAAATAAAATTATAATGACCACATTCCACATTAGTGCTGCAATCAAACCCAGAGACTCCCCCAAACCAAACAAACAGGAAAAAAATGTGAGCATTAACCCCACGTATGACAGCGCCAACCGGCATCCATCCCTCTAAACTCAAACAGTCCATGTACACCTACGAGAGCCCCCGCGACAGCTTTGCCATCAGATTGCTCAAGTCTGGTGTTCTATACAAAATTGTAAGAAAGAATTACACAACAATAGATAATATATAAAACAAACTTCAGCCAATATGATAAACACAAAGAATGTGTAGATTCATCCACATAACTGTCCCGAAGGTGTGTTCCTCAAAAACAGCCTCTAGCGGAACCAGCGCACATATGTACATTTTTAAAAAAAGATCAGTCCTCTGACAGTTTCCACGAACAGTCAAAGGATTGCTCAGTGATTCGGCCCATTCAACTATTAAATGAGTGCAATAGATGACTCAATCACTCCAATACAATTCAATCACTGCAAGAAATACTCCACAAAACAAACTCCAACCAATAGGAGGTGTAAACATAGAACATGCAGATTCAACAACATCACTGTCCCGAAGGAGTGCTGCTACACAAAACATCTCCAGCTGCTTGGTGGAACCAGCACAAAAAGAAACAAAAAAGGTGCTTAGCTTTCTCAGACGGTCAAGCGAATGTTCAGTGAGTCAGGCCACTCGGCTGCAACATGAGTATCAAATCCGTGCAAAAGTGGCCTTTCGTTGATGTAAGAGTTTCTTGCATTCCTTGACTCGATCATGTTTCTCTCTTGTTGAATTCGCAAATTCTGGGAACAAGAAAATTTTGTGGTTCTTCCAAGAAAGCCTTCCTTTAATCCTCGCCTAGAGCAACACAAGATCTTTATCGGATAATCTCAGAAATTTGGCCAGAATTGATAGGGGCCTGTCTCCCTCCATGGATCTCTGAGCTGAATCCATGAGAGCTCGCTCGATTTCCATCTTATGGCCTGTTATGTCGAGTAGACTCACCATATCGCAACCTTCTTCGTCTTCAGGACATTATTTCGCTGGTTACGATTCTCCAAATCTACTTTGGTCGCTAGCGGATTATCAGCTAATTCCCTATTCCATGACTCCTGATAATCAATCCGTTTCTTGACCTCTGTCACTCTTGTAACCATGTCAGTGAATTTCATGTATGTTGTGTATGTATTAATATTTCAATTTAATATTTAAGAAAGGAGATACCCAGAGGAACAATGCTTAGCCATGTGAAGAAGAAGCTGTCTGTCACAATATTAAACCAATCAGGTCTGAGTAAACTGGTCAATGAAAACTTAATTTAATTGATTACTAGAAGCAGGTAGACCTGCCTTCCCCCTCACAAAACTCTTTTCATTGAGAAATTCATGCCAAAAGTGTGAGTGCAATAAAGGGAATACGGAACAGTGTATATCGGATTATTTCTGGAAAATATTTATGCCACAAACATATTTACGTGTTTGCAGTAGTTTATTTTACACAAAGAATGATTCTGTGCAGTCAATCCATTTGGCTGTTCATGACACCCTTTCTTTGCTTGCATATCGTTGATGGCAGGTTTGCAATGTTTCTGACCATGTTTAGGCGCAAAAACAGTGCCAAAAGTGTAAGCACAAAAAAAGGTCAGAAGAATACAGATCTCATTTACTTTGTGTTAGTATATGCAATTAAAGATTCACAACATGTGAATTACACTTATGCAAAGCATTAAAGTATTGCTAATATATTTTTCTTACACTTATGATTTACTCTCTTACAAAAAGTTCTGTACACATGCAATTTATTTTTATGCTTGCAATTTGATTTACGCTTTCACAAATCTTACTCTGTGCATGCACACTTTTTCACGTTTGTAACTTAATTTATACTTTTACAAATCTTACTCTGCGCATGCAAATAATTTAGGCACAATTTTACCTTCATATATTTGTTGCTGCATTATAGCCACCAGATCATTAATCAGATTAAGATTGTCTGTCAGTATATATAGATTTTGTTCCTTTGCTTAGTTGTACTGTGCTTTGTGTGGCCTTTGTGGAAAAGTCTGTCTGAGAGTGTCATTGATCGAGTGAAAGAGACTCTACTGCAACTTTACTCTAGATTTACCCATAATGGCAACTCAGTCCACTCACAGGCAATGTTTGGAGTGCTCAGATTACAGTTACTATCAATTAAGTTAATTACATTTAATTACTTGGGTTTCTCATATTCCTAAAATAATAATATGCAGTATATGTAGAATACATGTACTAAAATAATTTTGCATTTTGTTAAAGCTGAAAGGCGTGCGTTCCCTAACAAGTCAATGAACAAGGAGGAAAGATGAATTCATGAGCGGAAAAACAAAAGCTTTTCTGTGAAAAGTGTTTTAGAAAGTAACCTTAAAGTAATTAGTAATTATATATTTTCCTGATTTTATAATCAGTAAAATCAGTAATCACATTTATTGTGGCAATTAATAATTTGTAATGAATTACTTTTTTGAGTAACATACCCAACACATCCCGTTCCCCGACTGTCACTCAGTCAACGTTGTGCCAATTGAAGTGACACTAGGGTTCCCATTCAATAACGGTATGACACTGAACCGTGTTACGTGAAATGCTGATGCAGGTGCAAAGCAAGCTGTTGTGAGCCAAAGGAGCAGTTCCCCAACGCCCCATAAGACGTCATAACATTTTAGTGACGTGACAAGCATGGTAGCAGGCCGTGCCAGCAGCGGCCTTTTCTCTCTCTATGTTCTCTCTCATTGAGTGTTAGATGCAGCTGGGGCCATTTCGCTATAATACGCATCGGGAAAGAGGCGTTCTTTTACAATGGGACGAGACTGACTCAATCTGGAGATTATAAAATCTTGCAAAGGTATTGGGTGTTGCCCAGCCCTACTGCTACATCAGCTCTACTAATGTCTGCTAGGGAGTTGCCGTTGGCCAATGCCCATGAGGATGCTACACTCCTCGTAGAGTGTATTTGAAGCCGCAAGGGGGCAGGCATGGCCTGGGTGTGATAGGCCAATACAATGGCATCACCAAAATGAACAAAGAGCTGCTCAGAGAGCCTAAAGCTCTGTGTGTGGTCCAAATAGGTACACAAGCACTTACCGGACACAGCAACGATAAGGCTGGGTCTGTCTCCTCCCGGGGCAGTGCTTGCAGGTTCACTACCTGGTCCCTAAAGGGGGTTGTAGGAACCTTGGGCACATATCCCGGTCGAGGTCTTAGGATGACATGAGCATCTGCCAGACCAAACTCCAAGATAGTGTCACTGACAGAGAACACTTGCAGGTCTCCAACTCTCTTCATCAGCAGGGTCATCTTCTGGGAGAGGGCACTTAGCTCAACTGACTTTAGTGGCTTGAAGAGGCTCTATGAAGGCCTGTGAGGACCACAGAGAGATCCCAGAGCCTGAGAGGATTCAACCTCTGGGCCCCTCTTAGAAACTTGATAATCAAGTAGTGCTTCCCTAGGGACTTATGCCATGCTCATCTCGGGACTCAAGTCTGAAGTCAGTGCTGAAGCGGTGTCATATGCATCAACCCAAGTGGCACTTCCGGTCGCTGAGGATGCCATATGCCCCAGGAGCCTCTGGAACTGCCACATTGGAACCACTGTGCCTTGTCTGAGGGAACTTAGGCAGTTCAGCACAGACTGCATGTACTCGTTTGTGAGGCGTGCTGTTATTGAGACTGAGTCTAACTCCATGCCGAGAAAAGAGATGCTCTGAACGGGGAGCGCTTGCTCTTTTCCCCATTGACCCGAAGCCCTAAACATCTGTGGTGCCTGAGCACCTGGTTCCTGTTGGCACACAGTAATTCTCGAGAGTGAGCTAGACTCATCCAGTCATCGAGGTAGTTGAGTGTGCGGATGCCCACTTCCCTTAGCGGGGCAAGGGCTACCTCTGCAACCTTCATGAGGACGAGAGGGGACATGGACAAGCCGAAGGGGAGGACCTTGTACTGATACACCCGGCCCTCAAACGTGAGCCATAGGGGCAAGATCGAGATGTGAAAGTACATGCCTTCAGGTCTACCACTGCAAACTAATCTTGATGCTGAAAGCATGTTAGAATATGTCTCTGCGTTAGCATTTTGGACGGGAGTTTGTATAAGGCCCAGTTGAGAACTCTCAGGTCAAAGATTGACCGCCATGCACCGCCTTTTTTTGGTATGATGGTGGAAGGTAAAATCTCTTTCCAAAATCATCTTCAAAATCATATACACAATAAAAAATACAAAAATTCCATCACACTCACCCTCCACCACCCTGTGCTCAATTACATAACTGCCAGCTAATCTTGATTGCTGGTGCTAAATAATTGACCGGGGGAGCTGAGCTTTGGTCACTAAATCTGCAAACCCTGGTATGGCCAAGCGATTTTATTAATACCAGTTTGCACGTGGTGACAACAGCAGTGAAATCTCTACGCTGCAGCCTCAATAAAACAGGCAACACATTTCCAGGGGTGTTTTCAACTTTTTACAGTACTGTCTGAAGCACAGGTACAACAAATCAGTGTATCCTTATTAGGGTGTGAGGACATGCTCATGCGAAAAACTTTTTGCAAAAACGGCTCTAAAGCATTTAATTCTGGTGACTTTAGGAACAGCATTTTTACCTTTTCCCAAGTATATATCTTGTGTAGCAATTAATGTAACTATGGGCTACAAAGGCTTGAATCCGAGCACTGGCATCCCCTGCCAGCATTTCACACATTTGTGTATGCAAACCAAAACACTTCTCTTTGAAATATAAAAAAGTGTATTGATGTAATAACAATGAATAATCAATACTATGCAGTCACTAAACTTCTGACTTTGACATGATTAGATATAGTAATCAAAAATAAGCATATAACATAAGGTGTGTGTGTGTGTGTGGAGTGACGCGCACAAAATGGTGAATGTGAGTACATCACGCAAGATTTCCGGCCAGAGACTATGGCCGTGAATGTGGGCAGAGAGAAGTCCGTTAATGGCATTTGCCCGTTTACTGCATGTTTCAGCTTGTACGGTGACAAAGCTGAGGAAGCGGAAGCAACGACAGGGGCGAACACGCTTGATCTTGTTTACACAAACATCCCAGGCGCGTACCGGGCGAAGCCCCACCCCTACCTCGACTACTCAGACCACATCTCTGTTATGTTAATACCAACATACAGACCGCTCGTCAGGCACACAAAACCGCTTCAGAAGCAGGTGAAAACCTGGCCAGCAGGAGCCATCTCTGCTCTTCAGGACTGTTTTGAGTGTACTGACTGGCACATTTTTAGGGAGGCTGCAACATATGACTACTCTACCAACTTGGAGGAATACACAGCATCAGTGATCTGCTACATCTGATACATTGTCACTTTCTCCAAGACCATCACCACACACCCCAACCAAAAGCCATGGATGACTGCGGAGGTGCATGCGCTGCTGAGGACCAGAGACTCCTCCTTCAGAGCAGGCAACAAGGTGGCCCTAAGAACAATGAGGGCCAAACTGTCCCGGGCCATCAGTGAGACAAAGCACGCACACGCCCAGAGAATCCACAGTCACTTCCAGGACAGCGGCGACACACGGTGCATGTGGCAGGGCATCCAGGCCATCACCAACTACAGAAAAATATCAGTTGCCTGTGAAAAAGATGCCTCCCTTCCAGGTGAGCTGAACATCTTCTACACTTGGTTTTATCTGCATGTCGCCGACTTTTGGCCTCACAAAAGCAGTTTATTAAGTCAAGTCAAGTCAATTTTATTTGTATAGCGCCTTTCACAACACACATCGTTTCAAAGCAGCTTTACAGAAGTTCAGCATTAACAGACGATAAAAAATGTAATGTCTATAAAGTCGATAAATCATCATCCTTGTGCAGGGCTCCAAACTGCGACTAAAAATGGTCGCATTTATGACCAAATAAATTTATTTGCGAGTGTAATTACTGTCAAGGTCACCATTGGCGACAGTAAAAATTTACTCCCTTTGATTTTAAAATTTGCATTACATTTCCTGAGATACATAACAAAAGTTTATATCAAAAGAAATAGCTGGGAAAACGGAGTTCATTGCAGGAACTAACCATTTAAAAAAAAAAAGAGACTGTGAGAAAACACGGTGACAGTAACGAGCATAAAAAATGCACGTGATCATATAATTGCGAAGAATGCTCCACAGACTACACTGTTAGCACGTGCAGTTTTTCTTGCATGTGAGCTGCGGGACAAAAAGTAATGTAAGGAGTTAAAAATGAAAATATTTGGCGCCTGTTTTTCCCCCTATAGGAGCCAGTGGCTCCTTAATTGATTTTTTTTTGTTTGGAGCCCTGTTGTGGAATTAGATAAGATATGATTCTTTATAGTGTTTAAAAATAATTAAATAATAATTGTATTAATAACCCCAGTGAGCAAGCCGAAGGCGACTGTGGCAAGGAACACAAAACTCCAAAAGATGTTGGTTAATGGAGAAAAATAACCTTGGGAGAAACCAGACTCACTGTGGGGGGCCAGTTCCCCTCTGGCTAACATCATGAATAATGTAAATAAGAATTATTTATAGTTAAAAAACATGATTTAAAAAATTATTAAACTTATTAAGTGCTAAGGGTCAGTATTTAGACAGTGATTGTGTTTGAACTGCAAGATTAGTGACCAGTGTCTTTGAAGTCCATCCTTGATTAAATTCCAGAAGTTCACTTAGATGCAATTGTCCTTGTTTGGCTGATGAAGGCATTTGTTGGCAATAATTAGTCTATGTATCCCATTTCAAGATCGTAGTCCATGTTGATGGGGCATCTGAAGTCTCCGTGAGAGGCTGGATACAAACTGGAGCTGACGAACGCTAATTTACCTCGGGACTGGCGTCCCGAGATAACAGCAGAAAAGCAGATGGGAAATAATTAGCATAGCTGATGTTCATAATATTAATGCATTATAACTGATTCAGCAGTAGTATAAAAAGTAAGCATTGTGAATGCTTGGTTAAAGAGATGTGTCTTTAATCTAGTTTTAAACTGGGACAGCGAGTCTGAGCCTCGAACAATATCAGGAAGGCTATTCCAGAGTTTAGGAGCTAAATGTGAGAACGCCCTCCCTCCATTAGTGGACTTAGATATCCTAGGTATGACCAGAATCCTCGAATTTAGTGATCTTAAAGAGCGCGAAGGATTGTATGGCGATAGAAGATCCGTCAAATACACCGGAGCTAAACCATTTAGGGCTTTATAGGTCAGTAGTAATACTTTGTAATTGATTCGGTACTTAATTGGTAGCCAGTGTAGAGATGTTAAAATCGGTGTTATATGATCATATTTTCTTGACCTAGTAAGAACTCTAGCGGCTGCATTTTGGACTAACTGTAGCTTGTTTATTGAGGATGCAGGGCAACCAGCTAATAAAACATTACAGTAATCTAGTCTCGAGGTCATGAATGCATGAACTAACTTTTCTGCATCAGAAACAGATAGCATGTTACGTAGCTTAGCAATGTTTCTAAGGTGGAAAAAGGCTGTTCTCGTAACAGATGAAATATGATTTTCGAAAGTCAAGTTGCGGTCTAGTATAACACCCAGGTCTTTTACTGTAGTGGATAAAGTAACAGGACATCCTTCTAAATTAAAGTTGTATTGTAAGGGATTTTGTGGGTAGTTTTTTGGACCAATAAGTAATACCTCCGTTTTATCGGAATTTAATAACAGGAAATTACGCGTCATCCAGCATTTTATATCTTTAAGACACTCTGTCAAGTTAGATAAGTTAGTGCTTTCATCTGGTCGTGATGAGATATATAATTGAGTGTCATCAGCATAACAGTGGAAATGAATTCCATGTTTTCTTATAATTTTACCAAGTGGCAGCATATATATTGAGAATAATAGAGGGCCTAACACAGATCCTTGTGGCACTCCATAGTCTACTGACGTTATCTTCGATATTTATTTATTTATTTATTTTTTATTTTATTTTTTTTATTTTTTTTTTCCCCCCATTTAAACAGACAAAATGGTAACGGTCTGATAAGTACGATCTAAACCAGCTTAATGCCTGTCCCTGAACACCAGTGTAGTTTTGTAGTCGATCCAAGAGTATTTTATGATCTATAGTGTCGAACGCAGCGCTAAGATCGAGTAGAACTAATATTGAGATGCAGCCTTGGTCAGAAGCTAAAAGTAAATCATTTGTAATTTTAACTAGCGCAGTTTCTGTGCTATGATGCGGTCTGAATCCTGACTGAAATTTTTCATAGATATCATTTTCTTGCAAGAAAGAGCACAATTGAGCGGACAACTTTTTCTAATATTTTAGACATAAATGGAAGATTTGAGATGGGTCTGTAATTTGCTAGGTTATTTGGATCTAATTGTGGTTTCTTAATGAGAGGTTTTATAACTGCCAGCTTAAATATTCTTGGAACATGACCTAAAAATAAAGACGAGTTAATAATATTGAGAAGAGGCTCTTCCACTACAGGTAACACTTCTTTCAGTAGTTTAGTGGGTATTGGATCTAGTAAACATGTTGTTGTTTTAGATGCAATGATAAGTTTATTTAGCTCTTCCTGTCCTATAGTTGTAAAGCGGTGTAGTTGTTCTTGAGGGGCGATAATTGAGGCTGAATCATAAGACACCATAAAAGATTGTACATTAACAGTTGTGTTTACAATTGTGTTTCTGATGTTTTCTATTTTCTCAGTGAAGAAATTCATAAAATCATTACTACTAAACTGTAACGGAATATTTTGCTCAGGTGATCTCTGTTTATTTGTTAGTCTAGCCACGGTGTTAAATAAGAACCTTGGATTATTTTGGTTATTTTCTATTAGTTTGCGGAGGTGCTCAGCCCTGGCTGTTTTTAGAGCCTTTTTGTAACGTGACATACTGTCTTTCCATGCGATTCTAAAGACCTCTAAATTAGTTTGTTTCCATTTACGCTCCAAGTTACGAGTTTCTCTCTTGATAGCATGCGTAGCACTGTTGTACCATGGTGCTCTAGTTTTTTCTCGAAACTTTTTTTAATCTAATTGGTGCAACAATTTCTAATGTACCAGAGAAAATGGTGCTCAAACTGCTAGTCATTTCCTCTAGTTCATCTGTTTGTTTGGGTTCACTGAGCAGCTGAGATAGATCAGGTAAGCTATTTGAGAATCTATCTATTGTGGTTGGAAGGATTGTTCTGCTTGGTCGATAACTTTATTACTCTTGTCTCTTCTCTCTTCACCAGTGAACCGCCATAAGAATGTCATGGGATGGCTGTGTTAATATTTTTTTGCTAACTTTGCAGGTTCCCTTTGGTAGAATGGCTCTGATTGTTACAAAGCAGGGTTGCTAGGTTATGGGGGCTGCTACACCATTCCTGAGAGAGAGAGAGAGTTGTTATGAGACATGCAACTGAAGTGTGCTTAGTAAAGTTAAATTTGCATCCTGATCTGCTCTGTGTATCATGACAGTAAATATTCTACTTGATTGTTTTCTGTTCTATTTATTTCATTTCTGTTTTTACAGAACTCTCCAAATGACACTGTGCATGAGCTGTCTTAACGATTTGAACCATTTTGCTAAACTTTTTGACTTATTCTCTGAAGGAATAGACTCAAATGAGTAATTAATTTGTAAATCGGACATCACTAGTTCTGATTCTAAACAGGCGACAGAAATACAGGACACATGACACAATTGCTAGAAAAATGTAAGGTGAACTGTACTGGCTGCTATAAACATTTTCTGGGGGTGCTACGGTTGTGCTATGGACTTTCTTGGGGAGGCTGAAGCACACTTAACTCTCTCCCTAGTGCCACCTCTGATAACCGCTCAGTTTGCAATTATGGTTTTGTCTCTGCATCAACAGCTTTTGTGTCTGGACAAGCAGTGCACAAAGATTGCCAATTATTTCACTGTCTTACAACAAATAAAAGCTAAAATCCTGAACTTTTGTGTAGCCAGAGAAGGTTGTGAACCCTTTCTGGAAATACATGAGGTATGACCTGCTAGATAAGATGTTATCTAATATCTATAATCAAATTTGTTAGGCCATAGACAAGTCACATAAGCAGAAAAATGAACTGTTCAGTATGCCATCATGTGCCAGGCATGATTGGGTTATCCTCATAACATGATAACAAGATAAATACGATTCTTCAGACGTCTCTTTGGAGATCAGTTGCAACAAATTCGTATAATCTGTGATGATGGCAAGGATAGAGTTGTCTGTGTGTGACATTTACTCTGTTCCAAAACCTAATGAGCTGCCTAAGGATGCAGCCATTTAAGGCACCATACAGGTGCCTGTCATTTGTCTTGTTTTCAAATTATTTGTTTATTCTCTTCACCTGCCCTCCTAATTCCTTTTCATTTATAAAATATTTCAAAGATGTAAACAATAACAACGGAATTAGAACGCTACTGGCCTGGGAGCACTTCTGGTATCATTGCTTGATCTTTTAAATAAGTCACTAAGTTAACATTTTCTCAACAAACAATATAATATAATGTAAGTGACTTTTCCAGAAGTGTTGTTGATACTGAGTGTCTACGTGACAAAATTGGTGAGGAAATTGTTTTGTAGTTTAAATGCTTACAATTATTTCCAGTTTCATACAAAATTTGGCAACTGGACAACCTTTGAATAATATATTGATGTGATTATTCATATAAAGCTTTGGTTTATATAGAGGTTTGGGCCACACAAATTACAGGAGTTTCCCGGGAGAAATAATAAAATGGGTGTGAAATACGGGAAACTCCTGGGAAAAATGAGTTGACAAGTATGGGGAGTATCCAGCCACCAATCAACATGGTCCACTTTTTAATAATGATACTTTATGACAATCGTGTTAACGTTAGTAATGTTTATCGTGTTAAAGTCACTATGATAGAAGCACCTCCTGCTGTAGTTTTGAATGAGTTTGATAACTAGTAGGAAATGTTCATGACGCAAAGGCGTCACTTCCTTAAACCAATGAATAGTCCATGAAATTGTCTATATTTTCCACTGTCTGCCCTGTCCTTAGTTGGATCATTGTAATTTCTTGTTCTTGTTCAGTTGGTACTAGCAATGTTTTCTGTTTTCTGCCAAATTCGTGCTTAGTGTTCTAGAGCTGTAAGGACAGACCAGGTGCTCAGTTTTGTTTTTTCCCTTGTTTTATTGGTCTGTCTAGTTTGTGTTTTTGTTCTGTTTTTCCCAATCTTGGGCCTTGTGGTTTTAAAGCCCTGTTGGCTGTACTATGTGCTTCTGTTATTTTTCCTGTGCCCTGTTTTTGTTAGATTATTTCCTTTTAATGAAGTTATAATTGTAATTTTTTTTTTTTTCACCCATTTCGCATCAGGAGGTAGTTGGTCTCCGAGGGCATAGCATGGGGAGTATGTTTGGGCTCTTTATGCAGCCCAAAGACTGTGTGTTGGTGAGACACATCCTCCTCAAACATCTTTTTCTCGCCTGACTCGACAAACCACTTGCCTCCTGAGGAACTAGGTGGAATTTTTTTCTTGGCCCTATTGGGAGGGTGGTGGACCATCTGGCTGGCATCAAGTGATGAAGGTAAGGACCTCAGATCTGGATGATTCTTCCTTTCTGTCCTTGCCGCCCTGCTCTTCCTCCAGTTCTCCTAAGGTCAAGCAATGCCTGTGGAGTGCCGGACCTAATACTCACTCTGAAGTGACCCGATTCCCTTCTCGCTCAGACACCTGGACCTCTTTCTGCTCTGTAGCCAACAAACCTCATCTCTGAACCAGAGTCCTTCTATGCTGTCTCCACCCTGGGTCCGCCAATCCCCAGCACTAACTTTGAGCCAACGCCATTGTTTCCCCCACCCTCCCCCTTAGTTGGTACTACCTGCACCACCTTGTCCTGTTTCCTGTCTTTCTGTCCCACCCAGGTCTGTCCTTAGAGCTCTGCCCTGGTCTGTCCTGCCTGTTATGTCGGCCTCACACTTTTCCATCTGCCTTGCCTTGGTCTGTTCTGCCTTGCCCCCCTGGTCTGTTCCGTATGTGTCCCCCTGGTCAGCCCTACTGCACTGCCCTGGAATGTTGAGTAAAATCAATTGTGATTTGAGAGTTCCATGCAGAGTGCTGTTTGTTTGGTGTACGAAATTGCTCCCTATGATGAGACATAAGGGAAGAAGATGAACCACTCAGGGGTGTAGATTCTGGGGGGGAAGCAAGTACAACCCACCCAATATTTATACCATGATCAATGGAAACATATACATGCTTCACGCTGCAACCCCCCAATGTTCGAGCCAAATGTATGCCCTTGGAACCACTTATGCTGTATACAGTGGGTAAGCAACCATAATGAACCTTACTACGTCTTACTACTTTAAATTCTCACACGTGAGACACGATCACAAAATCACCACCAGGAGATGCAAAGGGACACTTTTTTTTTTTAACCATTGTTTAGTAGTGTTATTAGTTTTGTAGTTTAGTAGAGAGCTATTATGATTAAATTGTTAATAGTATTATTTATATTGTATTTATTATATTTGTGTAGAAGGCAATCTAATGCAAAATTAATGGCAGCTTAAGTTTATAGCTTAATTAGCTCGTGGATTGATAAATAGAAAAAAATCTAAAACTGTATAATACAATATTTACAGTAATTGCCTCATAGATGCAGTATCTGAGCAGAAGTTGTGGGTGGCACATTATCAAGCAATATTAATGCCATGTTAACTTGTGCTTCACATTCAAAATATGATGGTCTTTCTTGTCAGATTATGACATCGTATGAAATCTTTTTCTCATCGAAATGCTGCTATCAAATATTATGTGACATTATAAAATCAATCAGTAATTTAAAGAACAACAAACTACCATCTTACCCTAGGAGGGCACCAAAAAGTTCACCGGCTGCCCTTACTCACACGTTCTAAGTTATTCAAGGACCCAAAAGCAGTTGCAGAACACAGATGATCGCTTCGTGCTCGTATCATATGCCATTCAGTATGATCAACTTGAAATTGTATTTATTTGATCTATTACACCTTAAATTTCGGTCTTGAAGGTATAACTTACAGGCTTTTGAGCATGATCAGTTTGATCACTAAAGCAAACAATTTGTGGCAGAATAATCCCCCCATTCTTATTATTGCCACTAGTGTGCTATCACAGCTAGTTTCTCTTGATTCTTTTAAAAGGAATATCTTTTTATTTAGTATAATGAATTTATGATATGTAAATATTGTAATATTTTCATATGGACATTTGATTGCTCTATTGACCTTAGTTGAAAAAATAATTCTCTACAACTGCATCGGATTATCCATTTAGTAGATTTTCTGTGGAAACTTTGTGAACCACTGTGAAATGGAAACTTCAGGTTTACTGTTATAAGTCTATAAAGGCCAGGGCTCCATGGGGAATCTTGAAATATCAGGATCTTCTCCAGTGGTCATGAACATCCGTGAACAAGTCATGATAAGGTCTTGCCAATTAAAGGGTCAAAAAAGGTGGTAAGCCTGTTTAGTTACACTGTAAAAAACATCTGAATTTGAGAAAACTTGAAAGATATACAGCTTCAGGTCTTCTTGGAGTTTTCGCAACTTAAAAATAATGCTCATTGAAACACTTTTATTCATTGCCACATTAAAAATGTTCACTGTATTTTCACTATAGACAGTTTCATGACTTGTCTGTGACTTTTTAGATTTTTTTTTCAATTCCCATGACTAAAAATGCATGTGCCTTAATTAGAACTGCCAGGAAATATATATATTAGGGCTGTTGATTTAACGCATTTAATCGCATGCCCACGGACCATAATAAGGAAGATTCCTGAGAAATGCAAGCTTGTAGTACCACCTGTTTACTCTAGAGGGCAGTAAGTGAATTTTCAGCTGTATGAGCAACGCGCAGTTTATATAGTGAAGAAAACAATTCAGTAGGCAGTGTCACTATTTGATCCACAAAAATGCGTTACGTTCTTGCGTTCAAAACACTCGGAGCACAATTGCGATCTAAGGGATCTCAAGATCTTTAAAGATTGAGTATTAAACTATATTTAACTTGACACAGTGACTTAAACATTTTATGTTTATGACACAACACACCCGAGAAGTCTGACGTAGGTGTAAATTGACGGGCCCTTAAACAAGCTAAAGAAGCACAATTGAATCTTGCCCTACTGTTTTAGAGAATTTGGTCTTTGCTCATTCAAGTAGATAGGAGCTGTACTTGCATAAATGGAATTAGCTGCTTGGAAGTGTTACCAATATGGCCGCCAAGTCAACTGACTTGCCTTAAAATTGGTAAATCACTCAAAAATCAAACACTTATGAGGTTTAATGACGGTTAAGATGCTGCCATTAGAAGGAAGCTGCCTATGTAGGCAGTAGACAGTGAGGCACTTCACTGGGTTTTGAAACAGAGCTATTGAGTGCTTAGAAATGTCTGTTGTTGTGAAATCTGTAGGCTTATGGGTGTCCCCGATGAACTCACTGTGAGGATAATCCACATCAGATGCAGTTGTGTGACAGAATGCCCAATCTGACACATATACATATTGTCCAATCCTCCTTGTTTTTGTACCACTGAGCTAATGGATGGTCTTCATCAAATGGAAGATCTGCACTCCCTTCTTATGAGTGTAAAGCCTCTAACATCTCCAACTCACACACTAAATGGGTCATACACTACAAATCCTGTTGTGTTGGCTCAGTGAAACAGGCGCTAATGGGGCTCTGAGTGAGGGTATGAGGATGAGAGTGTGAGATGCCCTGGGCTTTTGTGCTAATGCTGCCATGCTTCTGAGAAGTACTAGCTGTGAGTATTAACACACACTCTTTGTGAAGCAGGGGGTTTATGTGTGTATGAAGAGAGAATAAAATAGAACAAAATATTTATCATGCTAGGATTTATGTCTGCATAAGCTTTTTTATATATATATATATATATATAATGATTACATCAGAAATCTGTGTGCCAGCTTTTGGATTTCTGAAATTTGTTTAGCATATCCTTCAAGCATATGTGAAAATCAGGAAGAAGGGTGTTGTGCTGGCATTTTATTCAGCAGCAGGTCCTCCGGCTCCTGGCGGACAGCAGCGGCGACTCCATCCCCTGGTGGACGCAAACGGCTTCTCCGCATCCCAATGGATGGCAGTGGCAAGTTCTCTCAGACAGCAAGCCCTTCATCCTTTTCTGGGTTCCAGCACCAATGTAACAGTTAGGGAAAGGAGGATGTAGGAACCAGAGTAACAAGCAACAAAACTTTAATCAAACAAGGTATCAAAATGAAAACACATCAACATAAACACACACAGAGAGTCTGCGTGTCTCTCTATCTCTGGCATCCCTGGCTCTTCCCTTATCTCCCTCCCGCTGATTAGGCAACTCAGTGTCGGGCGTGTATCCTCATGGCCAGGCCACTCACTCCTTCTCATCACACTCCACCACCAGATTCAGGCCATGTAGACCTCCGCCCACCCTTCCTGGATGAGAAGTGTTGCCCTTTCGGCCATCTTTAATCCAGACAGAGAGAAGAGGAGAGGTAGTGGACAGAATTAGAGAGGGGGGAGAGAGAGAGAGAGAGAGAGAGAAAAAGTGGATCACCGGTCCCTGGACACACTGTTGCCTGGTCCTCAGCCACTCCTCTGCCCCCTCGCGGACGACAGTCGCTTCTCCCCTGGCCGATGGTAGCAGATGCTCCACCTTCTGGCGGATGGCAGCAAGTCCTCCGTCCCCTGGTGGATGCAATGGCACCTCCGCTTCCTGGAAGGCAGCGGTTTCTCCGGCTCCGGGTGCATGGCAGCATCTCCACCATCCTCTGGCAGATTGCAGCGGCGAGGACTCCATGACAGCGCATCCTTCCTGGTTTCAGCACCAGTGTAACAAGGTTCTTAAGATGGGCAAAGAGGAGGTGGGAACCAGCTAAACAGTCAACATAAAATTTAATAACAAACTGAACTCAGAAGCCTGGGTAGCTCAGCGAGTATTGACACTGACTACCACCCTTGGAGTCCCGAGTTTGAATCCAGGGGTACTGAGTGACTCCAGCCAGGTCTCCTAAGCAACCTAATTGGCCCAGTTGCTAGGGAAGGTAGGGTCACATGAGTTACCCTCCTCGTGGTTGCTACAATGTGTGGTTCTCCCTCTCAGTGGGGCACGTGGTAAGTCGTGGATGCGGCAGAGAATAGCGTGGGCCTCCACACACGCTACATCTCTGCAGTAACGCGCTCAACAAGCCATGTAATAGGATGTGCTGATTGAAGGTCTCAGACACGGAGGCAACTGAGATTCGTCCTCTGCCACCTGGATTGAGGTGAGTCACTATACCACCGCAAGGACTTTGGGCATTCCAAATTGGGGAGAAAAAATAAATAAATAAATAACTGAACTCAAACATAACATAAACTGTAAAACAAACAAAGACGCACACACATAGCATTGTGTTTGTCTCTCTCTCTCGAACTGGACCCCCCTAATCTCTCTCTCCCTCTGATTATTCAACTCAGCGCCAGGTGTGTGTCATCATGGCCAGGCCACACACCCCTCCTCGTCACAGGCCCCAAGGGGGATTATAGTGAATAGTGTAAATATAGGGTGTGATGGAATATATAACTGGAGTGGGCAGAGGAGAGAGAGGAGGATTCAGTGACAGCATGTGATAGGGTCAGAGGCGGCACTAGGGAGGGGCTTGCAGGTGCTTCAGCATCCCCAAGAATGTCCACAGCACCCCCATAGCACCGCTAAAACATTTTTATCTGAAACAAATTATATACAGGCTACATTTGAATTAATAAATAAGTTAATCTTTAAAAAAAAAACAATTAAAATAAAATAAAAAGCATGAAACAAGATGATTCTCCAAAGATGCTGGCAATGTGCTGATGGGGGTCTCAGCCCTCAGCCTACAACAAAATCATTCTTAGATAAGCAGTGCCTGTTGCCCATGGCACAGTTCTACGGCATCACATAAGAAAATGTAATAGCAGAGGACACTCCACTATTAAAAGCACTTTGGAACTGCTGTTGTTCATGGAACCAAACAAAGATGCATTTATGGACTTCTACAAACTCCTTTGCATATAACTGACACTTCCTGTGACATATGTGTCATGTGAGAGATCTTTTTCCTGTCTCCAACGCTTGAAGACATATCTGAAAAGTAACAGTGGGATGCAGCTTGGCAATTTTGGCCATCAATATCTGGAGAGTGAAGGCTCTGGAAGTTCAACTCATCATTGATGCATTTTCCATCCACCACAACCACCGCCACATTGTCCTGCTTTGAAATTTCTAATAGTAAGTGATCGGTGAATATATCCCCAATGCTATGGGTGCTTTTTGATGTCACATTGCCCTTGACTGAAAATCTGAAATATTTGATCTATGAATGTCTATATGCAAAATCTTTTGGAAAGATTTGAGTAAGCGATGTGCTTGTTTAATTTCATAAAATGAAAAATTGTGTGTAATAAACTAATTCTGTAATAAATATTAAAATCGAGTGGCCAAGACCTGTTTTGCTCATATTCGTACTTAATGGCCCAGCTCCCCCTGTCAATGATCTAGCTTCCCGATAGCACCAACAATCAAAATTCTCTGGCGCCGCCCCAGATATGGTGCACCTGAACTTGCTGACTTTCAAAACCAAGCATGCCTCTCCTCAGGAGTCCGGATTCTGCCCACTGGCATTTTCGTTGGTCCACAAATGGAGCAGGAAGGGTTCAGCGTGTATTAAATGTGTCGCTGGACCCGCACCACAGTGCAAATTAGATGTGACACCAGGGATTGAAGCATTCGTTGCATCCAACAGCCCTGCCCACTTTCACCTGGACCTTACCCTCTCTGCACTACCCTTCCTTCACATTGCCCCATGCTCCGCTAGAACACCAGATTCCCCTTTATATAGGACACTTTCCCCTATGGACACTTTTTTTATTTCCCCTTTTTCTCTCCACTATGTGTCTCTTGCTTACCCCCCACAAGGGGCTATAGTTGTAGTGCTAAATTTGTCAACTAATGCAAATACTTTTGAGAAAACAAGAAGCTTTATTGAGTTACAAATTAAAATAATGCTTATTCAAAATAACTACTTCAGAAAAGATTGCGCCATTTCTTATTAATCCCCACTTGTGGGATCTTCCGTGCTTGTCTAATTTTTAGCCTCCATTTGTACGTTTCAAAGTTATCATTTTGATAATAATAATAATAATAATAATAAAGTATTATGTTATATTACAAAATAACATGATATAAAAATTGTGTGTGTGTGTGTGTATGTATGTATGTGTATGTATATGTGTATATGTGTATATATGTGTATATATGTATATATAGCCACTCATATATACTATGCTGCATCCAAACCATAGGTGTCAGTGTGAGTCCAAGATTACATAAACAAAGCAAAAAAATATTTTTATTACTAAATCTTAAAATATTTATAAAGTCTTACAATATGCATTTTATTATTTTATATCATAAAATTTTGTCTTTATGGTCTAATGTTAGTCTTACATTCACAATGTTGTTCTTGGAACCCAGCTGACCTGTAAACTATTTTATATAATATTCAGAGTATTAAATTAACTTTTTTACCCCCCAGCTACAGTGGCTGGTGAATGCCCACTTTGATTATTCACACACATGCATTTGCAATGGGGCATTTGGCCCCAGTGGCTGGTGGGCAGAAAAGTTCATACTCTGAAAATTGTAGAATACTAATGATTTAGAAATATTTTAAAAATTAGTATATAATAACAATAAATGCTTTTGTCATTTTTGTTCATATCATCTTGGACTTACACTGACACCAGTGGTTTGGATCCAGCATCAATTAAACTCAATAGTTTTCAGTTACCAATGCCATTGTAGAGATTCACAATTCACAGTTTTTCATTATTAATTTATGAGTGAGAATGTCCAAAAACAGGGTTATAACATGGCAGCCCCCATGAGGGGTCCATCTCCATTTAGATTAAAACAGCTTTTATAGGGTTACTGATATGAACAGAGTCTTCATCTAAAAATTACAACTGATTTCATAAGGATTAAAACTTTTTTTAATGAGAAAAAGATATATATATATATATATATATATATATATATTGTAAAGCCTTTAAAGAAGTCATAAATCCCTATTTTCTATGATATGATTACATTTTAAATATGAATAAATTACTTCTGTGTACTACTTGTGTGTCGGCGTAGTAAGCTTGGGTATTAAGTATAAAGTAGACATTTACATTTATTTATAATTAATTATTATGCAAATGTCTGTTGTGTTTTTTTGTCAATTACAGTGTATGCTTAATACACATACACCTTTAGAAGTATGACGATTTGTATGAAAATGAATCACTAAAATATCATAATCAATGCCAGTGATGCCAAATGGCATTATTTCTCATGTATCTTACTTTCCAAGTTTAAATACGCTGAAATGCAAAGACTTGTACAACATATAAGAGATCAAATAAAGTTCGTTCTCATAATACAGACGGGTTGCTTGATGTTATCCAAGCTGAAAACCATTAAAAGGAAACATCAGTTGGAAATCCATCATCTTGGGAAGTGAAAAATGCAAACTATTGTGTGCTGTGTAACCAGAATATGCTTTTTTTTCTGAAAATAACTGAAAAAGACTAATGCAATAAACAAAACCCATTTAAAAGATAACTGAATGCACAAGGCCACGCTAACACTACTTGTTTTGTGGGCAGTTTCTAGAATACCATTTTTCTGATAGACTATACTGCTGGTTTAGCTAAGGTATAGGCCAAGTTTACAAAACTCACACATCCAACATTGTTCAATACAATATATTAGTAAAATTCAAAAAAATAAATCTGAGAAACATCAGATCTAAGCAAAAGTCTTAATCTGTTTTGCAGTCCATCTCAATGCTTTCTGGAAGAAAAAACTGAAATATTGGGATTTTCTTGTCTTATTGGTGGAATAAAATATTAGGCTTTTCACTGCTGGTCTCTTTTGTGTGTCCCCTTTTGTGTATCCTTATTTGCTTTATTACTTTCAGCCCAACAAGTAAAGACTTTATCATCTCAGGTAAAAGCAGCAGCTTTGATTTCTCATGTGAGAGGAAACTCTGCCCTCTTTGCTTGTCAAAGCTCACTGAGTCCACAGCATTTCACTCTATCATCAACTGTCTTAATGATCGCTTCTCACTTGAGCAGCACTAAAGCTGCTGATGTATCTGCGTAGATCAGATTTCATTGTTCATTGTTCCGCTTACTCACCTGTTTCACAATTTATGCTTTACTTGATGGTCCAGTGAAGTCCAGGGATTCTGCTCAAAAAGGGAAAGACTCATTATTACTACTATGTAATAACTCTATAATAACATTATTATAATCACAGTGTAACATAGAATAGAAAAATCATAATTATTATGATATAAAAGGTGAGATATTGAATGAATGAAAGAACGGTACACTTATATAGTGCTTTTCTGACACTACGCTAAAAGTGCTTTACATGGTGGACTGGGGACTCTCCTCAACCTTCACCAGTGTGCAGCAGCCACCTGGATGATGTGACGGCAGCCATAGTGCACCAGTACGCTCACCACACACCAGCTATTGAGAGAGAGGAGAGAGTGGAGTGATAGAGCCAATTAATGGATGGGGATTATTAGGCATTGGACCTTGATAAGGTCCAATGACACCCCTACTCTTTACGAGAAGTTTACTGGGATTTTTAATGACCACATGTCTTTTTACAGTAAAGTGCCCCGTCACTATACTAGGGCATTAAGACCCACACAGACTGCAGTGTAAGCACCCCTTGTTGGCCTCACAAACTCCTCCTCCAGCAACAAACTTAGTTTTCCCCAGGAGGTCTCCCATCCACGTACTGACCAGGCTCATTCCGGTTTTGCTTCAGTGGGCAAGAGTCTAGAGCTACAGGGTGATATGGCTGCTGATATTCTCAAATAAGTCCTTCCCACACATTCATTTAGTTATTTCATTCTCCCCATAATTGTTTGTTTCTGGTGGTTTTTGTACCATTAAGGGATATTAGGCAGTATAATTATTCTTTTCTGTCCTAATTGGTTTCAAATGTTGCCTAAATGCACATTTACCCGTTAGCTTGTTTACACTGTGCACACAGCTGCCTTTTGTCATATGAAAAGACTTCACAGACCTGACACATAAAGACCAATTACTATTTATTCAGGGAAATCTCTGACCTGTTCAGGCGGACACGGTGGAAAAAGTAGAAAAGGCTTTGATTTATCGGCAGCTAGGCTGCACATTTTTTGCAAATTTTAAGTTTACCATCATACTGAATCCCTTTATGATACAGTGTATTTAAAAAAAAAATTCTTTCACTTTCATACATTTCAGGGGGGAAAAAATTATAAAATAAAAAAATGAATAAAACATAAAATAACAAGTATTAAAAAAGCATGCATACATACATACATATACATTTTAAATAAATAATCAAACATCATCAAATAGAATTTAAAAATGTAACTTGCAGAAATGTTATGTAAGCATGTGTTATGTAAACAGTGTTAATTTCTGTAAAATGCTTGTAAATCACATCACACACACACACACACACACACAAACAATGTCATTCCATTTATCCAATGACCTTGCTGCTCATAATAGTGCTAATCAATGCATATAATCCAATATATAAAAAAGGTCAATAAAATAAAAATCCAAGAAATTTTAGCGTCGTTACATTGGCAATTTGTTACATTTTTTTATTAATTTGAAAAATCTGTTTGAATGGTCTAGCTCAACAGAACTTTAGTAACATTCTGACATGCTAAATTCCATCACATTCATTATGATCATAACATTCTGGCTTGTTGATAATTCCAATAATATCAAAATCCACAAAAGGAAGTAGATCCTTTTCATACTTGGCACCTAAACTTTGGAATAGTCTCCCTAACACTGCTCGGGATGCAGACACACTCTCTCAGTTTAAGTCGAGACTAAAGTCTCATCTATTTAGCCAGGCATACACCTAATTTATCCCTCAACTCACAATTAGGCTGATTTAGTTGGATCTGCCGGAACCAGAAACATCGATCATGATCTATGACTCTGCATAAAATTGAATGGCATCTACGTGAATATTATTCAATTTGTTTCCTTGGACTTAGGATGGACCCCACCAAACCTCGCCAAAATGACTTGCAGGTTGAATTGCGTTGCACCTCATCATTGATCTCTGCCTGCATCAACTTTGTCTATGGATGGACTACACTCTTGAAATGGAATACATAGACTATCATTTAATTGCCAACAAAAGAAATAGCCAACTAAGAAAGGACAATGCATCTATGTGAACTTCTGTAGTTAATCCAGGATGGACTTCAAAGACATTAGTCATTAATCTTACAGTTCATACAAAATCTTTTATTTTAATTTTTAAAACACTGAAGCTTAAAACCATGACTTGCACTACACACAAATAACTAATATTGTCATTATATTCATGTTGTTTAGTCAGAGGGGAACGCCCCCACGGTGAGTCTGGTTTCTCCCAAGGATATTTTTCTCCCATTAACCAACATCTTATGGAGTTTTGGGGATATGATGCAAGAGAAGAGATTTCAACATATCCAGACTTCTAGGCTCACAAGCTATTTGAGCACTTCTTTTTTTAAAACACTTTTTGTGAGAGATATCTGTGGAATTCTGTGAATATAAATGTGTTTTAACATAAATGGAGCTGAGATTAATACGCTCTTATCGGTAGCTGAATGCATTATCATATTAACCAAAGTATTTAATAAACGTACATGCATGCATGGAAGGTGTGTAGAACACAATTGTCATTGCGATCCTTTCCTGTGGAAATCTGTGAAGCTTTCTGTGAAATTCTGCAGACACATGCTGCATCAAAACGTTGTACGTTGACTTGGTAGAGTTAACCCATACTGAACATTTTCAAGCGCACTTGTGCAGCCACACCGATCAGAGTACATACCACAAATTTACAGTAGTCAATGAAATGGCAATTCATAGTGAATCACTTCAAAACTTAAAAAGCAGCCAAAAGTATCATAAAAGTATTGCACATGGTCAACAATCACGTAATAGGCTGTGTTATGGTTATGTACAGTACTACTACAATGACATTAAATGCTTTTTATAATGCATGTTTAAGCAAATGAGAGCCTTGCATCTGTGTTACATTACCTACAATTTTGATAAATGTGTGGCTTTAAATTCTTACTGAAAGGTCCTATCTCTTCTCTCTGCAGCCGTCAAATGAATTCAAGTAAATGAAAAGATATTGGCTGACTGTGCATGCTAACATTGGTCCTTGTGAAACCTGACCTGCAAAGACTGAGCTACATGATATGCCACCATATGGAACAGATCTCTGAACAGTAGCATTGTTCGGTCTATATGCAGCATGATAGGAGAAAAGGAAAAACGGCTTTCATATTTCAGCCATGAGAGTGAATTTGAATGCACTATTTCAAAATACTCTCTGGAGAGGTGGCTGTATTTTCCCTGGAACTGAATTACTCTTTCATGGAAGCACAATACTCCATCTAACCTGCTGCATAATGGAACATACACAAGAATTTTCTCAGATAGTGTTCCCAGAATGATACACTTAAATGTTTTACTTCATTATGGGGAAATATTTATTTTTTTACAATATAATAACATATATTATATTGAGCCTTTAGCCTCATACCCTATTAACAAGTGATAATGTATATTTTCTAATCAGCCACTGAATAGACACAGCTAACAAATTTAAGTTCTTAAAACATTTTCTAAATGTTGCAGTGTGGTTGTGGGAACATGAAAATATCCAGTTTTCTTACTGTCAGTAGAGCATAGTTTAAAGGTTAGTAGGCCTATTCTAATTCCTGAACATGTGAAGACTTTGAATGACTTTGAATTTGAAAACATTCAAACACCTCTGATATTTGAGAAAAGGCCAATGGGAATTGGCGAGTGGAATTTGCATGCCACTCCCCCGGACATACATTTCAGTGGGTCGCTCAGTTTTGTGGCAGGAGGGACACAATGTCTCGTTCCCTCCATCAGGGAATGGAGATTACAAAATGAACCAGGATGTTCCCTATCTGTCACTCACTCGGCGTTGTTTCGTTGTAGTGACACTAGGGGTCCCAATATGAAACGCAAACGATCAGGTAACCTCAACCAATGCTCCTATGAGTGTCGCATGGTCCCTCGCAAATATATGCATAGAGCACGCACTGGACACAGCAACAACAAGGCTGGGTCTGTCTCCTCCTGGGGCAGAGTTTGCAGGTTCACCACCTGATCCCGAAACGGTCGTGGGAACCTTGGGCACATAGCCCGGTTGGGGTCTCCGGACAAGATTATTCCAGTGCTACAAGGGTGCTACTAAGATGACCTGCTCCTCATCCTCCCTGACCCCGCTAAGGGAGGTGGGCATCCGCATCCTCAACTATCTCAACGACTAGCTCTATACAGTCTCTATTATGGCAAGCCTCACGAAAGAGTGTGCACAGCTGGTGCTGAACTGCCTAAAGTCATTCAGACAGAGAATGGCTGTCCCACTGAAGCAATTTCAGAGGCTCCTTGGGCATATGGTGTCCTCGGTGGTGGTCACGCCGCTCGGGTTGATGCATATGAGACCGCTTCAACACTGGCTTCAGACTCGTGTGCACAGGCCCTTTCTGCGGTTCACCTTCAAGGGCCAGGCATACAGTACCCCTTCTGTCCCCTTCTACCCTCCCCTTCTGTCTGTCCCTGTCGCCTCACATCTTCATGAATGTCACAGAGGTAGCCCTTGCCTTGCACAGGGTCTGTGCAAGTAGGCTCACTAGGGCCAGCTCTGTGCCAGCACATCTGTGCCGAGTGTGTGCAACCGCAACGTTGCCATGGTCATGTTCTTGCAGTGAGAAAATTACCCGTCCACAAACACTGTCTCCGTGTGGGCAGCACCCAAGCACGCGAGACAGCGATCGTGGCCATCGGAAGTGGAGAGGAAACGACCGCAACCAGGATTACACACAGACGGAAAGGCATCTTTAAAAAGACGCTCTCCGTCAGTGCTGCTCTTTTAGAGAAAATATACTATTTTATTTGCAAGGATATATACATTCTCTGCACTCAATCGGTGCACGAGGGGGTGAAACCGCTGTAATGCGCCATCCAACAGCATGCAGAGGTGAATGGACAGGTTGAGGAATTCTACGAATGAATGGTTGCGAGCCAGCTCCTATTATACCCGTATGTCCGGAGGAGTGTAATACAAATTCCACTCGCCAATTCCCATTGGCATTTGCTCAAAGATTAGAGGTGTTTGGGGCTCTCAAGTGTGACCCCTAGTGTCACTACATCGACACAACGTCAAGTACATGACAGATAGTGAACATTGGGTTCCAAGGGAGGCAGGATTTTGACAAGGGGTAAGATTTAGCACAACACCGAAAGAGAAAAACTGTGGGTGGAATTCACTAAGAAAGCACTGTTTATTTCCATGTGCCATGGCACAGATTTAGCACCCGATTGACTAAAGAAATTATGCAGATCAAGCAACTCACAAAATCTGAGTGTTCTGAATTTGCATGCCGCAGTTCTGATCTTGCGAGCTGGAACTTGCACAGTTTTCTGTGATTGTACAGCATCGCTCCACTACTGTGATTTAGACACTTGAATCATCTCTTTAACGAGCCACAAGTGCGCTTGACAACACTGCGCATCTGGTTATATGCCAGGTGAAATATTCATATCATCTGAGCAATTCATGCTTGAAGTACCACCAGTTGTCAGCAGGGGGCAGTAAGTGAAACTCCAAAAGTACAGGCAATGCACAGCTGTACAGACAAAAACCCACACTCAGGCTTGCTTGATACTAGCAACAGCACAAGATAAGAATGTGTTATTGCATTCACACACAGCTAGGCTGAGTGCAATACCAAATGTAGGGAAAAATCTTGAGATGTGTTTTTCTACGTTTCAAACTAGGTTTGTGTTGACACAGTGACCTAAAAATGCAGTGAGATGCTCCAAAAGTGTCGTCTGATGCTTGTATACATTGAAGTCCTTCAAAAAGACCCTATAATAAATCCAGCTCAGACAGATTGATGAATTCAATTGCAAAATTGATTGCTATGGTCTAGACCAATGATAGGCTTATATAAGTAATATATTAACTTCTAAAGCCTCTTTTTGTATTGTCTTATCAATGCTTTACTCGTCTTCCACAATAATGTAATGCATTTTAATTATCTGAATTATATTTACTAAATATTATATTTCTAATTGTTTAAATATAATATTTAATCATCACATTTTGAATTATTGTTATTTGGAGGCTTTCTAGAAAAATATTTATATATGTTATTAATTGTGATTGATTACATTAATCAGCATTAGATACAAAATATTTATGCTTGAAATTTTAGGAGTACACTAGCATATAGATGGCCTCAGAGCTAACAGACATGGACAACAAGCAACAGAACTTCAATTTTGATTTCATGGGATCATTACACAAAAAAACAGCATTTTGATGGCTGTCTGCATCAAAGCCTGTTCGGCTGGCCTCAACTGAAAGCTGTCTTGCATGGATAATTATCCTGTCACTGGATAAAACCCCACAACTTTCAATGTCCCTTTAAACTGTCAGCAAGCCGCAAATTAGCTGACCACGTGCTAACCACCCAGTCCCTCCCAGCATAACCCGGTCTCTGTTGAGTCAGAGCAAGGGTCTACTGCAACATGCTATTGTTTATTAGTGTTGGATGGAGCACGAGGGAAGTTTGGACATGTCTGCCTGTGGCGGTGGAGGTGCGGACGGAGGGAGACGTCTGTGAGGAAGAGGATCTAATCAGACTTCTCCACTGAATGTTTGGATAATAAACACCATCTTTGTTAGGGTCAAAGTTAGGAATATAGATCATGTCAGGCCAAGGCACATGTTAAAGGAAAAAAAATCAATCCAGTTCAGTGTTGCACTGGGCTTGTTTTACATGTTACAAGTTAGCTATTTATGTAGTTTATATATACACATTGAGGTTTGGGTTCTGGATATGATTCTCATTAGATTCTAAATTAGATTTCACATCAGTCAAGTGTGTAATAGTTCTCAGTCTCAATGGCCCCGATAACCATTTTATAACTTCTAGTCTTTATTAAAGAAATTGTCAGTGTAGTAACTCCGAAGTTACTTTATTGTTTGTAGGGGGCCTGGGTAGCTTAACGAGTAAAGACACTGACTACCACCCCTGAAGTCGTAAGTTCTAATCCAGGGTGTGCTGAGTGACTCCAGCCAGGTCTCCTAAGCAACCAAATTGTCCCGGTTGCTAGGGAGGGTAGAGTCACATGGGGTAATCACCTCATGGTTGCTATAATGTGGTTCTCACTCTCGGTGGGTGTTTGTTGAGTTGTGCATGGACGCCGCGGATAATAGCATGAAGCCTCCACATCCTCTATGTTTCTGTGGTAACGCACTCAACAAGCCACATGATAAGACGCGCGGATTGACAGTTTTAGACGAGGAGGCAACTGAGAGTTGCCCTCCGCCACCCGGATTCACTAGGACTTAAAGCACATTGGGAATTGGGCATTCCAAATTGGGGAGAAAATAAAACAAAAAACAAAAGAATCTTTATTGTTTGTAGAGGTAGACCGATATATTGTTTTTACCAATTAATCAGTGCCGATACTTGCTTTTTGGAAAATCGGTTATTGGCAAAAACTATGCCAATAGTTTTAATCTAGTAAATGTGGGCTAAAAACATTAATTTGATAAATCCTTAAATACAGAGGATTGTAATCGAAGTCTCCATCATTTAAAAATAAGTATGTTTATTTCGGGCATGTTTATTAAAATCGTTTTTTTTGTTATTATTATTAATTTTATAAATTCTATAAATACATTTTTTTCAACTATCGGCCGATTAATCAGTTATTAGCCTTTTCCACCACCTTAGTTATCATATCTGCAAATTAAAAAATCAGTCGACCTCTAAACTGCTAATGCTGTGTGAAAGCACGAAACAAGCTTGCTGTTGCAGTTACGCTCAAACACTACAGACAGGATGTGAGATAGCGCCACTAGTGGCAGTTATTAGCAGCGTGGAAATTATTCTAACACAAATGGTTTATTTAGGACTGAGCATCATTGATGAAACTGAGCATGCTCAACAATCCATGTATCTTCCGTTCATTCCATTTCCGTTTTGAAATAAAAAAACGGATAATGAAAAAAATTTCTGCACAAGTAAAAAACAAACACAAATTGATTCTTTTTTTTTTTTTTTAAAAAGTATAATTCTAGCCTTTTCTATTTTTGTTTCTCATTCTCCCTTTTCAAATAAAAAAAAAAAACTATTTTAATATATATAACTTTTCTCATCAAAACTTACAAAAGCCACCAGCAGGGGGAGTAAAGATAGGAGGCCTAATATGTACAGTATTTTATGTGGAGGGAGAGGATGTGACTATTCACCTGATAATAGAAATTTTACGTGCTTGTGTAGCTACTTTTCTCTTTTTCTTTATATATATATATATCATGGCTAAATAAACACTCAACAGCATCAACAGAAAAACATGCATCAGTCCAAACGGAACAGACAGTGTTATCTGCAGTTCATCTGAAGTGAAGCGTATTTAACAATTTCTGGTGTATTCTCTTGACAGACATTAACTTCAGACAATTGAATAACTTGAGAAACAACCAAAGTTAAAGAGTTCACAGGTTGGACAGTGCAGATTTACTGGCTTTTCACCAGCATGTCAGTTTGCACGGGATTATAACCAGGGGTTATTTTTACCAGCCGTTTTATAGCAGATATAATAGTCTACGGGATCATATTTATTGGCACGTGATCATGCAATCTGCAAAAATTACTGACATGAACAGTTCACACGGGATAAAAATCAGGGAGAAATTCTGGTAATTATTACCTTTTCCCATGTCCCCATATAAAGTTCCTGCATCTATGATCCTCACAGGAACAGCAGAATACAAATGTCACGTTAAAATGTGTTCCCCGTCTGTCGCTCACTTTGACGTTGTGTCAAAGAAGCGACTCTAGGGGTCTCTCTTGAGCACCGAATATACCTCTGATCTATGAAAAAAGGCCAATGAGAAGTTGGCAGACCGAATTTGCGGACAAGACACGGACAACACACGCTTTCTCGATGCCCCTATCTCCCAGTTCGGCATCTTCGGCGACACCGTCGAGGACTTCACCCAGCAGTTCTACGCGGTGAAAAAGCAGACGGAGGCCATCTCACACATCCTGCCCCGCCACAGACCTGCCGCCACGGGCCAAGCCCCGTCTGCTCGCCGAGGGCATCCTCCTGCGGCTAAAAAACATACAGCTCCGCCTCAACCCGGGCCCAGCTCTCAGCCCCCGCGTCGAGCACCCTGCAGGAAGCGCACGCCCCCTGTCTCACGGACCCGGAAAGCTCCCAGGTGCTCCTGAGACGGTCGACCCAGAGACCAAGATGTTCGCTCCGGAGCTGGTAAGCAGACCACTCCGTCCCCCGGTGGAGGGCCGGGAGTAGAATCCTTATTTGAATTTATTTCATTTGCCACACATTTCAATAAAAGAGCTATTTCCTTTTTCTCTGGGTTACCTGGCCCGCAAATGCCGTTCTCACGGCACTCTGCAGCCACACCTCAACAGTCCTGCCATGCTGGACATGGACCCCCCACCTGCAGCCCCACGACTGTTCCCCGATCGGCCGGTTCTGAGAAATCTAGAAGACCAGACCTCCTGCTCAGTCATTAACCTGCCCCCTGCCGGGTGTGCGGAGCAAGGTAAGTGCTTCGAGTCTTTTCTCAGCACCAGAGCCTTGGGATGCATCTTCTCCTCCCGACGTCGTACTACCTGCTCCGCCCCACTGTGAAGACCCGCCGGGAATGTCAAAAATAATTGTCCCATTAGTGTCCATAGCACGGAGCTTGGATGCATGGCTTTCACTTCCCAACCCGTCACGTGGGCTGGCCAGGACCATCCGACTCAGTTACGCAATTCCGTTTGTCATTCTCCTCTTTACCGCAGTACACGGCGAATATGCCAAATCCCTGCGCACGGAAATTGCGACCCTCTTACTCAAAGTTGCGATTGAGCCTGTCCCTCCAACCAAGATGATGAAGGGTTTCTACAGTCCTTACTTCATTGTATCCAAGAAAGGAGGCGGCTTACGACCGATCTTGGAGTTGTGAGTTTTCAACCGGGCTTTGCACAAACTTCCGTTCAAAATGCTCAAAATACACATCTTATCTTGCGTCCAGCATCTAGATTGGATTGCAGCGGAAGACCTGAAGGACGCGTACTTCCACGTCTCAATATTGCCTCGTCATCGACCCTTTCTACGGTTCGTGTTCCACGGCCAGGCGCATCAGTACAAGGTCCTCCCCTTCAGCATGTCCCTGTCCCCTCACGTCTTTACGAAGGTCGCAGAGGCAGCCCTTGCCCCGCTCCGAGAAGCCTCAAGTCGCTGTGCGCCACTCACAACCCCGGCAACCTCAATGTGGTGGCGGACGCGCTATCATGACAACGCTTGCCCAGTGGAGAGTGGAGGCTTCACCCCCAGTCGGTCCAGCTGATTTGGGAACGGTTCAGCAAGGCTCAGGTAGACCTGTTCGCCTCCCAAGAGACCTCCCACTGCCCGCTCTGGAATGGCCGAACAGAGGCTGCCCACAGGAATACTGAATACTGTTTTAGTATTAGTTCTTGTCTAGTAGTCTTGTTATCATTTTCATTATTTTAGTCTCATCATGTGATTACCCATGTCCATGTATTTAAGCCCTCACGTTTGCCATTGTCCTTTGTGAAGTACTGTTTGCAACATTCTGGTTTATATTCGGTTTTGTTTTCTTTGGATTCACGTGTTTGTAAACTGCATATGTGTTCTCACATCATCATCGTCCTCATCTGTTCCTGTGTTCAGCCTGTCCTGCCTTGCCCCAACATTACAATAAAGTAGGCTAAAAGTGTTCGTGGACATTTCGGGAAATAACAGCCTACAGATGAGTTGGAAAATCTAATTTACAAAATGAGTATTAAGGTAATTTTTCTCACACTTAATTTTCCAAATGCATAATGCATTTTTTTAAAGGGGGAAAAAAACAGTTTTAGTGAATAATTTACCAAAGCAAATAATTGTTGTTTTAAAAAAAGTAGTTTTTTCATTTTCCGTTTTTTTTATTTCAACAGTTGTGCAATTAATGGAAGATACACGGATTCATAACAACCCATCTAATGCTGCATTCAAATTCAGATGTGATAAATCTGGATATCATTCATCCTTTCCATATTCAATTAAGAATCCAAAATCAGAAGAAAAAAAACTACTAATTTCATTAATAATTTACAAAACCAATATTGAAAAACAAATAATAACTTGTTTTTCATATTTTCAATTTTAAAGAGAGGGCCTTAATATCATGTGACTCCAAAGGCTCAAAGGGGGCTCCCCATAGACCCTGAAGGACTACAGATAGGTCCCTTGAGGGATTCGAGTCGCGGTCTGGAGGGATTCAACCTCCTGGCGCCTCTCAAGTACCTGATGATCAGGTCGTGCTTCCCTAAGTACTTACCGTCCACTGTGTCATGTTGTGCTGTTATAGCGGCTACATACACCTTCAAGGTGGAGGGGGACAGCCGTCCCTCCAACCTCTTCTGCAGGAAGGAAAGCACCGATCTGACTGCGCATCTCTGGGGATCTTCACATCAGGAAGAACACCACTTAGCGAACAAACACCACTTCAAGGCATACAGGTGCCTTGTAGAGGGAGGCCTAGCCTGAGTGATTGTGTCTACCATGGCGGGCGGTAGGCCACTTAGGTCTTCCGCGTCCCATCCAGGGGCCAGACATGGAGATTCCAAGTCTACTGTCACTCTGTACGAGGGTAACGATTTCCACGTGTAAGGTAGCAGCATTCTCGCCATTCACCGAAGTGAAGTGGACAGAGTCTTGAGAAGGGTGGTGTCTGCTTCCTGCGGGGGGCAGCTCAACGTACATCAACTGCTCGGCTCCAAAGAGAAAATCTGAACACGCCAGCTCCTTTATAACCGAAATGACAATCAATTTAAGTGTTAGTTAAAGATGGTCATAGCAACTCTGTATCGGCACTATGGAGCTACATGTTTTTATATTTCTAAATTTTTACCAATTTAATTTGTTAAACATCACACTATCCACTAAAAGCATATGCTGATGCCATTAGCTTTGCAGGTCTTCAATTGCCTACAAAGGAGTCTCCTAGCTACCAAACTATGGAGGGTAAACAACATCCAGTGCCATCTGATCTGCAGGTGTATGCTTATCAACAGAGATGATCATTTACTCTGTTGCACTCACCTGTCTTTGCACACGTTTGCTAAACAGGATTTATTACCCTATAATGTAGGAACTGTGACTCAGTGATGTATTTAATTTGCATAAACGTAAATGTTCATCATTAAAGCTACTCTCACATGTGCAAAGACTTGCAGCGACAAATCAACATGATCTCAACATGATGAGTTGGCGACACAATTGACAATGACCACTGGCTACTAGATGTGGCTGTGTCTAGCGACTTCAGAAAGTTGAGAAAAGGTTAACTTTATGCCAATGAGGAGCGACTTTCGGTAGCAACTACCAATGGGAGTGAAGACTGTCAGTGTATCTCATGTCATCTGTCTCCTGTGAGATATTGGACACTTGGCAAGATGGGGAGAAAACTTTTCAGTGAGCAATTTTGCTGTTCTATATAAATCTATAAAACATACATGGGCCTAATAAAAAGATAATACAACATGTATGGATATAGTAAAAAAAATTATGCATAGAAAAAAATAGATTCATACATTGATATATAAATAATCATCTTGTAATTACAGTACTTACGACACGACACACCATGGCTTCAAGTGGTATTCCATTACACTTTCCCATGTAGGAACCTAGAAATTCAAACTTTCTGAGTTGAATGGAATGCAGCAATAATGGCCTAAAAGTTTACCTTTTTCTTAAATAACGTTTAAAAAAACTTTTTCTACATATTTAATTCAGATAGTTCTGAATCAAATATGTAAACTACTTTTATAAATAGAGTTTCTAAAAATAGAAGTTGATCCTTTTTATTTTTACAGTGTGCAGTGTGAAACAGGCCTAAGCATTAGCACTAGCATTATCCACACCAGCTGGAGATACAAATCAAGCACTCAAAGTTCTGCACGGGAAGTTTAGGGTGCACAAAGTGCAGCATGCTGCTTCATTTTCTCCCCCAATTTCCTAAAATTACATTCCCATATCAAAGCGGAACAGATATAGGGCAGATAGGAAAGCTGGAGTATCCTTGATGTGGAGGAGAACAATCTTTAAATAATAAACTCCCCTGCTAGACTGCTGAGGACAAAAAAAGACAGGAAAGTGTCTTAAAATTCAAGGGGGGGGGGGGGGTCATAGGAAGTTCATTTAATCCATAAATTACTGATAGAATTTAGCACTATAATGCTACCCTGCAAATACCTGTGGTTGTCTGTTTTCAAAAACCAAAGGGAGAAAAATATTAAATTATTTACAGCAGCAGAAGCACTGGTGGTAATCCGACTGGTGTCAAAGTGTTTTTTTCTTATATGTTCTGTGTTGGTTTTGGATTTATCAATCTAGTAATAATCTGATTGAAATGTTCTATTTTATAGAATATATGAAGTCTATATTGTCCAATGTCAAATTGAGTTCGTTGAAATATTTACAGCATTAAAGAGCCTACTAAAAGACTCTTGAGGGGGGAAAAAACAGAAATGAAAAATGAAAATGAACCAAAAAATAAAAATAAAAATCACAGATGACCCAAGTTATTTTGGTTTCCATCAAGTATGCAGAGAATTTTTTTTCTCCCCTTTACTCCCCAATTTGGAATGCCCAATTCCTAATGCGCTCTAAGTGCTCATGCTGGCGAAGTGATTCACCTAAATCCAGGTGGCGGAGGACGAATCTCAGTTGCCTCCCCGTCTGAGACAGTCAATCCATGCATCTTATCACATGGCTTGTTGAGTGCGTTACCGCGGAGATGTAGCGCATGTGGAGGCTTCATGCTCTTCTCCACAGCATCCACGCACAACACACCACGCGCCCCACCGAGAGTGAGAACTACATTATAGGGACCACGAGGAGGTTACCTCATGTGACTCTATCCTCCCTTACAACTGGGCTAATTTGGTTGCTTAGACAACCTGGCTGGAGTCATTCAGCACGCCCTGGATTGCGACTCCAGGGGTGGCAGTCAGTGTCTTTACTCGCTGAGCTACCCAGGCCCCACAGTGACATAATCCTTGAACTAGTACTCTCTGTCTCATTCACAACAGTCCGAAATAACCAACAACTTCCATACACAGGTTTGGTTTATTCATTCACATGTAGGACACTCTCCAAGTTTGGTTATAGCTGAAGTGTCTAATTTTTCCAAAGATGAAATACTTTCTCAAGTCAACTATAAGTAAGCCATTTTAGCTTTATTTAGGTTGACAACAACACAGGCTCCACCAGTGCTCCGAGTTTGGGGCGGGACACAAACAAACAAAAAAAAACTTCCTTTTCTCTGCCCACAATTCCCTCAAATGCTTGGTGTGAGGTCTATAAAAGACCATAGACCATTTCAAGCATGTAAACAATAACAAAGGATTTAGAACACTACTGACCCTCATGCATTTCTGGTGTCACTACCTGATATTTTAAATAATGAGTTAACTTATCATCTCAAAGAACATCAGATGTTTACCTGAAGTGACTTATCCAGACATTGTTAATACTGAGCACGTCTATGCTAGAGAGATGATGCAATTGCATCATAGTTTAGATGCTCAAAATTACAGTGTTTCCTCAGTGGAGAGATCGAGAAGCTAACAAACACCATGGTCCACATTTTAATAATGGCATTTTATGAGAATAGTGTTAATGTTAGTAATGTTTATTGTGTTAAAGTCACTATGGATGAAGTGCAATAACTAGTAGGAAATGTTCATGGAACAAAGATGTCACTTCCTTAAACCGACGAATCAAATGGTGTACATTAGACGGGCAGAAGGAGACTCTGAGAAAGAAAGAGAAGTAGAATGTGTCCTCATGAGGAAATGCCCTGTGACTCCTTTTTCCTGTATTTATCCTGGAGCGTCAGAGATAGTGATAGAGTTGTAAACTGTTTATGGTTTGCCTCTCTTGTCCTCTTCAGAAGAATAGTGGGTGAGCTTTTCCTGTGCAAAACATCACTCATAAACAGACCTCTTCCACAAGCATTGTGTCCTCACTATTTCAACATGTATTTACAGACGCAGATGTATAGACTAATAAACAAGGATTGTCAGTATAAACACAGCCCTTTAGCGCTCCTAGTCCACTCTCTCTCTCTCTCTCTCTCTCTCTCTCTCTCTCTCTCTCTCTCGTCATAATACCTGTCTGAAAATAATGTATAACTTCATATGTCTCTATCATATGGCAACCTACTGCTTATCCTTGAGCTGATATGTAAACATCTTTTCAATTATAGTTTTATGTGCATGAATAAATCCAATACACACACACACATTAGCTCTCTGTAAATCAAAGATTTGGTAAGAATATAGGCAGCAGTGCCCAGCTCACGACCTCTGTATGTTCACAGGGGCCCATCTAGTCGTCAACACTGGGCTATACACATACTCATAGGCCACACACATACTCATATGCTCAGGTGGGGCTTCGTGCCTGCACAGACTGTTGCATTCTGTGCTTTACATGTGATAGAATAAATAAACAGCAGCAGGCAGAAGTACTTTGCAGTGCATTGTGGCTTCCTGCCATTACTCACTGTTATGTTACATGGTGCACAGACAATGTCTCTGGTGATTGGCAAAATCAAAGCCATTGGATTAGATAAAAAAATATCAAACCAAGAGGAATCTGCAAAAAATATAATGCTAGACCTTTTCTCAGAACAAACTTGAGCCAGTTTTTAAATGTAATTTCCCTTCAAGTTCACACAGGCAGAGTAACCTCAGGTGTAGTTCGTCACATTAACTATAGTCATGTTCCACTAATGTTTGATGACAAGAAAGTGTGCAAATACTTTCTGACTTCATTCAGAGACTCTATAGAAGAGACAGTCCACTCCTATTAAAAAGAATAGGTGAAATTGGAACACCAAATCAAGGAGCTCTTAGCGCCAAACAGTCAACGGATGTAAAAAGGAAGTCACGCCTTAAGCTAAAAGAGCCAATCAACTTTTAGATACAGACATTTCCTGTCAATCAACTCAAGAGCACGCTGCCCATTAGCTATATAAGCCAGGAAAATTGTGTATTTAGCATAATATGAGCTGCACTGTTATGACAGATAGCTTCCCGAGAGTTTTCCCAAAAATGCCCAACAGTAGACTGACTTGCTAGAAAGACTTTGCCTTGTGTTATCATTTAAAACCTAATTCACTTGCTTGAAAAGTGTATTTATGCTCTTTTATTTAAACTGCCTTTTGGAAGGTCATCATTTGTCTGGATAGATAGATAGATATTAAAATGTCATTGCATTTTTCTTTTCTCCATTCTATTTATGTGAAAAAAATTACTACCTGGCACATTGGTATGGTACAATGGGATGCTTTAACTTTGAAAACAGAAACACAATAAAAAGTATAAAAATAAAAAAATATCCATTCCAATGATTTTCATAATTTTTTTGCATTTTTTTTTTTAGATCCGGGCTCTTCGCTTGCCATGGCAGAACACTGACATTCCTGTCTTGCAGGAAATCATGCACAGAACGAGCAGTATGGCTGGAGGCATTGTCATGCTGGAGGGTCATATCAGGATGAGCCTGAAGGAAGGGTACCACATGAGGGAGGAGGATGTCTTCCCTGTTATGCAATAACAACAAACTCAGTCCGATAATGCTTTGACACACCGCCCCAGACCATGACGGACCAACCACCTCCAAATCGATTCCGACGATAAACATGAGTCCGACTATCACTCCAGGTGAGACAAAAAAGTGACTCATCAGTAAAGAGCACTTTTTGCCAGTCCAGTCTGTTCCAGCAAAGAGGTGGGTTTTTGCCCATAGGTGATGTTGTTGCTGATGATGTCTGGTAAGGACCTGCCTTACATCAGGCCTACAAGCCTATTGCAGACAGTCTGAGCACTAATGGAGGGATTGTGTGTTACTGGTGTAACTGGAACTGGTTGTTGTTGTCATCCTGTACCTGTCCCGCAGTTGTTATATTCGGATGTACCGATCTTGTGTAGGTGTTGTTACACTTGGTCTGCCACTGCGAGGATTATCAGCTGTCCTTCTTGTCTCCCTGTAGCGCTCTCTTTGGTCTCTCACAGCACGGACATTATTGCAATGTATTGCCCTGGCCAAATCTGCAGTCATCATGCCTCCATGCAGCATGCTTAAGTCACGTTCACACAGATGAGCAGGGACCCAGGGCATTGGTGCTTTTCAGAGTCAGTAGAAAGGTCTCTTTAGTGTCCTAAATTTTTATACCTGTGACCTTAATTGCCTACAGTCTGTGTCTTAACAACTCTTCCACGGGTGCATATTCATTAATTGTTTATGGTTCATTGAACAAGATGGAAAACATTGTTTAAACCCTTTTCAATAAACATCTGTATGTAAGTTATTTGGATTTTTACAAAATTATATTTAAAATACAGTGTCCTGAAAAAGGGACGTTTCTTTTATTGCTGAGTTTTAATGTCCCTTTTTCAGGACACTGTATTTTAAAGATAATTTTAAAGATAATTTTGTAAATATATACAGTCAGTTCCATAAATATTGGGACATCGACACAATTCTAATCTTTTTGGCTCTATACACCACCACAATGGAGTTGAAATTAAATGAACAAGATGTGCTTTAACTGTAGACTTTCAGCTTTAATTTGAGGGTATATACATCCAAATCAGGTGAACGGTGTAGGAATTACAATAGTTTGTATATGTGCCTCCCACTTTTTAAGGGACCAAAAGTAATGGGACAGATTAACAATCATAAATCAAACTTTCACTTTTTAATACTTGGTTGCAAATCCTTTGCAGTCAATTACAGCCTGAAGTCTGGAACGCATAGACATTACCAGACGCTGGGTTTCATCCCTGGTGATGCTCTGCCAGGCCTCTACTGCAACTGTCTTCAGTTCCTGCTTGTTCTTGGGGCATTTTCCCTTCAGTTTTGTCTTCAGCAAGTGAAATGCATGCTCAATCGGATTCAGGTCAGGTGACTGACTTGGCCATTGCATAACATTCCACTTCTTTCCCTTAAAAAACTCTTTGGTTGCTTTTCTTTGGTTTAATATATCTTAATTTTGATTTTGACCCCCCCGACCTCAAAATTATATATATAAATGGAGTGACGTAAATGAAACAGATATAGAGAGCATCAGATATATTCACTGTTGAATAGTATTAGACAGACATGATATATGGTCCTGGTCAGATCAAAGAGAGATTATTCAGATGGACACAGGTAAAATTAGAACACTGACACACCCATAAAATGAAGTCTTTACCCTTACTCACTTAATTGTATAAAGTTTTAAACATAACTGAATGTCTTTCTTTCTGAATAGGTCTGTTTGATTGAGCCAACATAATTTAGTTACATTATTTAGTCGAATGAATGTACGCAAGCAGATTTAACTCAACTTAATTAGGTTCAAGTTAATTTACAAAGGTTTATTTAATACATTTTCTTATGTTGGTCCAACTTAATTTATTTTATTAATAATTTGTATATGCCAGGTGAGCAAATATATTAGTGATATTTCTTTCATGAACGAATCTATCTTTTTGAACAAATCTTTCAAATGAACAAATTGTTCTTGTTCACCTCCAAACACTCCCTCTCAAAGCCAATGAGCTGTAGTTTGAAGCATGAGACTGCTAGGTGATTTTCTTGCCTGTAAAGACTGACTAGAGTATGAGCCAATAGCATGTGAAGGAGCATATCATTGGTTTGACCCTCTGAATGAATAAGCCCTATCACTGAACTAGTCTGTCATTTGAGTCTGAATGAGATGAGAGTTGTCGTTCATGAACAAACTGACTGTACCGGTAAACTACTGGCTCGCTTGGAGTGTTTGTTTCGGAACCTGGCGCGTTTTCTTGGCTCGATTAGTTTAGGCATACATGAACACGGCAATCGCACTCGGATCCACACAAAAACAATTGGTCCGAGACGAAGTGGTCTCGGACTGATTGCAAACGAACTCTGGAGTGGTTTGCAAGTGGTGAGAATGCAAACCGACCCAATGAACCATAGAACCAAACAATATCCCTATAAAAACCATGAACATAACAGAGGGGTCTTTGGAGAAGACCAAAGATCAGCTCTTCTCTGTAATTCATCATCAAAACGTGGATACAGCCTTTAACTATATTAGATATATATTTTTACGTAGCTGCACTCTGTTGTTTCTGTGTGTGTGTGTGTGTGTGTGTGTGTGTGTGTGTGTGTGTGTGTGTGTGTGTGTGTGTACGTGCATGACAGATCTGTGAGAACAGGCATGTTTGAATGGAGAAATAATGCAAAATCAAATAATAAAAAGACTGATAAAAATAATAATGACAAAAACTTTACAAATCATATCCATCTGAGCGATGGATAATTTGTATTTGGAGCACAACCTGTAACTGGCGACACTCGGAAATTCTCTAAAATTTGTAATGGTTGACATTTTTTTATATTATATATATTATTATATTATATTGTCATATAATTTTAACAGAATGAGCAAAATCCTGGAACAGCTAACAAACATATTGACCAATAAGTGGACAGCTTGTTCACATGTGACTTTTAAACACTTATATTGCTTAAACACTGCAGTGCTGAAGTGTCATAGTAGAATTGTAGGCATGCAAATTTTAATTAAGGATAATTACTTTTTCTGGTTGTGAATGACTGCTTTTGGTTCAATGCAATTACTTAAATGATGGTCATTTGGCACTATCTACAGGTGCAAAGGCATAACTTGAAGAAGGGTCATTGAATGAATCTATGAACAAATCTTTACAAGCCATTTTGCTCAATCAAAAAGAATAGAAATAAGTCACTGAAATGAATCAAAATCACCATCACTACATTGCAAGAACAGTGGAACTGCTGCACTGTCAATTTAATAGCAACTGTTTAAAGAGCTCCAGTAAGCAGCTCTCAAATCTAATTACATTTGAAGGTGAAAGTCCATCCTAATCCAAAACAAAAGCCCATTCTTCACCTCAATGTTAACCCCCAAAACTCCAGCATAACAGACTATCTATATAAAAACCATTGCAAAAGAACATTAAACATTAACAAATCTCTTCCTATTCTCATCTTGTTCAAAAATACTTAAAATAACACTTAATTTCATTAAGAACATTTGTTCTTCCCATCTAGTCTCATGCAAATCGTACTGGGAAACGGAAATCCCCTGCCCAGTTTCATCAACACTGCATAAACACCACCATAAGTATTCATGTAGTCCCAACTCAAATAGATTGAGTAAACTTCCATTTTACAAATTTAAATTGATAGAACACAATGAAATCAAGTTGTAACAAAATGTTGATGCTTTAGTAAATTTACTTTAGTTGAAAAAGCAGCAAAAACCCTTTTTCGGAGTGTAGCACCATGAAGAGAGAGAAGGGTTTCGTCATTTTTAGAGCTTTTTTATGTTTTTTTGTGCTCAAGTAAACTCAGTGGAGACGATCACATGGGAGGGGGTGACTGTGATCAGGGCTGCTGGTGCACACTTCCAGATGTGCTGACCCCGGGCCCCGATGGGTCTCGCTGTAACCTCAGGCGAGGCTGGGGGTGGCGGGGTGCACACATTCCAGCATGTTCCATTGCTGCCTGGGGAGCGCTCCTGGAAATGTTACACAGACCCTGATGTGTGAGCAGGAAGTAAGCATGTCAGAACTCTGATTATAAAACATCCGACCGGCAGAGATCAGCCAGAACACAGTTATCACTGCCATGAATGTCTGGACGAGATAGAGAAAACACACACATCCACAAACATACAAGCATAAACTCTCTCTCTAAAAAAAAAACAAAAAAAAGAAAGAAATCACAAATGAGATCGCTTCAAAATCTTAATTGTTTTTCTTAGACTTCAGTGAGATTAAATAGAGACTTTTGCTTAAATCTCCTGGTTCTCAGATAATTTACTCTGAGAAAAAGAGTAATTTTACACACAGTATGTCACCAATAGCGTTTCAGAAGAGATCTCAACAATGTCACAAACTTTTTTCTCAGTCTACAATAAAAAGTCAGAGATTTCAACATGAACGCAAACATTTCTCATTCTTCCAATCTCAAATTATCTAAGACAAAATATCAACGTTTTATAACTCTTATCCTGTACGTGAGCTAAACTATCTGGGCTTAGCTCTCTTTATTAATTTTATAGCTCTATATTCGTAATATGTCAACAATCTCAAGTGTTCATTTTTATTTCTCAAAAGAAATTTAGGAGAATTATCTTAGACAAAGTCCAAATCAAAATGCTACATATCCTATTCAGTCTCCTGAACTTTGAAAGAAACATTTCTGACCAATTAAAATTGTCTCCCGTAGTCAATAAGCTGAAAGGAGCCTGAGAGTTGGCACACTGCTTTCTCAAAGATTCATTCCTACGCATTGCCAACCACACAACAGGGGATTAGAAAGGATAGGATGAGGAACAGAGATAGTGTGGCCCCTTTTTAGCAGAATAATATTAAAATAACATATAAATAGGTGTCATCACTCAAATAGTCGCCCTTTTAAACCATACAACATCATTTATCCAGGGGTGTCATGCTCCATTTTTGAAGGGGCATTCCTGGCTTACTTAGTGCACTATAGGTGACTTCAGACATGACCAAAGGGAAAAAAATAACACATTTTAATAACTTCTTCCTTTGATTAAGGTAAGACATGTTAGTCATACAGAAATTCCTCAACCTACAGAGACCCAGTGTAGCAGAATTGCAATGTTTGCTTAAAGCTGTTAAATAATATATCATTTTCATTAAATAATAGGTGACACTTATTAACTATCAGACATAAGTTGGCACAATTGTTAACACATTTGGTAGACATTTTGCCATTTTCAAAGTCAGTATTTGATCTTTATTATTTTTTTGTCTTAATTACCCAACATGTTTGCTGGTGTACTGATGTTTACATTCCCTGAAAAGAAAAAAAAAAAACTTTCATAAATTTGTGAAAATTTTTCAAAGAATAGCAAAAATGCAGTGCTGTGGTCCAACTTTTTCTATATTCACTCAATGGAGCCTATTCAGAAAATAAACTATATATAAACACATTATTTTCAGCTGGTTACTGTGTTGTAAAACTCCTTGTTTTAAGGTATATATATGGTATAATAATATGTTGCCTTACATAGAAATTGTATTTTATTTAAAAAAAAAAATGTTGTATATTTTGATTATACCAGCAAATATATACTCAACATCAATAGTCCTTATTAGATTTAAATGGTCACATTTCTTGTTCATGAATTTACCATTATTGCTGTTTTTTCCCCTAAATTCTTCCCAAAACAAAATATCCATAGAAGTCATTTTTATAATCAGTGGCTTCCTTAAAACATAGGAGGAGTATAGTTATACATATGATCTTTTTCATCAATATCAATGCTTGGGTCTTAGTGCTAGGGTTAAGCATGGGTTAGTCACATTTGAACGCAATTGAGCTTGGCAGCCAGAGCAGCTTTGAATTTGACAACTCCTTTTGTGTTCTAAAAGGTCAAACAAGTTTCGAGGGTCAAATAGGTGGTAGATGATGACAAAAGGTTTACTAAAGGTGCAGCTTGATTGGGCAGACCAACATTAGACATGTGTATTAGTTATTTTTGTCAAAACATTTTAGATAAACACTTTTGTTGCCTATAGAAAATCATGTACGTGGCCAAACGGGTGCTTTTCATGATGCTTTTGTATATCAATTTCAAACCAAAACGATTGCAAATCTATCTGAAGAACAGAAAATAACATCATCAAAGTCCAAACATGCACCCTCTGCCAGGCTGGGACCCGCCTGTTGGACACAGTTGCGGTTTTGTGTGGACACCTGGACGCTTCTGGACCTGGCATTCTAACAGCTCTTAATTGGCTTGATTGAAGTGAAATGAGCGTGAAGAGAATGCATGTGAGAGGAGCTGGAGATAACAGCATCACAACACATGATCCGGCCCTGACAAAAGACCCTCTGTGTACTCCATTTATTATTGTGATTTTACTTAAAGCATTAGAATAATTCTCTGGGAAGGGGCTGTCACAACCAATTCCACTGTTTTATCAAGAAAATCTTCACAAGATTTAAAATCTTGGGGTTGCAGGGGAGGGAGAACTGTTTTATGTATCATTTTGATATGCATGCACTTCATGATGAATACAGAATCAAGAAGCTGAGGAAGCAAATGCAGGACACTGGATACAATCAATATCAGTATAGCGGCAAAACTTTAGCATTTGATGACTAATACTTGAATTCTTATTCCTTAGGTTAGGAAAATAAGTGTTGCTTGCCCATGTGCAAAAATCATCACCACAATGCTATTGTGTTGAAGGTAGTTGCCAAGGCATTGCTCTACAGTTGCTAAGGTGTTCTAAGGGGTTAGTAGCATATTGTCATGTGGTTGCTATGCAGTTGCTAGGGTGCTTGGGGTGGTTGTCAACTGATTGTTCATACCAAAAAAAATCCACAATTGTTTCTAGATACAGTTCAGGTCCGTCCTTGAATGTACAACCTAAATTCCTAAAAAGTTGGGACAGTATGGAAAATGCTTATTAAAAACAAAAAGGAGGGATTTGCAAATTCTTCCTTTCACCCTGTGCTGTATTGAAAGCACTACAACAACACATTATTTTATGTTTTATCTTAAATTGTTCTTTAAAATGTATTAAAATTAATTGTTTCTTTAAAATATATACACTCATTTCAGATCAGATGATTGCAACACACTCTGAAAAAGTTGGGACAGTTGGGTGTTTACCACTGTGCTACATCACAATTTCATCTGATAACACTTATTAAGCATTTGGGCAATGAAGACACAAGTATGTTAACTTTAGAAAGCATAAAGAAACATTAAGAAGATCTCCAGCATGTGCATTTGTACAGGGCCTTCGTTGCCATATTATGTGCTACACAATGAACCACATATTCCTAATTGGAGACAGGTCAGGACTGCAGGCAGGCCAATCAAGCACTCTCTGCCTTCGCTGCCATGCACTTGTAATCCAGGCAGTATGTGGTTTGATGATCCTGCTGTTCACAAGGTAAAAATTCAAAAAGAATTGTTGTTGCAGTTCGTTCAATATAGCACAGGGTGAATAGAATTAACAAATCATTAATTTTTGTTTTTATTACAATTTACTATACTGTCCCAACTTTGTCAGAATTGGGCTTGTAAGACTTTGGGATATTTTTGTCCCTTTTACTGTCTGCCAGGTGAAAATTGGAAGTACAATCTCTTAGTACACTTACAGTAGAAGTAGAGCACGCCTATCCTCAACACAACACAATTTGAGGTATCATTGTCCATTGCACAAATGCTGTGGGACAGGTTACACACCAAAGTTTAACGCTTAGGGTTAGGGTGTTGAAAACATCTGTAAACCTAAGAGAAATAGTAATAGTGATGTTTGCCTTACCAAGCACAAATACAAAAATAGCATTTAGCAAACTCTACATTTACCACTATTTACCATGACAGAATATTTATTGTTTAAGTCAGTTGTTATTCCATCTGAGGAAACATGCCTAGTTGTCAGTGTAAACAAGTCCAATGCACTTGTGTGATACAGTAAGAAAGAAAATATTTGAACAGGCTACAAACTAATAAGGTCAACAGAATAAGCAGAAGACTAAAAATAATTAGTTACGGTTGACAAACAAAAGAAAAGCCCAGAGAGAGAGAGAGAGAGAGAGAGAGAGAGAGAGAGAGAGAGAGAGAGCAGTGTTTTATAAGTTTGTGAAGCAAAGACAGAAAGCAAGAGAAAGAGGAAGTTTCGAGGGTTTAGATCATTAGTCTACTGCGCTGGTTTTTATTATTACTGCACAATGCCAGCCTTGTAGTTAATCACACAGCACCCATTTGAGATTTCTGCCTCTAATCACAGGAGCACACACACACACACACACACACACTCACAAGACCCTAAAGCCCAGCTTCTGAGGACCCTTCATGTCAGAAACACTCCCCACCCAACCTATCCATTGGTGAAGGCAACTTTTATAAGGCTAAGGGAGTGGAGAGGAAGGAATCCACAGGAAGCAGCCTGAAAAGCCATAATGGTACTTCAGATGGGTTGAAGTAGGAGACGAGGAAGGAAAAAGCTTAATGAATCTAGCATCCTACTTGCCCAGAAACACACTTAACAGAATATATTTTGGTCCCTCAGCTGATGGTGATGTTGGTAGGAAGGCACCAGTACAGGCTAAACGAAATGGAAGGGATTGTAATTTTTTTAACACTACCTTGATGATAATACCATATTATTCTTTGAAGTAATAGGACAATTTAGCGATTGGAAAATGTATGTGTGATGGCGGGAGTGTGGTCGAGCATTCGCCCGGAGATCGAGAAAATGGTTAGGGTGAACACACAAGTTTCCTGTTTCCTCCTTTCCCACCCAACAAACCCTTTCACACTGGTTTGAAACCCAGGACAATTGGAGGAATACTATGGCATGGAGTTCTTGCAGTTGTAAGAAGTCATCAAGTCCAGTATTCATCATGCACAACATCAGACCCTGCTTGAGCTAAGCCATGACCAGGATTGCAGATTCCAGGAGGTCCTCCAAGCTCAAGCAGAGGACTGGCATGCGATCCAGAGCTTACTGCACCAGGAGAAATCTCTGACCACGACCCCGGACCCAGCAGCCCTCATTCCTCCGGTCGCACTCAGAAAGATGGGGACAGAGGATGACCCCAAGGCCTCCTTGGACTTGTTGGAGAGGACGACCGAGATCTGGGGCTGGTCGCGTGCTCATTGGGTGGCCAGACTCATCACACTATTGTCCGGAGAAGCTCAGCTCATGGCGCAACAACTACCGATCTGAGGAAGACCATCCTTCAGCGGGTTGGTCACAGCCCTGAACAATACAGAAAACTTTTCTGGTCAATGAAGATGAATGGGCACAGCCGCCTATTTGCCTTCACTCAACAGCTTTGGGACACCTGCCGGAAGTGGCTGCTGACTGAGGACCATGATGCCAAGGGAGTCATCGATCTTGTGGTACTAGAACAGCTTATTCATCGTCTACCAAAAGGAATGCAGAGTGGGTCCAGTGCCACCACCCAGCATCGCTGGAGAAGGCCGTCCAAGTGGCGGAGGACCATACGTCGGCTAACAGAGGGCAGAAGAGCCCTCCCACACTCTCTCCCCTCCCCCTGTGAGTACCCCTCTCTCTCCTCTCACTCTGTCCCTTTACTGCAGCCTATCTTGATTCCCCAAAGATGCAGAGGCCACCTAAGCCAGCTCCCTGTTCGCAAGAGTTTGCCCCGCCGCCGGTGGCCCTGATATCTCTTCACTCTCCCCCTCGGGTGGTTGAGCCCGCAGACACAGGTGCGGCCCTAACAACTGGCCTTGCCGGCATTTCGAGGACTAATGTCCAGTGATGGAACTGGGAACCGTGGTCTGGATCCCCGACACTCCACTAGCTGCCCCAGATCGAGCCGGAGCTTACAGAATAACAGAGTGTCAAGGGGTGTACACATCAAGCCTGGTGGATACGGACTGCAATCAGACCACTATGCACCAATGTTTGGTGCAAGACAAGGCTTTGCACACAGGTAGAAGGGTGAGGTGTATGCATTCGGATATTCACAATTATCCTGCAGTGACCCTCATTATTAAATTTCAGGGACAAATACATAGAGTTGAGGCTGTGGTTAGTTCCCACCTCACCCATCCACTAATTTTGGGAACTAATTTGCCAGATTTTAAAAATGCATTAAAGGCAATATGTGTGGATGGGTCCTGCAAGAAAGTTGTTATATGTGAAATGTGCGATGCTTTGGCAGGCGAGGCAGAGCCGGGATGGTCTTCATCAGCTCCACATCAGGATGACATAAGGTAGGGGGAGGCTTTGGCCCCTCCTGTCCTTAAAGAATTTCTCAAATGAGATTTCCCTCTGGAGCAGTCGAGAGAGGAAACCCTTCCCCTCGACCAAGTGAAGGTTATTGATGGTCAATGGCCCTAGCCAAACGTCACACTTCCATATCTGTATTTCACTATTATAAAAGAGCAGTCTATCGAGTGATGCAGGACGCTCAGACAAAAGAGGATACAACATAATTGTTAATACAGCAGAGCTGATGGTAACTGTTATTCCAGACAGCTCATTATAATCCAATGGAAGGATACTTAGGGCAGGAGAAGACACTAAACCAAGTAATGGCCCATTTCTATTGGTCAGGCATTCGCGGGGATGTTTACATGTGGTGTGCGGCATGCCATAAATGTGAGCTGGTGAATCCACCAGCTACACAAAGAGTGCCGTTGCACCCCCTTCCATTAATTGAGGTCCCCTTTGAAAGAATTGGCATGGACCTTGTCGGGCCAATAGAGCAGACAACACGTGGACATCGCTTTATGTTGATTCTGGTGTACTATGCAATGCGATATCTGGAAGCAGTGCCTCTGCGCAACATCTCAGCACATAGTGTTTTGGAGGTACTCTTTAGAATAATCTACCAAGTGGGGATTCTATAAGAAATCCTCACTGGTCAAGGCACTACATTTATGTCATGAACACTATGCAAACTGTATGAATTATTAGGCATTAAACGATTTGTACCAGTGAATGCTACCCACAAACAAATGGGATGGTGAAACGAATTAATAAAACCCTAAACAATATGATTCATAAATTCATACTCAAGGATGATAAATGGCTCGAGCTCCTGTTTTTTGCAGTTTGAGAGTTCCCACAAGCCTCCACAGGGTTTTCCCCATTCGAGCTGTTGTATGGGTGGCGGCCACAGGGCGTGCTTTATGTCATACAGGAAGCCTGGGAGGAGGGACCTTCAAACAGCACAAATTAAATTCAGTATGAATTGTATCCAGTACAAAACTCCACACTTTGGGTCAACTAACTCTCAAGGACGACAAAGCCGACTGTATGACAGGGGCACTCGACTATGGGAATTTTCACCAGGAGACAAAGTGCTCGTATTACTCCTGACATTGAGCTCCAAATTACTCACCAAGTTGCAAGAGCCCTTGGTGAGGTCCCATGACGAGTGGGAGATCTCGGTTATGAGGTAAAACAAACAGATAGAGGTGACACACATCAAATATACCATCTCAACCTCCTGAAATAATGGAAGGAGGTGGTCCCTGTGACATTGGCAATGGTAGTTCCAGAGAGGGCAGAGCTTGGACCGGAGGTGAATGTAAAAGCTAATCATGTTATTTGCGGAGACCACCTCACACTTTCTCAAGTCACAGAGGTTGCCAAGTTCCAGAAAGAATTTGCAGATGTGTTCTCTCCTCTGCCTGGTCGTACAAACCTCATTCAGCACCACATCGAGACAGGCTACATAGGCGTTCCTACCGACTGCCCGAGCACAGAAAAAAAATTGTTCAGGAAGAATTAGATGCAATGCTCGGTATGGGAGTAATAGAAGAATCCCACAATCCCACAGATTGGTCCAGCCCAGATGTTCTAGTTCCTAAGAGCAACGGGTCTGCACGATTCTGTGTGGACTATTGGAAAGTCAATGCAGTGTCTAAATTTGACACATACCCAATGCCTAATATTGACGAGTTGCTCGATTTGTTGGGCACAGCTCACTTTTACTCGACACTGGATTTAATAGTGAGATCCCCTTAACGCCAATGTCCAGTGAAAAAACAAACTTCTCCACACCGTTTGGCTTACACCAATTTGTGACACTTCCGTTTGGTTTGTTCAGGGCCCCAGCTACATTTCAGCACCTTATGGACAGAGTCCTCAGACCACACACTACATATACCGCTGCCTATTTGGATGACATTTTTATACAGTAATGATTGGCAGTGGCATATACAGTATCTGAGGGCAGTTCTGAGTTTGCTGCGACTGGTAGGACTCAAGGCAAACCCCAAGAAGTGCGCAGTTGGATGGGTGGAGGTACGGTATATGGGGTTCCACTTGAGTCATGGGAAGGTGCATCCTCAAATTGATAAGGCAGCGGCGATTGCGACCTGCCCAAGACCCAAGACCAAAAAGGAGGTGAGACAGTTCCTGGGGCTGGCTGGCTATTGTAGAAGGTTTATGCCTAATTATTCAGATGTCACCAGCCCGCTGACTGATCTCACAAGAACAACAGATGTTTTTGCAAGTGAAAGCTGCACTTTGTGGCAGACCGCTTTTACAGTCACCCGATTTCTCTCTCCCTTTCATTTTACAGATGGACACTTTAGACAGGGGGTTGGGGGGGGAAGAACGCCCGGTGCTGTACATTAGCCGCAAGCTCTCACTAAGTACAGCACCATTGTGTGAGTGTCCTGCCATCAAGTGGGCTGTCCTCACTCTCCGGAACTACCTGTTGTTGTGTGCCTTCACTCTCTGTTCAGATCATGCCCCACTCCAATGGCTCCACCGCATGAAAGATGCCAAAGCATGGACAATCCACTGGTATCTGGCTCTTCAGCCATTTAGGTTCAGGTTGTCCACAGACCAGGTGCACAGATCACTCCCCTGCTTGATGTGTGTGTGTGTTTTTAATAGGGGCCTTTAGTCCCTGCAACAGAAAAAAACCCACATACTATCTATTTTCTCATTGGACAGTTATTGAAAAAAATAAATAATTTAATGACCTTAAACAAAACGATAATGATAAAGATAAATAAGTATTTTGTCTCATTAATTTAATTTTAATGTGTTGATCAAATTTCCTCAAAATCAACCTTTCTGCATTACACGCAAAGATCTCATGGAACAGGAAAATTAGTGGGGAAATAGTGTCAAACAGATGTTTAGGAAAGTCCTGTGGTAGTTTTTCTTGCTATTTAGTGTTTTGGGAGAAAATCAATGGAGCCTTTTACCCCATGGAGCCTTTAGCCTCATACTCTAAATTCTGTCATTTTGAGTGTGGTGGTCTAAGTGTTCAAATGCTTTTTGGTGCCAATGTATACACCAATCAGCCACAACATTAAAACCATATTGTGTAGGTCCCCTAGTGCCACAAAAACAGTGCCAGTTATGCTATTCTTCTCAACACAGTTGTACAGAGCGGTTATTAGAGTTACCATAGACTTTGTCAGTTCAAACCATTCTGGCCATTCTCTGTTGCCCTCTTTCATCAACAAGGCATTTCAATCCACAGAACTGTCCCTCACTGGATGTTTTTTGTTTTTGGCACCATTCGGAGTAAATTCTTGAGACTGTTGTGTGTGAAAATCCCAGAAGATCAGCAGTTACAGAAATACTCAAACCAGCCTGTCTGGCACCAATAAACATCCATGCGATTATCTAATTAGCCAGTCACGTGGCAGGAGTGCAGTGCATAACATCATGTAGATATGGGTCAGGAGCTTCAGTTAATGTTCACATCAACCATCAAAATGGGGAAAGAAATGTGACATCAGTGATTTGGACCATGGCATGTTTGTTGATGCCAGATGGTCTGGTTTGAATATTTCTGTAACTGCTGATCTCCTGGGGTTTTCATGCACAACAGTCTCTAGAATTTTCTCAGAAATGTGCCAAAAATAAAAAAAAAACATCCAGTGAGCAGCAGTTCTGTGGGCGGAAATGCCTTGTTGACGGCACGAGGTGGAGCTACACAATATTAGGCAGGTGGTTTTAATGTTGTGGCTGATCATGTACATATTACAGTATTATCACCGTGTATCCATTTTGTGTATCATAGAAGTTCCCATTTTCAGCCACTGCCTCACAGAAACTCTGATTCTCCACTGGGAATATGAACAGCAATTAATATTCCCCAAACTATCATTACTAAATTACTTACATCCAGATTATAAAAAGAAACATGAACAAAAGCTTTCCCAGCAGACGTAATGAAAACAAATTAAACTGCTCATTGTAAACTACAGATGCTTTTGGGAAAAACAGTCCCTTACAAAATCTGTGTTTTTTCTTCGGTAGTCAGTGATGGTTTTTAAGTCTAGTGTTTGCTTATCAGATCTGTGTTCAGGCTCAGTATGGGGTCAGGTTGGCCTGTGTGAAAACAGCACAGTCCCGGTTATCCAAAAGACACCACCAGGAAACCTTAAAAATTTAAAAGATAAAGAGACAAAACACACAAAAGAGATTTAAAGCTCTACAGTGCAAAAAAAAAATACTGTTGGAAATGAGAAAAACAAAACTTTAATTTTGTGAGGTTCCTTTTAAAATAAAAGCAAGTGAAGAACTCTGCCAATGGAATGACAATTTAAAAAAAAAATTTTTTTTAGTACAAGTATTAAAACGATACATAGATTTCGTAATAACAGATATTGTGAAATTAAAATGGTAAAAAAAAAAAAAAGAGTTCTGTAGAAAATTATGATGTGATTGTCTGTAATTTCTGAAAAGTCCCAAAGTCCTCACTGAGCAATTTTATTGAAAAACTTAATTGAAAATCATGCCTTAAAAATAATTGGTCTTTAGGCCAGAGAGCAAGCCAAAGGTGACTGTGGCAAGGAACCCAAAACTCCATAAGATCTCAGTTAGAGGAGGAAAGAAACCTTGGGAAAACACAAGGTATTAAAATTATGCTATTAAAATGCTTCTAATTTGAGAACTATTTAACAAACAGATTAAAAATTCAACTTTTGAAGTGCATTTTACAGAATTTGCTGAGATTCTGATCTTTCTGTAGCGGCACTCATTCCCTTTGATTCTATTTTCCCCAGTTTGTAATGCCAATACCCAATGCGTTCTATGTCCTCATGCTGGCCTAGTGACTCGCCTCAATCCGGATGGTGGAGCCCAAATCTCAGTTGCCTCTGCGTCTGAGTCCATCAATCCGAACATCTTATATGTGGCTTGTTGAGACCTAGCACGTGTGGAGGCTTCACGCTATTCTACTCAGCATCCACGCACAACTCGCCACGAGCCCCACCGAGAGCGAGAACCACATTATAGCGACCACAAGGAGGTTATCCCAACATGGCTCTACCCACCCTAGCAACCGGGCCAATTGATTGCTTAGGAAGCCTGACTAGAGTCACTCAGCACACCCTGGATTTGATCTTGCGACTCAAGGTGTGGTAGTCAGAGTCCTTACTTGCTGAGCTACCCAGGCAACACATTCACTTTATTACTACCAGTATAGTCCAAAATTAAAGCATTTTTCAACTGATGTGTTTGTACACTGTCTACATACACAAAGCCAAACAGGAAATGCAGTTAGAGGCCCATTCAGTGAATGAGTAAATGGCAAATACAGGCTGAGATATAATCAATGGGCCTCAGCATGTGGCTCTGATCAAGAGGGCATAATCTGATAATGTCAACTAACTAAAGCAAATGTGGTAACCACACTGATTATTAAAGTCATGAAGAAGCTCAGCGTCCAAGAGGATGGACCAAAAGCAATTAAGTACATCTAAAGTATATTTCGACACGTGAAATTTAATAAAGCAACGGTTCACTCAATAAGATGGAGACTGCGGCCCAAGGTCACCCAGTGTTGGATTGCAGTTCAGTATGACATTGTTTGATCTGCATACACTCGTTTTTAAGCTGCTTGCCTGTTACTAAAATCTCCATTAATTGGGCATTAGCCTATAGTATACAGTATATAATGTAATTCAAGGTTAGAATGTGGATTTCACTGAAAGGGCAAAAAAAGGTTTAAAGCAAATAGGTACTATGTAACCCTTACCATGAGAAACAAAATCCTTGCTAAGCATGGACAATTTTTATAGGTTTTTGGCATGAAATGCTTTTGAGATGCTGACATGTCATGCGGTGTGACATGCTGTACTCCATCTAAAATTATTTTAAACAACGTTTTGCTCATTATTTTTTAATTATGCAGCTTTTATGGCCTTTTATAATAATTGATAGACTATATGGAATATTTGTACTTGAAAAAAACATTTATTGCACCACAGGGCCATTTAAAATGATGAAGTGAAGGTTATAAAAATGTTTTTACAAGTTTAGCTAAATCAACAGGATTTGTGACAATGTTGATTACCACAAAAATCAATTTCGAGGTTACAGTGAGGCACTTACAATGGAAGTGAATGTGTCCAATTTTTGGAGGGTTTAAACAGAAATGTGAATCTTGTCATTTATAAAAGCACTTTCATTTGTTCTTCTGTTAAAACGCATGTATTATTTAAGCTGTAAATTTGCTTATATTGTAATACAGTCATTTTAGGGTTTGTTGACATTACATCAAAATATTACAATTCGAAAAAAAATTGTTGTGTATATCAATATTATGCCAAGAATGCTGTTGATTGAGCTGAACTTGTATTGAACCTGGAAACATTCCTTTAATTATAATTTGACGTAAATATAGAGAGATCATTTCTTAGAGTTTGGAAGCAAAGAAATCTGTGAATTTAAACAAATCTGCTTCTTTCATTAGTGATGTAGAAATACTGCAGAATTTTGGATATTTATTATTAATTGTACATCCTAAAAATTTTATTTATTGTGTAGAATTATATTTCCTGGGAAAACAAATTAGATTTTGAATCCCAGATTTTCAATTTAGTCTCAATCTTTAGGAGTCCACTGTACATTTATATGATAACATAAAATCTTAATTTTGAAGCAATAAAGTCTAGTATGTGTCAATTGTCCTTGTTATAAAAAGAACAAATATTGATACCGACAGATTATTTTTATAGCATACAAAATATTAGCAGGCCTTGAGTACCGATGTAAGCCAAAAAAAAAGAACAAATTTGTAAACTTGTTATCAATCAATTTGACAAGAATCGGTCCAAGGCACAAGCTGGAATATTGTATGACAGCCCTGTCTTTCTGTCTGTTATGGATAGGCAGATGGTTTTGCCTGAAGCTCTTGTGAGGGAGGTCTGGAGGTGGGAGGTCAGTGACGTGTGACAGAAATTTCAATCAACAATACAATAATCTCATCATAAGCATATATAAACAAAACACTGAATCCAAGCTCCAAGAATAGCCAAAAAGGGACAAAACTAAACATCAGCCTCCATGCAGGTTTTTCTCCAACAGAAAGTGACCAAAAGTCTCTAAAACAACATATTTTATGGCATTCTATATAGGAGAAGATCAAAGTATCTCACTGAAGTTTAGCAAATGAACAAACAGAGTTATGGAGTGAAGGTCACACAGGCATCTGTAATCTGCTTTAATGGTTCCTGGAGAGGAAAAAAGAAAGAAAAGAAGCAGAAAGCGGAGAGGAAGTTGCGAGAGCGAAGAGTGGACAATCTCGGCGACATCTCTTACTAAGACTAACAGCTGTTTAAACATTTCCAAGATAAAGAAATTGGCTCAATTTATACAAAGCAGGACTTCAAAAGGCAGGAGTGAGCTGCTTATATTTACATAACTCACGGTTTGTAAGTCTTTCCAAAGACATGGAGCCCATTAATGCCGAGCAATAAAACTCGAACCCTCCCATTTCCATCCATTGTGAGTTTGTGGATGGCTAGATCTGTTCCACTCAGCGGCAACTGCCCCACTGTCAGATATCAGACAACTCAAGTTTACATTTGTAAATTGTGATCATTGTAAAAACTGTATGCTCCTGAAAACCTTTACATTTATCCAACTCATCCCAGGAAATCTCTTTCCTCTAAGCACAGTGTTCACAGAGGAAAAGTGACCTTCTTTTTAAGGATTTAGAGAAAGATTACAAATATTAGCTTTTATCTTATTTCTGGAAGGGTGGAGCATTCATTCTTATCACATTATAAAGGAGTGTAATTTGGCTGTGAGATTTACCACAATAAGGAAGTAGGGAATGTGTATATTGATTTGCGATAGAGGGATACAGTACAAAAGGACTGAGCTAATATTAGTTTAAGATGTTACCTAAAAACCTGATTCAAATCAATTTGTCATTAAACATGAGCTGATTTTCATGCGCATTTACACTACATTATTAAATATGTAGTGTAAATCAAATATAAAAGTTATGAAGACTTTTTTCTTAAATTAAAATGTCCATTTATCCATAATGCAGCACAGGATGTTGTGAGCCATAGAAAGGGAAGCAATGTAGTTCAGAAAGCACCGTGGTGTTTTCCTGGCTGAATGAAGCTTCAGCACCCCTCTTTGGTCAATGCAGGTAAAAGATTTTTCTCTCTTTGCCTCTTTCTGTCTACATTGTACATACAATATGCTGCTGTTCAAACTGGATGTAAGGATCCCCTAAATCAAATAATTTAGCTCAAGCTTTTCAACAACTACATAAAAATGTAATATTAGTTTATAATTTAATTAATTAAATTATATTGAATAAAATAAAATTAAAAAGTATAAACAAGCCAGATATAACGCAGCACAAAAAAAAAAATCTATGTTCATACTTCAGTATGGATTTTAAACAAAAACAATATTCTCATACAAAAAACAATGTTTTTAAAGCACCAAACAACAAAAATATAAACTATGACATGATTGACAAACATCTCAGTGGACTGAAAATGACAAGGATTAATTCAAAAACATAAAAAAGCCTATTAATGTAGTTTGATAAAAGAGCATAATGTTGTTTTGTATTCATTTGTTGTATTGTTGCACATCAAATTACAAAATAATTTAATAAAATGGTTTTGGTGAGGCAGTGTTATATTGCCCATCTGTACAGTCATGTACTTTATAGCCTAAATGTAGCACTTTTTCCATTGTCTTGGTGTTTGATTGTGACATGCCAAAATGTTTAGCATGTTTAATGAATTATACGGCAGGGCATGAAAACAGATGTTTCGGGGCTTTCTGAAACTCGAACTTTAATTTTTATATAAATCAACACTTGCAAACATTCCTTTCTGGCAGTGGGTTAGAACAAATGTCAAGCTTTATTTTAGAAAGTAATGCCAAAACAAACAAGAATGCATAGTGTTTAAATTACTTCACCATCGCATCCACTCCAACAGTCCAGAGGATGTGAGATGAGGCTTTTCATTAGATTTGAGGGCATTCAATACAAGTATGTACTGCCTTCCAGTCTATAGTCTTACATTACAAGTATAAATGGATGTGAAAACTTAATTACTCACACAGAACAATGTAGGTTTGGTTAAATACATATAGGAAGCAGCCTTTCTGTGAAGCATTTGGTTTAAATAATAGTTCATATTAAAGTGTCTGAATGGAACAAACTTTTCATCAATGTAGGAGTTACCAAATATTAAAAAAATACACATTAAACATCTGGAGTGTTTATTTTTTAACTTTTTTGAAGGCTAAAAATGCAACAGACAGTTTTGTATTCCAATTCTAAAAACTGTATTTCACATATTTTGTTCTGTCCAGTTCGTTTCCTTTCACAAAATTGAACATTTCACAATATTTCCAACCTAAATGACCCATATGATGATAATATTAGAGAAATCTCAAAGGCAGTAGCATAACAGCTTGCCTTGTACTCTTACTAGTTTACTGTATATCATTTAGAGTAGTAATCTATAGTGGGGATTGCTAGTGCTAGCAAAGACTGAGTGCAAGTTTGCCCGCACTGACAGGTGGACCGTGCGGCTTCCCTTTGAACAGCCGGTCTGATTTACAACACAACCATGACTATGAGACACAGAGCGTTCCAGCCCTCTGATATCACCAGCTCACATTAGTAATTAATACAGTCTTAAGGAATGAGAGTACACACTGGGGAAAACTGTGGAACCGGCAATTAGACCCAACAGTTGCTAGCATGACAGTGATGGTTTAGTAGTTTAATTTCTGATGTCTTATTAATGCCACACAGACAGGCCATATGTTGCATATATGCCATGAACATAAGTGGACAAAAAGTGAAGGTTGACTCACAGTTGATTTAAATAGTTATCAATAAAGTTTGACATTATTATGTTGCTATGCTAATGCTGCAATAGTCAAATAAGCATAAAAATACAAGATGTACACAAATGTTGGGTAAATAACTACATTTTTAATAGAGTGCAACAGTCTGGTTCCGGAAGAAACAATCCAATACATTTTCTCCAAAGATATATCTATTTTTAATGATAACATATAAGACATCAGTTTGCGTCAATTCAACAAGAACTGTATCTTTGTTTAATTGGATATATATATATATATATATATATATATATATATATATATATTGTTTCTATACTTACATTATAATAAACATCTTTAAATCAATAGGTTTATATTTTTCATAATTTTTAATTGAATATGTCATTTGCAATGCTTCATGGGATTGCAGTTCATTTCCTCATGAAAGACGTCAAGTACACAGTCTTGTACCTTTGTCTTTTTGCCAGATTTTCAAATACTTTTTGCTTCAAATTAAGGTTGGTAATGTTGATATTCACCTTGAACACATATGAAGGATTTTATGAAATTCCTTTGACGAAAATGTGATGGGAAAAATACTTCCAGTACCTAGAAGGCTGAAAAAAATGTGCGGGCACTGTTGCACTCTATTAAATGGAAAAAGTAAAAAAAAATAAAAAATACACACACACACACAGTATATAGTCCCCACAATGGGTCATGCTCAGACTGGATCTAATACAATCCAAACTTGCATGTGTATATTCATATTTCTTGACCCAGACTGAGTGTCCATTCAACAAAGATGGGAGGCAGAAAGGTGAGGGTGCTGACAGCCCAGTACGCTGGCTAAATCACTCATCTGCCACGGCAGCACAACTCAACGCTCCATTCAGACTGTCCCTGAGACAGAACAGCCTACTCCAGGAATATAACACATCTGATAATATCTCCTCAAATATTCCAGACAGGCAAGCTCAGACAAAGAAGAGGGGTGTGAGTGGGGCTCTCATTATCGTTCCATCTTCAGACAGCCCACCATAAAATAGAGACGTCTCTTGTCACTTTTTGCAGCTCAGGTCACTTCAGTGGTGATGGCACAGTCAACAGGAGACTGAAGTCTGAGACCTAACGACAACTTTTCATCTAGGCCTGTCTCTAAGAGTAAAGGGATAATTGTTCAGGCTATAGTTGCAGGTAATGGTTTTTAACTGCTGCATTCCTCTGTATTGTGTCTGTATTTTTTGGAAAGTAATTACCTTGGATTGCTCTGATTAACGCTCCAGGTATGCACTGCATGTGGACAGTAAAACACTCCAGACAAAGTTTAAATAACCTTCACTTCACACAATGGATCATCATAAATGCCCAATGGTTTCCACAATGTTCTAATCTTGATGGTAATTTTCCTAGGACAGATTACATTAATATGTACACGACTAGGTTTAGACTGACTACTGGCTCCTGAGGATGGAGATTCAAGTCCAGCCAGTGTCATGATGTTGTTATGTATCTATCAACTTTACTTTCTGTTCTTGACTGTGTTACTCATTAATGGCAGACATAGCCATCATTTTTTAAACATTTTGACTATGATAAACTTGTCATTGAAACCTTAGTTTCTTTTCCACCATCAGGCTGATAGGTTTTTGTTGCAGAACCGTGTTGTTCCATATTGATCCAGGCTTGTCAGCACATTTACAGTTTCTCTGTCCACTGTACTGATGCAAACTCAGGATTAGAATGAACTGACCCCTGTCACTGACTGAGTCGCCAACCTGGTTATCTGTCCTGAGCATGGTTAACATCCACACCCTACCTTCGTCGCCTGTAGAATTTGTCACGGTCCTGTTCACCGTGTCAGTTTGGGTTTCTTTCTGGCGGGACCATGGCATTATCATCCCCTGTCTCGTGTTGCATGTACATTCTATGTGTGAGCACACTTTGTTACTGCCGTGCACAAGTTACCGCCGTGCACTCTCCGATGATGTCACGGTCCTGTCACCTTTGTCTGATGAGGACCAATTAATTGTTTAATGTTGAATGTAGTTTGTTGTAGTTTGTAATGTGTTTACATAATAAATAGCTGTTTGATGTTGAGTACTAACCTGACTCTCTCTGCCTAGTTGCTCCTGTCTCATGCATCTTTTGGTTGCCCGCATGTCGGGTGTTTGGCTGCCTTCCAGTATTGCTGCATGTCAGCTTGTCTTCCACAGAGAATACCTCATCTCTGCCAGCGTGTCCGGAGTTAAGTTCGTTCACCTCTACCTGGCGTTGTTCCGCATCTCACTAAACTTCAGTGGAGGATTCTATTAATCTGTTCCTGACTTCCACAACGCACACACTCATCCTACGAACACACTCTTCATGGATTGCCCCTTGTGCGACTACGATGCGTACGCTATTCGAGATTGCATCTCGCTGCAGCAGCCAGTGTCAGGATTTGCATTCCTCAACCCAGTGACTGCTCATTATTACTCTTAATAAATCCTTTGAACTTGTTCCTCTGCTCTTGGATCTGTTTGTCTCACTATCGGTTGTTACAGAACAACCCAGTCAAGTATGGACTCAGTAGAGGAATCCACTCTTTGCTCTGCCACTCTCAAATGGGAGTCTTGCTGTGACGTTAGTTATCGCTGCCTCGAACTGGGCTTTGGAGATGATGGCTTTGCAGCTCGATGAGGCCCCTCTCAGGAGGCATCTTTTCTAGCTCCAGTGCTTCCTCTGGTTCCTGAACACTTTGAAGCCTGCATTCCCCCTCCAGCACCTTATGCAGGTGAGGCTGAATACTGTAGCACATTCCTTTCGCACTGTTCCTAGCTCTTCATGTCACAGTCCTTTGCTGTCCTATCAGAGAGAATGAAGGTGGCTTACGCCATCCTGCGCCTAACCTGAAGGACTGCTGATTGGGGAACCACCATGTGTGACAATGGACGTGCTTATTGCATGTCCTTCTTAACATTCGCCACAGAGCTCTGCTGAGTATTCGATCCAGCCCTGCTGCATTTTGGTGAACCTATCAAAACCCGGATGAGCCAGAGGAGGAGCCAGATGCCTGCTCCTCAGTCACTAACAGCATCCATAGCAACAGAGGCTGTTCCCCTGTTGCTGCCAGTGCCCATGGCCATGGAAGCCATTCTCCTGCTGCTGCAGGTGCCCACATCCATGGAGGCCATTTCCTTGCAACTGCCAGCGTCCACAGACATGTAAGCCATTTCCCTGCCACTACCAACGTCCTCAGTCATGGAGGCCATTTCCTTGCCACTGCTAGCATCCACGGAGGCCGTTTCCATGCTGCTACCAGCATCCACGGACAAGGAGGCTGTTCCCCAGCTGCTGCCTGCCCCCACAGTCACTGAGGTCGATCCACTGCCTGCGCCCACAGTCATTTCCCTGTCATTGCCAGTGCCCATGGCTAAGGAGGCCATTTCCCCTTCCATGGCTTATTGAAAATAATATCACATGTATTTAGGTACAGCTTTGAAGTGAAATCTTTTAGAAACAGGGATGAGATTATTTATCAAAATATACCACAGTCAAATCATCTCTAAATACAGACAAACTTTATTGCTATTCTAAATATAAATCTAATCTAACACGTATATACATGAGACAGGTTGGTGAGAATAGTGACTGAATGTGAAATTAATGATCAATACAGTGAAAATGGACTTTATAGAGTCTGTTGACAATGCCTTAAGAACCATTTATCCTTATTTGAGACTACATCGATTTGCTATCGGATTACCCAAAGTATTTAACTAATACACCAGCACTTTGAGCAAAGTGCAGAGATGTAATAGTGTGTCTTTTTGTTTCCTTGTGTTCTTGGTGTTACTTGACTCTTGGTCGAAAGTTCCTTTTTGTCGATGATTTGGACCTCTGTAAGATCGGGTAGTTATTGGATGAATGATGAGGTTGGCTTTGAAGTGAGGCCTTCTCATGGAGGATCCATGACTCCCATTGGGTGTGTGAACCGTAGAGCGTTAGAGGCTTTTTTGGACCTCACATGGCATGGATCTGGTTCCGAAGAGATACAGAGAAGACCATGAGGGAAGAGTCAGAGTAAAGAGTGCAGTGGTCAGAAGAAGAGACAAGAGAAGAGAGTGTGTTCTTCCTGTTTGGAAACATTTGAACTGAAATTGGCCACATCCCCAAAGGTGTCCTTCGCCAATCAGAAGTGACTTTTCAGAGTCACATGGTCAAATGGGCTGTCCTTTCCGACAGTTGATTTTATGGTCTTTTGTTTCGGAGTCTTACAAATATCCCCCTCAAATATAGTGCATATTTAATCATAAGCTTTTATGCCTTGAAAATGGTACAAGAGACATGATTTTCGTTGTCATCAGCTTCCTTTATGTAACCAAGCAAGCATACCAAATTTGACATTCTTTCATGAATATTATATGTGTATGTAACAAAACATGAAAATCCCCGGTTACAAATCATACGGGTTTATTCCTTGGTTATAAAACATGAATAAAACATTACACACATTTAAAAGAGGTACATCAGGCTATAATCATACATTTTTCAGTTATGCAAGTTACCACAGTTCAAATTGTCAGAATTACCTAGCAAGACTAGGTATTGTATTAATTATGGAATTAAATGCATTCTGTACATTTTAGAAGGCTAAAGTACTGTACTATTAAGTAAGGTGAATTTGTGTAAAATGTTCCTGGATTAACATTAAATGTTTAGTAGTGTCATGATAGTCATGCAATTCTGATGGTCTTTTGGAAACCTTTCAAAGAAAAGTCTGCTTTAACTGTGTGGAAATTCAGAATGTCATGCTGAGGGGCCTTTTCTGATCAATGTTGATGCCTGGATTTTTATTTATGACATTGAAGAATTCCAGAGTTAAAGGGTAGGGTTCTTCCCAGATTCAAGTCATGTTGCTGCTATTTTTCTGCATGTATAATACTACACCCAGTCACTTCCAGTGCTCAAAGCTAAGGAAGCCGTTCCCCAGTCACTGCCTGTGCTCACAGCCATGGAGGCTGTTCCCCAGTCCATATCAGTCTTCACAGCCATGGAGGATGTTCCCCTGTCACTGCCAGGGCTCACAGCCACTGAAGCTGTTTCCTTGTCACTACCTGTGCTCAAGGACTTGGAGGCTGTTCCCCAGGCCATGGAGGCCATTCCCCAACCTCTGTCAGTGCCCACGGCCACGGAGGCCGCTCTTCAGGTGCAACTGGTTTCCACGGCCACAGAGGCCGTTCTCCAGCCATGACCAGTGCCCATGCCTGAGCCATCCATGGCTCCGCCCCCTGAGCCGCTCCCTCCTGAACCTTGTTTAGCGGCTGCTGCCCAGTTCACTGACACCTTGGCCCTGAGGCCGTATTGGGTTTCTGTCAGGCGGGACCGTGGCATTATCTTCCCCTGTCTGTCTCATGTTTCTTGTACGATCTTTGTGTGAGTGCTCGAGTCCGTTTGTTAGTGACCACCATGTGCAAGTTACTGCTGTGTGCTCTCGGGTCCTGTCACCTTGTCAGATTGGGTTTTTGTCCGGGAAGTTTCATGGCATTCATCGTGCTCTGTTTGTTTTGTTCCAAGTGTGCTGACGTTTTCTTCCTCATGTGTTTCAGGTGCCGCTGGCATGTGGAATCAGCATTTCCATGGAAACCCTGATTGTTTCCATGGGAACGCTGATCATGCCAACTTTCAGCTGGCAAGCAGAACCAGTTCCTTGTTTGTTCATGCCTCGTGTGCCATGTCCTTCGCTGGATTGTTTAATGTTGAATGTAGTTTGTAATGTTTCCACATTATAGATAGTGGTTTGATGTTGAGTACTAACCTCTCTCTCTCTGCCCAGTTGGTCACTAAGCTTCAATGGAGGATTCTACAAATCTGTTCCTGACTTCCACAACACACTCATCCTCCGAACACACTCATCCTGGATTGCCCCTTGCGCAACTATGATGCGCACACCATTGGAGATTGCTTCCCGCTGCTTGCAGGCGGTGTTAGGATTTTCTACATTCCTCAACCCAGTGACTGCTCATTGTTACTGTTAATAAATCCTTTGAACTGTTCCTCTGCTCTTGGGTCTGTTTGTCTCGCTATCGTTCGTTACAGAATTTTGCCGTGCAAAGGAAATTGAGACAGTGCCTTATTGTTGTCTTTGAAAATTAAACTGAAATTGCAGAAAGTGTGTTCACATTGATACATTTAAACACTGTATTAGGTTTGTGCTAACTGATCCACAAGTGGCCTTCACCAGTTCTGTTTTGGGTTAGCTGACTCAGATGCACCCCCAAATAATAACTAGATATAATAACAGGACTCAAAGCAGAAGCTGACCCTCTTAACCCGAGGTGCAACATTAAAGCAATTTTTAGGTACATGGCGTGTGCCAGGTCATTTTTATGAGCTGAGGTCAGAGCTGCCAGAGATGTCAATGCAAAGGAACAAGCAGAGTCAGGCGACCACACAGATAAGCCATGAATGCAAGGCGCCCCACAGACGTCCTTATCAGGTCTCCAGTGCACTCTGGGATAGATAATGGCACACTTTGGATGCTTGCTGCTCTCCCTCTCCAGTGTTTACTGAGCCACATCAAAGGCTGACACATGAGCAGGCCGGTCATGTTAGTCATTGACGAATTAAGCAGGGACTCATCTGGTCAGATAAGCCCCCCCTCCCCTCTACTGCACTCTACTGGAGCTGCTTCCCAGCCTGTCCAGCTCTTTTGTTTTACCCTGAGGTGTTCCACACAGTAATTACTCCTTGGTAATGACAGCCAACACTTCAGTAGGTTGTAAACAGCAGGAGGCTCGTAAAGAGGCTGTGACCGGTGGAGGCGTTAGCGTGCTGGGGTGAAGCAACAGCAGCAGGGAGGCAGGCCCACCCACCAACCCAAAGTTTACTGTTCACTGCTACAGATGACTCTTCTCTACACTGATTTACTCTACTTCACTTGTGTACTGTTCTGTCCTGTTCTCTGGATTGCTTGACATTGCACTCCTCTAATCCACTCCACACTTCTGTAGTATATTCTATTTTACTGTACTCTACTCTGCAATACTCCACTTTAAAGGGCCAAAGTATACTTTGGTCAAGGGTGCCTGCACAATTTCTTCTGTGGGTATGAACAGAAATCTATACCAATTCACTTATACTCTTGTACAACCCAAACCGTTCAGTTATGGTGACTTTGAGAGAAGCATTTTTTCTCTCAAGTGTGTAGCATTCATGGAACTATTGATTAAAGCATTTCCGGTCAGAACAAACAAGTTATCGCGCTAAAAAAGCAAGGCACAGCTCAATGAATAGAGCAGAACGCAGGTGTCTCGAGACATGTTTTTAAAAGCTGAAGATCTTTTTAACTTGACACGCCATCTAAAAATGCAGCGTTCCTGTGAGAGATGCTAAGAACACAGTGAAACTTGACGCTAATGTCAAAAGACATCCATCTAGCAAATGTTTACATTGTAAACAAGTGAAAAACAGTGCGAGCAGACACAAAAACACATTCGGTATAAACAGCCCTTATTCATGTGCCGCAGCGCTTGCTGAAGTTCCTCAAAGTAACCTAGCAAAAATTAGGCCTTTTGTTTCATTCACCACTTTATCCAGTTGTGTTTGTTCATTGTGTTTGTAAATATCCCAATACTGTTTAAATGAGGGAGAAACCTCTCTAAAAGATTCTGTAAGAGACGCTTTGCAACCATGTTTGGCCAATTCGTTTGGCCAATTTGTACTCAAACAAATGATTCATTCGCAAATCGGGCATTGCTGGTTCTTTCAAACAGCCAACAGAAAAACGGGACACATGTAATTATTGCTTAAATATTCTGAGAGAAACTCAGGTTAGACCGACCACAAATTGTACGCACGGTGCGTAAGGCTTACAGCTGCAGGTGCCACTGATTTTGGTTTTCAGCGTGCCACAACTAATTCAGCGTGAAGATTTTGTCATTAGCACAGTGACTATGCGCATGCAGTCAAGTGTTTCAAGACTCGCGGACAGTTTGCGTGTATGCGCTTTGTCTGCACATGCGACTGTACTAAACAGTATCACAAGGCAGCCGTAGTAGGCATGCGTCAGTTATTTCAGAATCGTGTAACTTGTAGTGGCCAATTAAAGTGCATTTGGAGCAATGTAAATATAACATGCTAAGCGCACGCTCCCAAACCGAATCTAAAGCAGCGCATCTGTATTTGTAAGCACAAGATGAAATTTGTGAAGCAAGCGCAGAACTGCTCCGAAAACCCTTTATCATGAGTCTCACGTGTGCTCTGAACAGAGCTGCGCACTGCTGTGTACAAATCATAGCTGTTGCAGGGACATGCCACATTTAGTGTACCTCCTCCTGATTTAAACATGTTTGAAAAGAAGTGTCTGATGAAAAGGAGCAACAGGCGTGCTAAGAAATGAAGCATGTTGAATGTAAAAATGTGCTTATTTATTAATACTCTGTCTAGTATGGAGGCATGACGTAGACATGTCTCAGAAGAAGGGCGACTAATTATTTCACAACTTTTACTTGCTTAGAAAGTGGTTACTTAAAATTGTCTTAGTCATTTCATAGTCATTTTATCAATAAATAAATGATTTAGAGCTCTAATTATTTAGAGATATTAGCTCTGCAACTAATCACAGGCATCGTCTCTCACATTCACTTCATTATGAGACAAGAGCTGTATAATGAGACTAGTGATTTCACATTACATCAGAGGTGTATCTAGGGCAACCCCCTCCCTGTTGAAATTGTCAGTTGTTCCACATACAATGCAAACAGCTGTTTGTTTACCATTGCAGTTCCCTAAAGAGAAAGGACTCACCTACTTATTTCCCCTGAATGTAAACAATCTGATATAAATAGATAAATATCACCGTCTAGATACTGAAACTGAGTAATGAGTTTTTTCTGGACCTGGTATGGGGGAAAGTTCCCTGTTTTCATCACTAAAATGGATCAAATGATAACAAACTCGATTTTTTTATTTTTATTATTTTTATTTTTGTGCAAGTGGGTGGTTGACAGGGCATTACTATGTGCTTGCTAAGGTTTGCTGCCACGCAGTTGCTATGGTGTTCTGAGTTGTCGCTAGGACATTTCTATGTGGTTCTGGCCCAAGTCAGTAGAGCTCACCCCAAGTCTCTGTGATATTCTGGCCCCTACAGTATGGCTCACTACCCTTATTTACTCTTTTCAGCATTTATCGTCCACCGGGAGAAAATCTTATCACTAAGAAAAGTCAACAACACACATATTATCATTCATATCATGTCATTTACGAGTTATGCTCATAAGTAAGTTTAATACTTAGGTCAAATCCCTACCACTACATATGAGCACTAGTAATAGTGATGTCTGGCTGAGCAAGGACCAAGAAAGAGTCATTAACCATCCGTGCCCTAGCATCATAGTTCAGGTGTGCTTGTGTTAAATGAATAGATATCCAGACAGCAGGAAAGCCTTTCAATATCCCTAGACTCAAGAATTCAGACACACAGTAGATTGACCACTGACCCCAGAGTTCGCTGTCTTGTTATCACTCTCCCATTATCTTTGTCTTAAAGCCACGGCGCCTCAGGTTATTGGGGGAGCAAAAACTGTCTCGAGTTTCGTCAGCCTGAGAATATCAAAGATTGCTGGATAATGCTTGTAGTAATATAACATGAACTTTTGCTGAGTGACATATTGGATATTCTCAATATATTCGTGATGATCTTTCTGCTGATTTAAAATTGAGTAGAATCATGAAAAACTGCAATGATTTTAAAAATTAAAATTCATCATTTACTCACCCTCATGACACCCCAGATGTGCATGACTTTCTTTCTTTTGCAGAACACAAATGAAGATTTTTAGAAGAATATTTCAGCTCTGCAGGTCCTCACATTGAAAGCGAAAGGGTACCAAAACTTTGAAGCTCCAAAAAGCACATAAAGGCAGCCTAAAAGTAATCCATAAGGCTCCAGTGGCTAAATCCATGTCTTCAGAAGCGATATGATAAGTGTGAGTGAGAAACAGATTCATATTAAAGTTCTTTTTTCTATCGCTCTCCACTTTCACTTAAACATTCTTCTTCTTTTGTTTTTGACAATTCACATACTTCTGGCATATCGCCACCTACTGCGCAAGAAGGAAATGTTATGGTAAAAAAAGGACTGAAATCGATTCCAACTGTTTGTTTAGTGAACAGTTTGCATCATCACAGAAGTCCTTGTGTGAATTTTTTCAGTAAAAGTTCAGTAAAAAATATCTGTAGGTAAATATTGCTGTTTATTATTAGGAATTGTTACACTTTATAAATGTAATTATTAAGTAACATTCTCCATCATGTTCATTTAGTCAAATGTGGAAAACAAGTCTTGATCTTTTATATCAAGGTTTTTAGTTACATTCAAAATTTTAAATCTACTCAATCTACTCAACAATATTGAGATATATTGAATACCATTAAAAGGCTGAGAAATATCAAGATATCATTATGTAGCCATATCGCCCAGTCCTGACCAGAGATGAGCATTAGAAAGGAACTGAATATACTTTCAACTTGAATTGAACTGCCTCTGTCTGGACAGGTAAAAGTGCCTATAATTTAAAAGAAAAAAGATTATGACTCACTTTACAAGGAGAACTGGGTGTGTCTATGAGTGAACATCACTTAACCATTTATCAGCATTTCCTATTCATCATGCTAATTGTAGCAGAAATACTGTTTGTTTTGAACTATTAAGGCATGGTTTAGTGCCCTGCACTACTGCTTTATAACCCACGTTTGTAAAGAATTTCAGCATTTGCTATAGACATGGATTAATATATGACTCTCGCAACTGAATTATTGCGCAAATAGCCGTTTTGTGTCTTAATCTCACGGAAAATGATATTGTCAGACTATGAGAGGGCTACTAAACAACAATGTGTTCTGTCGATGCGAGAGAGAAGCCTATTCTGACCATACAGTATTTTATATGTATACGTGAGTCTTGTAGCTTGACGGCATCTAGAATAAACACACAGATACAAAGGAAATGACATGGCATTTTGTGAATGCCGATTTCCAATTATTTTAGTAAACAGTGCATTGCCGGGTGGCCATGCAAACATTTAAACAAAGAGAGAGGCATAGTGAAATATGTCCCATTCAACAGAGCTCTTAAGAAACTCAAGACAGAATGGGAGGTCTACACAACAGTACATCATAAACAAGTTCTTAATGTCAACATGAAGCACTGATTACATGAAAGGATAGAGCCAACTCAGCAAAAGCTGTTGAGTCTTCTGAACAAAGGCCTTCAGCAGAGGGTGGAAAATAGAAATTTGAAAAAATGGACAAAAAAACTGGCTAGTTATCACATTTTTCTTACTGTTTTGACTTGAAATGTAATGAATCAATTGCTTAAAAACAGGTGACTTTCCCCGACCTGATAAATTTATTTATATATACCTTTATTGTATACCAGTGTAGTGATTAGTCACCAATTTGTCAAAGATTTATTATAAATATATGATGATATTGATATTGTAATCTGTCAATGTCAATCTACAGTATATGCCTTTTACATTTATCAAAGAATAATTATATTTAAACCTTTGATCTATGTGATCTCAAAGCAACGTTAGCTTTTCAAGAGGACGAACTTGTGTTTGTGACATTCTTGAGGTGTTTTGTTTACATGCAGGCTGGTGTGCAACATCTCAAATAAACAAGAGACATTTTGGCTGGGTTAAAGAATGAAAACCATGAGCAACAAAGCAACAATTAGCAAATCTGCTGCCAAGTTAATACAAGCTGCCGTCAAGGATGCAGCCACAGACAAAATATTCTTCTCTATTCATACAAGTAGATAAGACATTTCATAGTCACCACACTCTCTACTAAAAGATGCATTGTATATTTATTTTTATTTTCTTTTATGATAAAATACTTTTTCCAATCCCAATTAAATATGCAGTACAACTATATGTAAGCCACTGTTGAGTTCCCTGAAAAGTGTGAACACTGTGGTACTATGGCACTATCAACATTGCTCAAGATTTCATAGTGTTTTACAATTACATACTGTAGACTCGAACGACTCATTAAACATCTCACCCACCATTGCTTTGTTTTAGATAGTTAATTTCACTGATCAAAACAAATAAGGCTCATTGGAAGAGTTCTTTATAGGATTTCTCTGAAGCAACTGGGGTGATAACAGACACGTCTCATTATTTCTGATCAGACCAGACAGCAGAGGTTAGAAACGTTTGAAGTCGGCGGTGCCCCTGCTGTTATCTAAAACTAGCCGCCTGCAGACCTCTCACCATGGGGCATCTGGACTGGCGGCACTCAGGCCTTCTCAGCTCACCGGTCGGTGCTGGCTACTGAGACAGATTAATACTTAGCCAAGGGTCAGGAGAAAGTTTTAGTACTTTCAGTAACAGCAGCTGAATTCTGTCTCATGCAAAACATCAGGTGACAACAGAGAGACCGGTTTAATAAATGAAAAGAGATGAACTTTGATGTCATCTACATATTTACAACAGAAACTTAACAGTGTAACGTACAAAGTCTGAGTCCACATTTAAAATCTGAGATTTGTCTTTTTTCATGTTAACTTGGAATCTGTACCATTTTTAACAAAGAAAATGTTTTAGATTCTGTACTTTTTCTTGGTCACTAGTGAAATGAAAGCAAATTTGTGACACTGACCATGATAACTCTCTTTTCCATGCCATTGAAATGTGATACGTAATAAAGCAAGATTTAATTTATGGTAAATTTAAATAAAAATATAAATAACAATATTCAATAACTATCTCAAATTAATAAAGGGAAATAAATAAATACATACAATTACAACAGCCTGTAAAAAATAGACATTTATTAATTATATATTTGGTATATGTTGAAACTTGACACCGGGCGGCGTACGCAGGAAACTGCACCGTTAGATTGGTTGAATCATTCTGAATAAGTTGTTTTTTTACATAATGTTTTCTCCAGTAAATGTTAACGAGTGTCATTGCCAACATCGTCATATATGTCGAAAGGACTGAAGACTGTCAAGAAAAACATGAGCTCATTGATGTCTTTAAATTAGTCTGCTTTTTTATTCCATCCGTTACTCCTCTCCAGAGGCTTCCTACCAAAGTTTAATGGTGCAACACTCAAATACTTAGTAGTGCAAAAAGTGTCCATTTATGCTACAACTAGGCTAAGTTGCAACTTAACGTATAGCTGGTGCACCTGGCCCCTGGTACTTTTCCCTTAGTAACTTTCTAGATGAGAACTCTTAAGTGGAAGGGGACACCCAAGGACCCTCTTGCATTTGCACTCACCATAGTAACCCCTGTAGTGATTTCACATAGTATCAACCATTTTTCTTGTGACATTATTTGCACGTGCAATAGCAACAACAACAACAACAACAAAATCAACAACATGGATGGAGGATGTCGTGATCGGAGCTAAACTTTTTTCAGGGTTGTTTTATACTAACATTGGCTGCATCAGAAAATACAGGCAGCTGCCCAATCAGTTAATGGTTTAAACAACAGTGGTTTTGGATGAATGGAACTCTCTGAACAGTTAGAAAAGAACCTTATTTCATCCTACCTTCATCCATCCTTATACAGCCTCCAAAGGCAGCATTTTCCAGTTTTCTGATGCAGATTGTCAATTCAGGTTACAGTTTAATCAGGGTGCATGAGCCGTACATGTGATGCTCCGTACTTCAGCCAGAGTGAAATATGAGATGAGGTGGCAAAAGCACACTTTAACCACGCTGCACACACTGAACTCAGCGGACAACATGTTAAAAATGCATTATAATATATATATATATATATATATATATATATATATATATATATATATATATATATATATATATATATATACAACTGCACACTCTCAATGCAAACTTATTTAATGACCAACGTTTTGGCAATGAGCCTTTGTCAAGGTTGTCAAGGTAGAAAATGAACTATAAACCTATTTTTCAACACGGTCTTTTACGAAAAAGGCTTTTATTATTCATAAATTATTGTACTGAAATACTCACTCAATGACTTCAAAAAGACGTCTTGATGCAAGTTAACCACGCAGTAACAGGCACACAACACTTCCCTCATGTAAACTAGATTTAATGATGGCTTAGTGTATAATAAAGTTCAATTACCCACTCTCAATAAACATCTCATTATTTATATCCATCATCCCAGGAAATATTCGATGTAGCATCCAGAAATCACTTAATGTTTTGTTTAGTCACACACTACAAACAGTACAGATGCAATGAAAACTCAAAGCATCTCCCGATGAAGTCACACATACATAAGTGAAATTGTTTTTGACCAATCACAGGCTGCAGCTTCTCCCACAGTTCCACAGTCCCTATATGGCCCAAAAGTACCTACCACAAAATAGGAGCTAAAAATGTCCTGTAAAATGGCTTCGAGGATCTATAGTCCCATACCTAAAACAGGCTTTAGTACCACCAGTGGGAAAGGGCTTAAAATGAGCTTTGGATCATGTGTCAGGAGCTGCTGCAGTTATCAAAACCAGCGCAAATGCTGAGGGAACTCAAATAAATCCTGAACCAGCAGTTAGGATGTGTTGCATCAAATGCCTTAAAAACTATAGGGTTTTTTTCTCATATGGATTCTCTTAACATGTAAATGATATTGGTGCATCGCTGCCTTGCATCCCCTTAAAATAAACTCTCTGATCAGACCAGCTGAAAGGTGCGTTGGGCCACCTACCGTCATGGGGAAAAAGTTCTTGTCAATTAGTGCCATTGAAAAAGATCCAAGAAAATGAATGGTGACTGAGGCTAACATAATATCTCCAATTCAAAACATTACCATTGAGAAATCCTTTGGATTCATAGGAGTGGGCTAAATCTTTTTACAACAGCCAAGGTGACTCTCCCTCCTCTCCTTCTATAGCATGACAAATACTTTCTTCTGTCATGCATACGTTGTCCACTTCAAATCATGCTTCGGGACTCTACTCTAAGGTTAGGTTTAGATATTGGCTTTGGGTAAAGGCATAAACACACAATGTCTGACACATGGAACTCTCGCTTACTTCCGCATAACACTTCCAGGGATGTGCTAACGCCATTCATTCGCTTCACTTTCTGTGTGCAAGGGCCATTCATTTGCGATTTGCATCTCATAATCACGTTGCCTTTGGTGAGCTAAGGCCTATATTTGGCAGCGCTGGCACAAGTCATGTTAAAGCGCCTCAACGTGTATAAACATCGGTCTTTTCTCTCCTTGACAAACAATGTAGACTCACATGCTGATGACGAAGTGAATGAAGAATATGCCCCTCTCATTCAGTGATCGGTATATACCATGTCATTTCATTTACAAAGAGAAGTTTCACAAGTGTCTCTTCTTCAGAACCCTTGCGCTCCATTCCTGTTAGATGTAGATTCACTGCCCATGTGCTGCTATAGCCGAACGTGATTGGCCGCTGCTGCAATCACAAGGGAGACTGATAATCACAACCTCAGTTCTGTACTTGATCGCTTGAGTTAGTAGCAATTATACACTTAATTTTATGGATATTTAAGCCAAAGAACTTTTTTTTTTAACAAGATTTTTTTTTTTTTATGTAGCACTCTTATTTCATCTTAAGTTTTATATTTTGTATTGTACATTAATGAAAATTAAGTCAAGCTAAAAATGTTATAAATATGTACATTTCTGAGAATAGGCTATTTATTTTCATATGTTATGGTTTTCATATGTTAAGGTATCCTATTCTTCAGTGTAGTGATCTGTACAGTATACAGTATATGCATTGGTTTATGCATACCGAACGAAGCATGTAACTTATTTGGGTGAAAGTGATTGTGGTATGTCAAAGGATTTAAGATTCAAAGGTAGAACAACAGTGCCCCCCTGAGATAACAAACCTGTTTATGTGGCTACAACATGACCCAGTAAAATATGACATGAAAAATCTTTATTTTTTCCAGTTTGACTGATCCTCTTTATCATCTTTTTTTCACATCAATGTAACTTCAAAGCAGTCGAAGATACAATCTTTCATAAACACTAGCTCTATTTGTCACATTTACCTGTGTTCAATGTTCCAGGTACAAGAATTAATTCAGTTTCTTTTGCACTGACTCCAGTTTTCCATACAGGGCTTGAATTGTGTTAGTCATTAAGTGTCTCCAAATAGACTGTGCACAGAGGCAGAAGCTTTCAGCAGTCTCTCTAACAAAGCAGCTTTGAGTACATAATACAGCATTGTCCACTGCCTCTCTCCCTCTCTCTCTCTCTCCCTTTCTGCAAAAGGAAGTGGATGAGCGAAACAGAAAACCAGCGGTTGTATGAATCAAAGCAATCATCAGAGAAATGCAGCCAGGGGTCAGGAATCAGGATCAGTTGCGCCATAGCTGTGGTGACAGAGATAAGACATGTTTGTACTGGGATAACGTGGCAAATGAGTTCTGTCTAAAAAATAAATAAATAAATAAATAAAATTAAAAAATACACTAATCCCAATGTTCTGTCAGCTCATATAATGAGAGAAATGTATATAAAAAAAAATTATTAGTGGTGTTTAATAGAAGATGTGCTGAAATTTGACTGAATATACTTATTTTTCTGTCAAACTGTATTTATTTCCTTCTTATGAAAGAAAACAAAACTATATATAACATTAATGCTTTATTAAAAAAATTTAAACAAAGCATTCCACAGAATTAAGCTAGAAATGCACTAAAATAAATTAAAGTAACATTAAACATTTCCCATATTGTAAGTGGGATGTTGACAAACTGTAGAACTAGTCCCCATAGGTTCCTTATTCATTGCGGTGCTCATTAAATCTGTTAAACTTTAATCCTCCACCAAACTTTTTTTACCACCAAATTGGAAAACGTGTTAATTGTGATTAAGAAAAATTAATGCGCTAAACATTTTAAACTAATGGCATGCGTTAACGCATTAATTTTGGCAGCTCTTGTTAAAATACTTTCTCGTATCCCTGTTTAATGTGCAAAAGAACTATAAAGAAGCCATCCATATGCTGACTTGCAAAACCGTGGCACTGCTTTCAGACTTAGGCTTAATGGTCTAAGTCTGATGCAGGATCAGCTATTCAATAAAACAATGGGAGACGCAGGGCAAGACAGAATGTAGGCGTGTTTGAGTAACTTATTTGGAATTTGCAGTTCTGTTTGGTGCCTCTAGTGTGTTAGAAACTATTCACTTTACCGTCAAATTTTCCCAATATTAAAGTTGATGCGATTTTTTCAACCCAGGCTTATGAGAAGTCGTAATAATAGTAAGAGAGACCAAAATCATAAGAAATCATATGAGTTGGCTCGAACAAAAATTGAAGACTTTTACTCAAATAGAGACAAATAAACAAACCAATAAACAATGTTATACAAATTCTTAACCCTAAACATAAATATGGTTTAATAGGAAAAACATTTTTGTATCTCATAGCAGAAAGAAAACATTGAGTTTGGAACAAGATTAGCAAAGCGTATCACAGGTTATTGGCATAAATAAATATGGATTGTGTAACCAAATTTGTTCACTGATGTTATTTTCTTAAAATTAATGATGGATTGGCGGCCAGCTAAACTGGATTTGTTGATTCCATTTGGTCCCAGTAGTTGTGCAGAAATTACAAACTTCGCCTTTAAGGTTTTATCATTTGGAAACATAAACACTGTTGGGATTATGCACAAAAATATTATTGCATTTTAATCAATTACGATGATACAAATTTGCAGTGGTTATCAGGTTATTATTTTTGCTTCTCTTTCACATATTCTCTCTACAGATCTGTCTCTTTTTCTCCCCTCTTCTCTGTCTTTCACTCTCTGTTTATCGCTTGCCACTACCTCGGTGTCACTTACACTGTGCCCATAAACACTCATGTGGGACCTCACACCTGCTGAGGGTTGCCCACTGTCCCACCATCCCACCTATCAGATCAATGTTCTCTCTTCTCTGAGCCTTTTTCCCATCACAGACCCTTAGAGAAGTGACATGTCCAGTGTGATAAACCCCCTCCAGCAGCATACTGAAGGCCTGTCTGTGCTTAATGGACCCTTGGTCTGACAGCCCCTCTGTCGCCCCTCACCTCAGACAGTGTGGAACGTTTGGAGTCCAGGGGTGGGTGTGTGAGAGCAGCACTTTGCATTAAGTGCACCTAAGAGCAGCCTCTTCAAGGGCACTAGTCAGAAAAAGATGGTGTATAGGAAGCACAAAGTCTGCACCACACAGTGTCACTAGTCAGACAGAGATGGTGTGTAGGAAGCACAATGTCTGCACCACACAATGTTGAAATTGCTTACTTTCTTCAGTGGAACACAAAAGAATGATATCCTCAGTCCCCATTCATTTTCATTGTATTGAAAAAGATCCAAGAAAATGAATGGTGACTGAGGCTAACATAATATCTCCAATTCAAAACATTACCATTGAGAAATCCTTTGGATTCATAGGAGTGGGCTAAATCTTTTTACAACAGCCAAGGTGACTCTCCCTCCTCTCCTTCTATAGCATGACAAATACTTTCTTCTGTCATGCATACGTTGTCCACTTCAAATCATGCTTCGGGACTCTACTCTAAGGTTAGGTTTAGATATTGGCTTTGGGTAAAGGCATAAACACACAATGTCTGACACATGGAACTCTCGCTTAATTCCGCATAACACTTCCAGGGATTTGCACCTATACAATTCAAACAAATTCATATGAACAAACTAGAACGATTTCATGTGAATTAACCATTTTGTAGAAATTCGGACAACTTCTCATGAGAACAGGTTGTCTTCATTTGTGTTTCATGTAAAAACGTAATTTTTATAGCAATAAAATGTTGCTGTTTGTTACTTTTCAAATTAGGTTTTGTTTTGTTTTTATTATCTGTATTTAGTGTACATTTATCTGTTCATTTGTTTTAAGTCTTTTCAAAATCCTGATTTTTTTTTTGCCAAAAACAATATGCTCTGATCAAATTATACATTTTATCATTGGTAGGGCTGAGAACTAAGAGCAAGATCTTATCTGGAACTGGTTAAAATAATACCGGAACTGCATGATTTTCATGACTTTTTAGGTTTTGCTAACAGTTCTTGAGCAAAAACAAAATCACCGATTCTAACGGAATGTCTCGGTTACTTAACTGTAACCCCTGTTCCCTGATAAAAGCGGAACGAGATGCTGCACTGACTTAGCACTTTGGGAACAACTTTAGGTGTGTCCAGCTGTAAATATGTGTGCAACACGTCAATGAAATTGACCAGAATTTATAGCCTCTGCTGTTGACATCATTGGATGCACCTGTAGCAGGGCTATAAATAGATGCGTCAAAGGTGCATCGTCAGGTATTTTGTCTAAAGAGCAGTCTTGGGGCATCCCAGTGCGGTAATGAAGTGCAGCATCTTGTTCCACTTTTATCAGGGAACAGGTGTTACAGTTAAGTAACCCAAGACGTTCCCTGTCAAAAAGCTACACTTTGATGCTGCACTGATTTAACGCTTTGGGAATGAGAATACCCACACTGCCGCACTGTGGATGTCCAGACCCCTTACAGTTGTGTAGTTGTGCTCACAAAAGCGCGAGAGGTCTCAGACATGAGCTTGTGATGTTGACTCAAGGACATAAGAGCCCGAGTGGCATGAACATCCAAACTATAAAATCTTATGAATGTGTGCGGAGAGGACCAGCCTGACGCATCACAAACATGCTGCAGAGGGACACCTCTAGACAAGGCTTTAGAGGTGGCGACCCCTGTGGTAGAGTGAGCCCTGATACCTACTGGCGAAGCTTGACCGGACGCAACCCCCCACCCTTCTTGGGAACCAGGAAGTATCTGCTGTAATAACCTGACTTTTTCTCTGGAAGGGGAACATGTTCTATGGCCCCTTTGACCAAGAGATTTTGCAGTTCTTTCCACAGTAGACATGCCTTCTCCGGTTACACGGTAGTGGAAACCATGCCGTTCAAATGCAGAGGACGGCGAACTAATTGAATTCTGTACCCTTTTCTACTGTTCTTAGGACCCACATAGAAATACCTGACAGAAGTTTCCACGCTGCCAGGTTCTCTGAGATGGGTATTCATTTTGACACTTCCTGTTGAGGGTATGTCGAGTGTTCTGTGTCCAGGACTAAGGCAGGAAGCAATAGTACACCCAACATTTCGCTGGAAGCCTCTAACTCCCAATACACCAGAGGCAGTGGGAATCGAGAGGTTTCGTAGGGGTATCGGGAGGGTCGAAGGGGATGATACACGTGCCCCGTCCCGAGGGGGGCTACCCCCACAAGGCTGGGCGCAAGACCATCAGGGTTTTTTCCTCTTAGAAATGACTGTCCTGAGGTCTTGCTTTGGGGGCTACTGAGGGCAAGGAGCCGGTCCCCAGTCTCTACGAGGGGGAGCACGACTCGCCACGATTTGTTTCTGAGCCTCCTTCTAGAAGGACCGGTGCGGGGATGGGTGGCCGATGGCCCCCAACAGGCAATAAGTGTCTCTCCATGCTAACTAAAGCAGACATAGACCGGCTAATGGTGCAGGCAGTCCTTGTTGACCATGATGCCCGCACTCAGGTCCTTCAGCAGATCAGCCTGGTACACCTGTAACACTGCCATAGTGTGCAGGACAGAACCAGCCTGACCTGCTGTCTGATAAGCCTTCCCCACAAGCGTGGAGGTGGTCCTGCACGGCTTTGTGGGGAGAGTGGGTCTTTTTAACGATGATGCCAGGCGTGAGATAACCTGCAAGTGTCTCTTCCACCGGCGGAATCACCGAATACCCCCGTGCCTCAGCACCCACGATAGTCGAATATACAGACGTCGAGGGCACGAAGACAAGGGAGGTGGGTAACTCGAAGTCCGCAGACTCAAGAGATTCATGGTCCCACTCATGAACTGAAGAGGTGCCGGAGTGCGCTTCAGGATCATGGGAAGGACCAGCTGGATCTGGGGAGAGAGCAAGCGATAGGGATGGACCCGTTTCTCGCTTCTCAGCCAGATCCATACGAGAGCCCCACGATGGAAGTGTGGGTGCTGACTCTTGGAAGTAAGCAAGACGAGTGCGAAGCATTTTGACTGAGAACAGATCGTAATGCTCGCACCCACCCCACTCCAACGCAAGAGCAGCATGCTGTTCCACCAAACATACAAAACAAAACTGGTGTGTGTCCCTCTCAGCCATAGAGCGTAAACAAGGGAACACACTCCGTTTGCTCTGTCTTTCAGTCATTTTCTGTTTTTTTTCTTGTTTATTTTAGAAAAAAGAGAAAGGTTTCTGCGCACTGCCTAAGAAAATCTAACTCCTAGCAGAGGAAAGTAGAATGTTTCTGACAGGCTCATGAAGCACAACACACACAGAGTGATCTGAAGACAAAAGATCTGATGATGCACCTGTGACGCATCTATTTATACCGCTGCTACAGGTGCATCCAATGATGTCACCAGCAGAGTCTATAAATTCTGGTCAATTTCATTGACGTGTTGCACACATATTCACAGCTAAAGTTGTTCCCAAAGCGCTACGTCAGTGCAGCATCAAAGTGTAGCTTTTTGACAGGGAACACCACACTAAAACACTTAGAATGTGTTCTAAGTACGGGGGTATTCTTTATATTGTGCAAAAGTGACCTGAATTTAGGCCAGCAGGGTCTAACGGCACTCTGTCATCAAGACAACAAGATTGAAAACTGAATAACTTTACACAGACAAGTTTAGTAAGTGATTTTATCATGCTGGAGTCATGTGAATATGTATTATGTTTAAATATTATGACTATTGAAATAGTGTGTATTTTATATGTTGTGTATTGGGCATGTTTGCTTTCATTGTATTTACCTTTCTGCACATTTTTATTTCTTTAGAAAAAGAGGGATGAGTTGAATTTTTTTTTTTGGTTGTAATCAACATTATGCCACAAACACTGTCACTTTTATTAAACCAGAAACATTCATGTTAAGAATAAATATCTGTGAGTTGATGTTAAGTCTCCAAAGCAGTGCTGGTTTTAGTTGCAATGTCTTTTGGTTTTACTAGAGTGCTGTTCCCAATTCATTCTCAAACGTTTGAACAAAACATCCAAATCTTTGATTTGCAAAATGTTTGTAATGGGATTTACAGGACGGGCAAGGAGGAGGCAGGAACCGGCAAAACAGTCAACATAATTTCAGCTATATAACTGAACTTAAACAAACATAAACACACAGAGTGTTTTTCTCTCTCTAACTGGCCCTCCGGCTCGTCTTTGTCCCAGTTCTGGCTAATTAGGACAATTCAGCGCTGGTCTTGCATGCGACCACACCCTCCTCCTCTTCACACTCCTTCACCGCCCGATTCAGGTAGGGGAAATCTGTGGCTTAACGTACTCCCCTCCACTCCCTACCTGGAGGGGGGGTGTTGCCCTTCCGGCTGTCCTTCTACCGGCAGTTCTTCCTCGCCTCTCTGGAGCCCTGGTAGAGATGAGGGGAGGGAGACGGGAGAGGGAAAGTGTGAGGGAAAGAGACAGAAAGAGAGATTCCTAATCATTTGATAGTTTTACATTTAAAATATTTTTTTCTCAATAAATGGCTCCAGGAGTGATGATAGCTGCTTTTTGTTAGTAGATCATTCCCAACACATTTGCCCACATTTTGTTAAGCTTGCAAAATGCCATAAATATTTCTTCATCACATAAAAAGTGGATCTAGAGCAGTCCTCTTTAATACAAACAATAAATCTGCAAAGTCTTGTCCATGGGTAGAAACAGTATGCAATTTCATTATGTGACCATTCCGTTAACATCAGCTTCAATTTGATATTCAATATCTGATTTTGCTGCTTCAAAAGTGAGTATATGGATACTGCTCTTAAAAAAAAATACAACAGACAGGAACTTAAGTATCATACATAGTGCTTTGTAAGTTGATTCTCTTTGCTAAACCTTAAAAGCTTTTCCCAGGCACTGGACTCCCCATGTGATAAATAAAAGGAGTGTTAAAGCTGAAATGTGTAATTTCGGTGCCACATGTGCCACCAAACAGAATTGCAAAAATAATAATTTGTTTTGAAACAGGTTTTCCGAACACCATCCTCTTTTATTGTTTGACATAACTAAACTATCTAATTGGACCCCTACCAAAGCAACCACAAAAAGTCGGCTAGCCTTTTTCTTAGACCGTTGAAACAAACAACGTCCCTTTAGTACAGCGAGCAAAGACAATGTCGTCCTGTTGGGAATCCCATCATTCCCTGTGAAGAGATATAAGAGTGTGGCCACATGGGCAAGGTAATCCTTATTACCCAGCAGAAAAGGGGATCACAGCTCTCCTTCAGGGGTCATGGCCTGGATGACCTCACTCTTACAGGAACAATAGCGAGGAAAATAAGACAGTGAAGCTGGCAGAAGTCTAAAAGGGAAGTCTTACAGACAGATTAGTGGGACATGATGGTGTCCCATTACTTTTTTTAAAAGCATAATAGGCAAAAATCCCATTTTCAATCCCGTTCTCATTGCTGTGAGAACAATTAAATATGTTAGACAAACTTTTATCAAACATAAGATTAACAAATCATGAAAAGAAGTTTGTTTTAAAAAAAATCCTCTTAGTAACTTTAAAATGGTGATATTGACCTGTCCCACCCTAGAGATCTTGACCTTCCTGACTGTTTCCAAAAATTGGAATCAACAATATATTAATATTGAATCAATATTCAATTCAATTCATTTATTGAACATCTAAAATATGTATTTATTTATTTATTGTGAACTAATTTCAATAGTGAACGAATTTTCCATTTTAATGTTTATTTAATGTTCATTGCAATAAAATGACCAAATCACTCAAATCAGAGTTCTAAATTGCATTGAGTGGTCCCAAATCTTGGTAACAGTTTTGACTAGCTTGACCAGCAAGCCTTCCTTGGTTAACTAGCATTGCTAGAAAAACCATACTGTTTGACTAGCTTTACTTTTGCTGATAAAAACCATGGCTATGCTGGTCCACCTGCTAGACCAGCATGATGCTAGCACACACGTGCATAAACCAGCCTAAACCAGAACTGCATGAAGGTTAAGTTGTTCTTTTCAACATGGTTGCAACGATTAAGGGGAGGTTTGATATTAGCGTTATTTCTGGGTTAGGGTTGGATTTAGGGATAGCCTTGGGGTTTGGGATAGAATTAGTCATGCATCCTGGGAAATGTTCACCAGAAGTCAGCTTAAACCTTAGCTTTTTCATCCCTGATGAACCTTCAAAGACAAAGAGCAGGCCTGGCTGCTCCACTGAGTTCTTGGCAGAAACAATGGGCCGTCTGGAAGTATGCGGCTTGGTTCTGTGTGTGCTGGCAGAGCCAGTGCAACCGAGACTTTAATGTAGCTGGCATGGATCTGCACAGAGGTAGACAGAGGCAATGCAGGCATCTCATCAGAACCACTAAAGCTACAGAAAAAAAACTGTTTCCTTTCCAGTCTTAGCGTGAGAACAGACAGGTTTTCGTGGGTGAGAGCAGAGAAGCATTCAAAGTTCATACAATAAGGCTATGGCGTAAAACATCAGCATGAGAAAGTTTACATCATTTGCACTTATGAAAATCACTCAAAAACACAGTGTGCTCTCACTTAAAAGACACTTCAGTCTTTCCCAAATCATTTTGTTTTGCTTACATGGCAAAATTTAATACTTAGGGTTACAAGTTTATTCAAATCCCTAACTCTTAAGTATGTGCAAAAGTAACAGTGATTCATACCTTCGCAAGCGCCACTAATTATGTACTCTTACTGCAATAGACCACTTGAATATATGTGAAACCAGGAAAGCCAATCATTATATAATTTGATCAGTCTGCTAATCAAGCGATTTGATGGTAACCGCTGAATAAACAAAGATCGCAGTCCCTTCCCAAAAGTTACTGGCTCCTCAGAGTGTCAATTCTCAGTCATCCTCTTATCACTCATCTGCAGCCAGACCAGACATTTCAGTTTCGACCGATTTTGATTAGCAGGAAAAAGTCCCTTAACTGCAGTGATTCAAACGTGCATTAGGGGCTGATCAATCAGAAGGCAAATGCTTCTTTTAATAATTGATGACAGGCAATTTACACACTGTCTGTGCTGGGGACTCTTTCCCAGGGCTTAACGAATATAGGCGCCGTAGAGTATTGACATTCACCAGTGTGATTGAGTTCAACAGTCTCCGCAGACAGCCATGAAGACTCACACTACATTATCTCTGATACTGAAGATGTCCTTTACCAGACGACTGAAGTACCTTAACAAGGAAAAAGGTGCTTCACTGAAGTAACGATTCTGTGGTACATGAGAACTGCAACAGGGTTAGAGATGGTGTGTGGGTTCAACATCCAGAGAACATTCACTTCACACAACCTTGCAGGAAAAAACAACGTAGACAAGCATGAATTTACATGCTTGTTCAAGCTGGTTTATGCTGTCTTCCAGCAAAACCTAGAGCCTGATCTCATGACAATTACGTGACTGTGGCCATATTTTTGCAAAAATGGCATTATGTGATTCTTCACACGTATTGCAGCAGTTCCTAGGTGAAATGTCCACTCTGGGGTGCTAAAAGCAAGTCAAATTTTGTCCCAAACAGATTTGTTTTTTAGGTTAATGCTCTATTGAGTTTTGAGTCAACCTACCTCCCTACACTGAACCTAAACCTAACTGATAGCAAATGTGAAATGAAAAACCCAATTGATTGTCTTGTGATCTGTTATCGTCATAATATATTTTAAAGCTACTGAGGGCAAGATTATCAATGAATTAGTGATGTCAAAAGTACTGGTACTTCGGTAGCAAGTCGGTACTAAAATATAAAAGATTAGTACCAGTGTTTCTGCAGATCCGGCAGTAGTGTACGTACTCAATTCGATACCCAAGTGCACAAATTTGACATATTGGGGGAAAAAATTAATGAATGCTCAAAGAATCAAACTAAAACCGTGATATGTCCTAGTGTTATTGTTAAACCAAGAAAGACAGCAATCTTAGTCTGCATGAGCTGCGTGCTTTAAAGTGAATGTGTGCAGCCGACCGCTCATAGCTCCAAACTCAGAATCATGACTCATGCACGCTGTGTGTTATATGAGATGACAGAGCAGAGCACTCATTAATGATCACACTGGGCCACATATGGGGCTTTTCCACTGCACGGTACAACGCAACTCATCTCTGCTCGCTTTTTGGGGGTTTTCCACTGTGGATAGCACCTTGTACCTGATACATTTATTAGTACCACCTTGGTCGAGTTTCCAAGCGAGCAGAGCTGATACTAAATTTGACATCAAAACCCTGCAGATCACTGATTGGTCAGGGAGAATTGTCACTACCAGCGTCCCTGGATTTGCGACACGGGACATCAACCCGCTAGTTTTAAAGTTAGCTACAGTGATAGCAGTATCATTTGTTCATGCGACTTTCAAATTGTAAAAAGAAATGTCTGTGCGCAAAACCCCCCCGAGGTGGAGACGTTCCTCTCGTTAGCGAAACAAACGACGTGGAACGAAAAAGTCTTTCAGGAAGAGTCTCAGCTGTTGGCCGCACACGGCTACCACCGGACCTACCAACAGTGTAGGGAAAAGTTTAAAAACAACTTAAAAGTGACTACAGAACCATCAAGGTAAAATGGAAGTGGTTCAACCAAATGGACGTTACTTAAACTGGTGAGCAATGGGAGGGAGAGTGCCCTGGACTCGCGACCACAGAGGTCGTTCCCGAGGCGCTGCCCGTGCTCACGACCATGGAGGAAGTTCCTGAGTCGATGCCAGTGCTCACAACCACAAATGTGGTTCCGATGGAGGATGGTACGTTAACTCTATACTCTGCTTGAAAGCTTCACTTTCAGCAGCTAACAGTCATGTTATTGGTTATTGTTTTGTGCCGCGTTTAAGATGATGTCACAGCAGTGGTGCAGAGTGGAGTAGAGGCAGTGCAACTATGACGATCAGCCTAAAATCCGGTCTGCTCTTCACACCAGGCTATTATATGCCTTCAGAAGAATTGGAATATTTGTGCACATTTCATACAGACTATTTTCTTGGTGCTTTTTCAATGTTTTGTTTTGTTTTTTGTCTTGTTTAGAGCCTCAAAGATGTGGTCACTGGTCAATATCTATTGTTGCATAAAACACTATGCTGGTCTTTTCAACAATCTAGTCGAATGCGGGCAAATTTTCCTTCCTTTATTTAAATTCAAGTTTTGACTGAAACTGGTTTTGATTAAAATGGGGCTTCGTCGAGACTAGAAAAATGAGACCAAATAATTCTGCATGTCATGGATTTATGTTAATAGATACAAACTGCGATCACATCTCCCCACTGATGACACAATATGTTTCCACAATGTCATGAAGATTTATGGATCAAGACGCCCCTTGAAAAAGCTTTTGATATTTCTTTGAAAGCCTTTTTCTACAACTGTTTATGCTCTGTAGTCACAGAAGAATAAACAGGAATGAATAGATTCCTTATCCACCCTGGAAACCTGCTAAGGGGAAACAAAAAATAGAGAAGTTTTTTATTTTTTCCTTCTCATTCTCATTATCTCTCTCTTGATCTGTCTCTCTCTCTCTCCATTGCATCTGGACTCAGGATGCCATCTCTGAAGTCTCCAGTATTGAACTTAGAGTCAGAACCAGGCTTAGGCTCAGGGGCATTGTCATACATTACAATCACAGCCGCAGACTAGCAGTCTGCAAAACCCCATCCCTTTAACTTAATTTTCTCCATTGGCCTCGCAGTGTACTCCCTTTGATGCTCTTGACCATTAAGCTTAATGGTCCTTGTCTTGCACAAGCTGTTGAGGTTCGTTAGGGTCCGGTCAGGTGTCTGGGGAATATACACAGTAAATCAATGACAGTGCTTTAGGAATTGGGAGTGGACTGAAACCATATAGGAGACTCTATGATGTCATATCAGCAGAAGAGCACACTAAGGTCACATAAAGCACTGCATTATAAGACTGTGGACATCACCTTCCCCCAGTGATGACTGAAAGGTAGTTTACGTGCACCCACATGTCTCTAAAGGTATCATTTGTAGCCGCTGGGACAGTGCCTTTTAAAACGGTGGTTTCATGTTTAAAAGCATTGTGAGAGTAAGTCGGGGCTAGTTGTTACACATTTTACTTCAGTGAATAACAATTTAGGTTTATTTTTGAAAGTCAATTTCTGTATAGACACATACCTTAAAGTCTTGGCTTCATAAAAAAAACAAAAAAACAACACTATTAATAATTTTCACAGTTATTGCCCAGGAAACAGTTCATTTAACACACTTTGAGCTTTTATAGTGTGGCATATTGTCATATTATAATAGATGTATTATATAAAATACAGTAATTTTAGGCATAGTTGACATTACATCGTCATGGCAATGAAGTTTTAAAATTGGATATAACTTTATACAGAAAAGGTTCGTGAGCAATTTTATCACACTAAAATCATGTTCGCACACATTGTTTATGTCTTGTGGCTATACTTTTGAAATAGTGAGTATTTTAACTAGGAATGGGCATTTACAATACATTTTGCAGTCAAGAGCTACATAAAAAAAGGAGTAATCAATTATTTGAAATTTTGAATTTAAGTTCAACCTTCAACCTTTGAACCTGTTCTTCTTATGAAAAAATTAGCACTCTACACAAACAAAAGCATCTCGATTGAAAAAATGACAATAACAAAATGTACAAAAATACATTTGCACTGAAAAATGTACAACTTTATCTCCCACATAGAAAAATAAACCAATTTGATAATGCCCCCAATAAACCTGTAGCATTGTCAGTTTTAATTAATACAACTTACCATGTTTCAATCTGAAATTCACATCCCAAATCAGTATAAAATAATGTCTGCAGATTCTGTCTGGACCTGGAAAAAAATATCTACTATTTCTTTAAACTGCATGTTGACGTGTACTGGCATGTTCAGTCTACCGTGTTCAGGTGCCCTATGCAAAGTTTCGCAATGGTCCGATGGGAAAAGTATTCCACAATTATTTTTGGGTCCTTCTATATGTATAACGGGCAAGGAAGGGCTGCCAGTGGACTACTTGGTGCCCTCTTATGGCAAGACGATGCCCCCCTAAGGGGTTGGTGCCTAACCCAGACTGCAGAATCTGTGTAAAAGGAGCAGCGACACTGACTGTGTTGCCATGAAACCTAGAAAAAAACAAGAATGACAATGTTTGTCAAACAAAATATTTAGGGTATTATACTGACACAGGGGTTGCTATTGCTAATTTGATGTATTTATACAGCAGTTCTAATAATAAAGTTCTAATGAAGCTAATATCACGTCTAATTGAGCTGTCAAAGAGGCAGCCATGTCCTTGTTCATGACAGCACCAGAGACAGTGTTAGAAAGCTGAAGAGAAAGCATCAGGCTGCACTTATCTTTATCTGGACCAGTTCTGGTTACTACGTTGTCTTTTTTCCTACCAAGAAAAACCTCACAGATTTCTTCCCAAAGTATCCTGGGGACAATTAGCGCACAAGTCAACAAAATAAGTGTGTCCATCTAAACCAATTACACAGACTAAGTGGAGCGCATGCTAGCCACTGGCGGGAGGATGGCTCCAATACTGATTAACTGGCAGACGCATTGACCTGCCTGACCTCTTAAAGCCCTTTGGGGGAAACCCTTGTCATAAGGAATAAATCTGGGACTCCCTGTGTTCAAACTTGAGCACAAAGCTCACAACAAGCAGTAATCCATTAAGCAAAAAGTAGATATGACTAATAGCATAAACATGGTTTCTGTTGCACAGATCTTTTCATGACAAAGGAGGTTATGGCCCATGCAGGGAGCAATTTGAAATGAACAATGTCTGTGATCTGTTTAGGACTGCAGGGAAAATTCTTTGTGTAGTCTATCGAGAGTTTGGGTTTCAGTATTAACCTGATTAGCCTACTGCAGTTTTAGCAAAGCTTTGATCGGTGATGAAGAGAGGAAGTTTCATGGAAACCTGTTAGCAGAAAAGGCGTTTTGATGGAAATCTAGTCAGTTCTTGCTCACATCCCTATATGATGCATGATGGAAATCGTCTGGAACACTTTATGTTTAAAAATATACAAAATGTTTAAGAAATCATTAGTTGATCATTAGCAGTTGTGTGTGTGATTTAAGTGAGGACCTTGTTTTAAATTGTTCAGATGAATTAATAGTACTCTTTTAGAAGCAAGTTTAGGCAAAACATAATTTCATTTCAAAAGGCATTTGTGACAAGGCAGGTGAGGAATTAGGATCTAAACACAGCTTTAATAAAACAAAGCTAAACAAAGTAACTCTATAAAGAAACAAAAACACAAGCACAGAGCATCAAACAATACATGTGAAGAATGACAAAGAAACCAGGGGAAACAAGGGATTAAATACACAAGATGAAACAAACAACACCTGGGGAAACAATCAGGGTGAACCAATCATGAAATAAAACTACAAAGGACTACAAAACTAGCCCAGGAATCAGAAACAGGGAACTAAACAAGTATTTCAACATAAAAGTATAGACAAAAACAGGGAATACATGACAGAGGCCCCTTTTAAGGTGCGGATTCCAGAAACTTCACGTAAAATAAATTGTCCATGGGATGTGAGGGGAAGGGGGAAACAGGAAGTTCAGGGGGCACAATGGGCAAGGGGAGCAGAGGAACAAGGCAAAGTCAGGGAGGCTTGAGACCAAGGCGGAGCCAGAGGGATGGAGATCGAGGGTGACGCTGCAGGCACAGAGGACCAAGCTGGAGCCAGAGGTTCAGAGGGCTGAGGTGGAGTAGCAGACCAAACAGGCCGGAGCAGATCAGGAGGACAGCCAGGAGAACAAGGAGACCAGAGCAGATCAGGTGGACGGCCAGGAGACCAAGGAGACCAGAGCAGATCAGGAAGCGGCCAGGAGACCAAGGAGACCAGAGCTGATCAGGCGGATGGCCAGGAGACCAGAGCATATCAGGCAGACAGCCAGGAGACCATCGAAGGGTAGGGACTGGGTCAGGAATCCTGGAAGGCGGCCACAGGGCCAGGCGGTGGTGCAGCTGGAGGAGGGGTAGGTGGAGCTGTGGAAGAATCAGTGGGTGGAGCCATGGAAGACTCTCTGGGCGAAGCCATGGAAGGCGGAGCCATGGGAGGCTCTGGGGTAAGAGTCCTGGATGACTGAGAAAAGGCCACCGTGGTCGTGACCACTGGCAGCGACTCGGGAACCACATTTGTGGTTGTGAGCACTGGCATCGACTCAGGAACTACCTCCATGGTCGTGAGCACGGGCAGCGCCTCGGGAACGACCTCCGTGGTTGCGAGCACTGGCAGCGACTTGGGAACAACCTCCGTGGTCATGAGCACTGGCAGCAACTCAGGAACCACATTTGTGGTTGTGAGCACTGGCATCGACTCAGGAACTTCCTCCATGGTCGTGAGCACGGGCAGCGCCTCGGGAACGACCTCTGTGGTCGCGAGCACTGGCAGCGACTTGGGAACAACCTCCGTGGTTATGAGCACTGGCAGCAACTCAGGAACAACCTCTGTGGTCGTGAACACTGGCAGCGACTCAGGAACCACATCTGTGGTCGTGAGCACTGGCATCGACTTAGGAACTACCTCCATGGTCGTGAGCACGGACAGCGCCTCGGGAACGACCTCAGTGGTCGTGAGCACTGGCAGCGACTTGGGAACAACCTCCATGGTCATGAGCACTGGCAGCGACTCAGGAACAACCTCCGTGGTCGTGATCACTGGCAGCGACTCAGGAACGACCTCCGTGGTCGTGAGCACTGGCAGCGACTCGGGAATGACATCTGTGGTTATGAGCACTGGCAGCGACTTGGGAATTACCTGCTTTGGCGCTGGCCTGTTGGCCATAGCAGGTGTGGAGCAAGGAGCCGTGGAAGGCTAGGAGCAAGTAGCCGTGGAAGGCTTGGATCAAGGAGCCATGGAAGACTTGGAGCAAGGGAGCAGAAGATGCAGGTTTTGGCCCTGGGTTCCCACCATGATCCACTGTGTAAAGGGATCTGCAAAGTTCCAGAGCCTTCTCCACATATTCACAGAGTGTCCAGCGAGAGGCATCAGTTCCTTCAGTGCACTATTCAGACAGGTCCGGAAGAAATACACCAGAGAGCGGTCTGTATAGTGCTCTAAATTTGCAAGCTCTAAAACCTCAACTGGAGGATCCCCTTACTTCAGAATCAAAATTCTGACAGCCATTGGATCCATATTTGATCAGTATTTTTGTGACGAGACAGGCGAGTAATGCGGATCTAAACGCAGCTTTCATATAACAAAGATAAACAAAGTAACTCAGAATACAAGGAAACAAAAACACATGGAACCAAGCACAGAGCATCAAACAATACATGCAAAGATTCTAGCTGTCAGTTTGTCCAGATAATCATTGACATTTCACCCCACACTTCCTGTAGCACTTGCCATGGATGATGCTGCCTTGTTGGGCACTTCTCATGCACCTTACAGTCTAGCTGATCCCACAAAAACTCAAGGGGGTTAAGATCCATAACACTCTTTTCCAATTATCTGTTGTCCAATGTCTGTGTTTCTTTGCCCACTCAAACCTTTACTTTTTGTTTTTCTGTTTCAAAAGTGGCTTTTTATTTGAAATTCTTCCCATAAGTCTTGCACCCCTGAGTCTTCTCTTTACTGTTGTACATGAAACTGGTGTTGAGCGGGTAGAATTCAATGAAGCTGTCAGCTGAGGACATGTGAGGCATCTATTTCTCAAACTAGAGACTCTGATGTACTTATCCTCTTGTTTAGTTGTACATCTTGACTTCCACATCTCTTTCTGTCCTTGTTAGAGCCAGTTGTCCTTTGTCTTTGAAGACTGTAGCGCACATCTTTGCATGAAATCTTGCATTGTATTGCCTTCATTCCTCAAAACAATGATTGACTGACAAGTTTCTAGAGAAAGCAGTTTCCTTTTTGCCATTTATGACCTAATATTTAACTTAAGACATGCCAGTTTATTGCATATTGTGACAACTCAAAAACAAACACACAGACAATGTTAAGATTAATTTAATGAACCAAATATCTTTCAGCTGTGTTTGATATAATGGCAAATGATTTTCTAGTACCAAATTATCAATTTTGCATGATTACTCAAGGATAAGGTGTTGGAGTGCTGGCTGCTGGAAATGGGGCATGTCTAGATTTGATCAAAAATTACTTTTTTCAAATAGTGATGGTGCTGTTTTTTTTTTTTGTTGTTGTTTTTTTACTTCAGTAATTTCCTGACTATACTTTGTGATAAGATGAATGCCACTTTGGTGAATTAAAATACCAATTTCCTTCCAAAACAACAAAATCTGTACATTATTCCAAACATTTGGCTGCCAGTGTACACTACATATGGCACTGAATGATTACCATACCCATGTGCCCAAGTATTAACATGTTACTCCAAAGAATACCATGGAATAAATGTCCACAAGTACCATGGCACTTTTTTGTTATTGTAATTATTAGGGCTATCGATTGATCAAGTTAAATAAGTGTGATTAATGATATGAAAAATAACTAATTAAAAATATTAAAACAATTAATCGTGCCCTGGACCTTTATGTAAATTACATGATTAGGAATGTTCCTACCATCAGAGTAATTCAAGCGTTATGTACCACTTTGATATTTTTGCAAATCTTTGGCAGTAGGAGTCAGTCAGTGCAACTCCAGCTGTACAGGCAACATGCCTCATCAAACCAAAATTAAGCAGCACAATCTTCCATAGATAATGTGCTCTTGTGCTCAAAGACAGCTTGACGGAGCACACCAGAAATCATGGGTCTCGAAACGCAGTTTTTAACATTTTAAACAATGTTTATCTCGACACAGCATCCTAAAAAAACACAGTGCTTATGACTGGAGATGCTGAAAACTAGTAAGGTTCTCCGTTTGTGTGAAGGATGTAGGCTAATAATATGGTTGTGTTCAATAAATATATAATTAAAAAATTATTTGCACAGTGGTTTGCGGTTTCAATAAAACAAACAATATTTTAAATTTTAAAGCCACTTTTTGTATTGTTTAAATGCTTTACTTATCTGCTACCACAATATACTGCATTGTATATTAGTGAATGTAACTAATCTGAATTATAATATTTATTATACATTTTATCACATTTATTGTTAATTTAATTACTATATATTAAAAATTATCTTCATTTGGAGCCTTACTCAATAAATATTGATATAGGATTTATGCAATTAATTAATTAGCATTGACAGCCTTATATATTATTCATTAAATAGTTTTATTGACTGGTATATCTGGTAAATGGGTCTGCCATGTATTCTGCCGTTCAAAATAAATAAATAAATACATTCCCCCTAAAATGGATAGTTATTGTCCTGGATGCAGGTTTGTCAATACAGTATTCCAACCATGCCAAAATAACAATATAGTAACTGCTAAGAAGTGAAACACCCGTTCACATAGTAGGGCCATATGCTTTTTTTTTTCCGTTTCATTTTTTCTAAATTCCGTATTCGGCTGTTTCATAACATTTTATTTTCAAATGGTGTCTAATCAAATAAATAAATTAAAACTTTATTCAAATGAAAACAAAACAATTTATTTTCAACATAGCATTATTTTTGCTAAAAAACAACAGGTTTTCACTGAATACATTCTTAAATTTTGGACAGTTTCTCACCAAAATCCATTGTATGCCTTCAGAAGACTGCACGAGTCACATGGACTATGTTTATGATACATTTGGATGCTTGTTATGCTTTAAAGTGAGTCACTGCACTATCAACTGCAATTGTATATGTGCTAATTTTCTCCTTTTGTGTTCTGCATAAGAAAGAAAGTCATGCAGGTTTGGAATGACATATGGGTGAGTAAATTATAAGAATTTACATTTTTGGGTGAACTATTCCTTTTAGTTTTTTCATAATTTCCATCTATACCAACACATTCCCCATATTTTGGATATTTCAGTCATATTTGTTGGGATACATTCATTGCAGAAGAAAAATATCATACTCTGGGCTTCCACAGACACTAAACAATGCACTTATGCCCTTTTCATGTGTCTGTTGTGGGGGACCAAAGTGTGCCATTCTGTTTATTGCCTCATCTCACAGGTGTCTTTCATGTACAGTGCACACATGCTCTTGATGTGTTCAATTCAATAACAAGTTCAAGCCTTCCTAAAACAGTTTATAACCTAATCTGGGGGACAACAGAATCCATGAATGCCTATAAGGAATGAGACAGTGCTCAGCCTCTTTTGCCCCTCCATTTGATAGATCTCTTTGTTGCAGCCGATAGTACACATGTCAGGTCATAACAACATTTCCACCAGCTGACAAGCAAAGGCATGGCTTTAAATGAGCCCCATTATCATGAATCACATTTGAACATATCAGAGATCTCCTCTCAGATCCTGTTTGCTGTGCAGTCACAGATCGCATTATATTAATGTATCAGTGACAATGGATGCAACTGCCTATTGACTGGGGATCAAAGCAGATGTCCCAGCATTTAGAGGTTATTGGTTTAGATGGGAGACAAATCTATCAATTGAGTATTCAATTAAGGGCCATTCAACAACACCTAGGATTCATGTTTATGGCTTTTTACACAGATTTTATGCAAAGTGTTTATGTAAAATTGGAATAAGTAGAAGAGATTTATCCCAGATTATCTCAAAAGTGCAAGTTTTTATGAACAAATCGAGTTTCACTGTTGCCAGAAATCAGTACATTCAGTTCTGTCAGATAGACAAACCAAATGTCTACTTCCACACCTTGGATTCAGTGTGAAATCTGTAAATGTAAAGTTTGCTCTTTGGATCCAGTGTGAACTTAAACTCCCCCTTCAAATACAATGTGAACTTAAACTTATGCTCTTCGCATCTAATGTGAACTAAAACTTTCCCTCTTCAAATCCAATCTAAACATAAACTTCTGCTTCTCAAAGATGGAACTTAAACTTCTGCTCTTCGAATCCAGTGTGAACTTAAACATTTTGCTTCTTGAATCTAGTGTGAACTTAAACATTTTGCTTCTTGAATCTAGTGTGAACTTAAAATGTTACTTTTCGAAATATAACCTTAAACTTCCGCCATTCGTCTACTATAGTGTGAACTTAAACTTCCACCCTCCAAATCTAGTCTGAACTTCAACGCTTCAAATCCAATGTAAACGTGAACTTAAACATTTTGCTCCTTGAATTTGGTGTGAAATTAAAATTCCACTCTTCAAATTCAATGTGAAACTTCCACTCTTCAAATTCAATGTGAAACTTCCACTCTTCAAATTCAATGTGAAACTTCCACTCTTCAAATTCAATGTGAAACTTCCACTCTTCGAATCTAGTGTAAATTTAAACTTATGCTCTTCTAATTCAATGTGAACTCAAACTTCCACTTTTTGTAGTATGAGCATAAACTTTTCAAATCCAACATAAACTTAAACTTCAAGTTTTCAGATCCAGTGTGAAATTAAACTCCCACTATTCGCATCAAGTGTGAATTTTAATTTATGCTCTTCGCATGAAATGTGAGCATAAATCCGCTCTCAAACTCAATGTGAACATAACTTCTGCTCTTCAAATCTAGTGTGAACATAAACGTATGCTCAACAATCCAGTGTGAATTTAAACTTCCACTTTTTTCACTTTTTTTAATCCAATGCGAACCTTTAACTGCTCTTCAAATCCAGTTTTTACTTCGACATATTCATTCTGACTCATGTTGTCGTGCAGAGGATGCAGGGGTAGTGATAACATTTTCCGAAGGCAAACTGATCCAACTGCATCTGCATAAGATTTACAACTCATACATTTTAGAATGGAAACATCTGGGCTAACACTAATGCTTAAAATAATAGCACATTCACCATGTCGAAAGGCCATTATCTTCACATTTTATGGTGTTTTTCCCATCATGCAAGCAGAGGTCTCTCTCCTGTGAAGTTTCCTGTCTATTGACGGCTACACACTACAGTTCACGCATGCTGCAAATGCATTGATTTCAGAGGGAAATAGCCAGGGTTTGCTATAGTGACGCTCCTTCATACGACCAAAAGCATAACAACTTTTGCTGCAATACACTCTTGACGTAGGTATGCAGAATCTTGGCTTCTGGGCCATATTTTCGGATTGAGATTGCCACTTGTTTTCAGACTGAACCACCTCCTCTCTCAAGTACACTCAGGCTCGTAGCTAGTGGGGTGAAAGGTGGTAATGATTCTAGGGGCCCAACATTCCAGGGGGGCCCACAACAAATTCAAAACTGTATTTTTAATAGGTTAAGGGCCCAGAGCAATTTACAGTCAGGGGGCCCAGAAATCTTTGCTACGACCCTGAGTACACGCCTTCCAAACGGACCTCCTATGCATCAAATGCTTTCCCTAGTGTGCAAGTGCCCTAAGGAATAGGCAGAAAGGTTTGGCCTATCAGCATTTATTGAATGGGTAGAGTATTGATTCATTGTTGATACACAACGGCACAGACCATGAGTGAAGCTTCAGAGAAGTCGTTAAATGTCATTTTATCCAAGTCCAATATTTGACAAATATATTTCACCATATGGACCAATATAAACCTCATTCAGTCTTCCATATATGTCATCAAGACATGCTATTTTTGTCTAGGTCACTACAACAACTTCTTCACAAATCATGGATACATTTAAGTGTGTGAGTACTGTATGTTTTGCAATGTACATTGCACATCCTCAGAGGTTCCTCTTTGAAATCTCCAAAAATCTTAGTTATGTAACATTTATGTATACATTTGTTGCAGATGTTTCTTTAGAAGAAATCATATTAGAAACAAATGAGACAATTGTTGACATACAGTAAGAGTATAGAGCTACAAAATGAATGTGCATTGCATGGTCCAAATAATTTAGTCTTCGATGAATTTGAAGAGAAATGTTTAAGTTATATAGAAATCTTTTACTTTTGATTGTAGACTTTGGTATCCTGGCAAATCTGAGTGCAGTTTGTGACTTGGTTAAGATCTCATCTGAAACACGTTTGAAACTCTCCATTTAATGTCATTGCTGAACAGGAGAATCAACTGAGGCATAAGATCTTTTTCGATTGTTTTTTTCTTTGGGCTTTTACAGTGGAGTCTCTTAGAAGGCTGTTCATTGCATTCGGATCATGAATATTGATGTAAAATCCATCTAGGAGAGCTTGACAGCTATCCAGTCATTATCATTAAGATGAGCATACTCATGTTGTTATAATGACTGTAAAAGCTCGACACAGGATGAGCCGAGGCAACTGAAAGCGAGCAACTATACAAATAGGTGCCGATAATGCTCCCCATGCTCTCTAAACTGACTTTCAATGGGATGGCAGTTGTTATCAGTACTTTAATGGAGAGTGGTTTGGATTAGAAAGTTGTTTGATTGTACAGATTTTCCTTTACTGTTTATGAAGTTTATCCAGCACACGAATAAGCCACTATTCTGTGACACTGCTTACAAATTCTTTGAATGTCTCCAGTTGTGTTCCCTCAACATAAAAGCCAGTCACTCGACTCTCAAAAAACATCAGAAGTTCTTAGCAAGCACAATAGGAAATGCAAAGGCATAGGCTTATGCATAGTGAAAGCACTAGTGACAGGTGTAAGGCCAATCTCTTTCCCCGGAGTAATGTAATGTGGGCTTCATATACAAGTGCTTTACAATAAAGGATTGTTTTTTCTGGGTTAATCCCTTCACTTTGCACATTGTCCATCAGGTCAGCTGATACAAATCTGATAATCATTAGACACTGAGACTTGATCCTGTGTGGCAATGCTGTAATGTGGGGGGAAAGACTGATATAAAGAGCACTGAAGTGTTTTGAATTACACACACACACACACACACACACACACACACACACACACACACACACACACACACACACACACACACACACACACACACACACACACACACACACACACACACACACACACAAATATCATACATTCTATCTCAATGTAAGTACTTCAGGACTCATAATATCAAGACAGATTGGTGATGTGAACATTTTTTGCTCTTCACTAAAGCATCATTATAATTCGTCATTGTTATTTTCCAACAAATTAAGGGTGTACTATTGCATGATATTGTATTTTATTTCCTTTGAAGATGTTCAGGATTGGCTAGATTTAGCTAACTCCTGAATTTAATTTTGCCCCAAAGTCCAACTAAACATTTCTATCATTTTATATAAAGCTAATACACACCCAAACCCAAAATCTAGATCATAAATTATTTCCATTTGCTTTATTGCTGTCAGACTTTGGAAACTTTTGGGGTTTCCTAAATGTTGTTCCCAATGTATAAGGTGAGTTAAAATAAAGTTACACAAATGCATACTGCACTCAAGAGGAGCAGAAGCCCATAAGTGTTTTCTCGTCACTTTAGCACCCATTATGGAGGGTGTGGGTTTAGCTGCAGTCACATGTCAGATTCACTCTCAGATTAGCATGCTAGGAGAAAAAAAAAGAGAAAACTTATGAGCCGTTGATGCTGTAATGCTGAACTGTCGGTCTACTTCTTAGTATTGAGTGCCAACTAGTGGCTGATAATGGCAGTACCGTTTAAAAGTTAACTTACTCCTTTGAATGTCGCCAAAAAGTATTTAAAACACTGAACACACTTAAATTGTACGAATTCTATTATGTTTGAAAACACAATTTCAAAGCAAGTAGCATTTATTAAAAATCTAATAAGAAACTCTAAAAAGTCCTTGGGACCAATTAGTTAAAAATAATTCCAAAAATTGAGGGCAAAATAAATAAATTATCTCAGAAATTTTTTATACCATGGCATTATTATTTTGCAGTTGCCACTTTCTGTTATCTTATCCAATAGCATTTATATAGTTTCAAGTGTGACTTAAAGAAACAGTTCACCACCAAAATGAAAATTCTCTCATCATTTACTCACTCTCATGCCATCCCAGATGTGTATGACTTTCTTTCTTCTGCAGAACACAAATTAAGATTTGTATAAGAATATTTCAGCTCTGTAGGTCCATACAATTCAAGTGAATGGTAACAAAAACGTTGAAACTCTAAAAAGCCCTTAAATGCATCATAAAAGTAATCCATAAGACTCCAGTTGTTTATTTAATGTCTTCTGAAGTAACGCTTCCTAGCGCCATCTAGTGTTCTGCACATGCGTCAAGCACTAGGAAATGTAATCAAGCTTGAAAACCTGATCATGCCTAGAGACTGCATTGGCAAGATGTGCAGGGTAAAAGGAATTATATTTTGGTTTGTTCTCATCCAAAGCAGATTAGAATGTGTTAAAAGGTGTAAAAAAAAATCACTGGAGTCGTATAGAATACTTTAATGCTGCCTTTATGTGCCTTTTGGAGCTTCAAAGTTTTGGTCACACTTCACTTGCATTGCACTGACCCACTGAGCTGAAATATTCTTCTAAAAATCTTAATTTGTGTTGTGCAGAAGAAAGTAAGTCATAAACATCTGGGATGGTAATTTACATTTTTGGGTGAACAACCCTTTTAAGTTTCCAGATATTTTCTGGGGTAACTGCAATATACATTTCAGTAAAAGTTATTAAAAGTCTCATTCAATGATATAAGGATTACCTTGTGTTCATGTTGTTTAAACGTTTCTGACTACCTTGCTCACTAATATTGTGTGAGGTTGGTAGGGTGACCATTCAATTTCAACTTATGAAAAAAAGGTTAACTTAATGTGAATGGTGACTGAGCTATCAGTCCCTAACGTTCTGCCAAACATCTTTTGTGTTCTACAGAAGAAAGCAGTTACAGTAGTTACAGAAATACTCAAACCTGCCAATCTGTCACCAACAATCATCCGTGCGATTATCTAATTATGTGGCAGCGGTGCACAAAATCATGCAGATACAGGTCAGGAGCTTCAGTTAATGTTCACATCAACCATCAGAATGGGGAAAAATTTTGATCTCAGTGATTTGGAGTGTGGCATGATTTTTGGTGTCAGATGGGCTGGTTTGAGTATTTCTGTAACTGCTGATCTTCTGGGATTGTCACACACAAGTCTCTAGAATTTACTCAGAATGGTGGCAAAAACAAAGAACATCTAGTGAGCGGCAGTTCTGTGGATTGAAATGCCTTGTTGATGAGAGAGGTCAACAGAGAATGGCCAGACTGGTTCAAACTGACAAAGTCTACAGTAACTCAGATAACTGCTCTGTACAATTGTGTTGAGAAGAATATCATCACAGAACGCTATTCTGAGATATGGGTTGTTGCTGTTTTGGCAGCACAAGGGGTGTGTTATTGTGTACACCTACACAATATTAGGCAGATGGTTTTAATGTTGTGGCTGATTGGTATATGTGTAAATTATGTTGCATAGGTATGTGTAAAATATATGTTGTTCCATTCCCTACTACCCAGTACTTATTTAATTACACTTTTAACAAGGACTCTGTAAATAAAGCGTTTCTGGATATTCTGTTTATCTCATTTAGGGCCTAGTAGAGAAGCCGTAATACATTTGATTAATTTCCTTTTTTCTTCTCCTTTCTTTCTTTCTTTCTTTCGGATCTTTTAATTTATTTGAGTAAAATCAAGTAAATGCAATGGTGCTATTGTCATTTAAGGCAACACCACAAGAATTACTTGAACCAAGACCTCCATCACAGCAAAAAAGAAAGGGCTCACGTCTAGGTATTAAAAAAAAAAACTGTGGTAATGTTTAATACCATTTATTCCATACTTAACATTAACCTTGACATATTATTAGAAAATCTTCGTGTTGTAGCATTTTTTTGTGCTGTACAGTCTGGCAAACACCTCTATCTAAATATAAGTATATAACCACACATTACTTAACTTTAGCTCTGTAACTGGTGTTGGAAGATGTTATCAGCATTACATTGATATAAAAGGATAGTAAATAACCAAGCAATATTGAAATACAGAAGAAAGTTTGGATCCCATCATACAATACTTGCTAAACAAAAAGGCAGCATTAAAGGGATAGTTCACCCAAAACTGAAAATTCTCTCATTATTTACTCACTCTCATGCTATCCAAGATGTGTGTCTTTTTATCTGCAGAACACAAATAAAGATTTTTTTAGAAGATCTTAGCTCTGTAATGCAAGTGATCTGTGGCCAGAACACTGAAGCCCCAAAAAACACATAAAGGCAGCATAAAAGTAATCCATATGGCTCCAGTGGTTAAATTAATGTCTTCAGAAGTGATATGATAGATGTGGGTTAGAAACAGATCAATATTAAGTTAACAGAACAGATAACAAATCAATATCACCTTTTACAATAAATCTCCACTTTTGACCAGCCCGACAAGTAGGTGACGAACAATGCAATTCACCAAAAAACAAAAGAATGTGGAAGTGTAAGTGGAGATTTGTTGTTAAAAAAGAATTACATTTGGACCTTTTTCTCACCTACACTTGGAGTGAGAAAGATTAAGACATGGATTAAACCACTGGAGTCTTATGGATTACTTGTATGCTGCCTTTATGTGCTTGTTGGAGCTTCAGATTTCTAGTCACCATTCACTTGCATTGTATGGACCTACAGAGCTGAAATATCTCAATTTGTGTTCCGCAGAAGAAAGAAATGTATACACATCTGGGATGGCATGAGGGTGAGAAAATGTTGAGAATTTTCATTTTTGGGTGAACTATCCCTTCAAAGGATATGACTGGCTTTCATTCATATGGTAATATGAACATGCAATCCCTGCCCCTTTATTAGCAAATAAATAAACACATTTGCTTTGCAATCTGAGATTTGACATTGATTGTGTCATTATCAAGTTTCATGTCATGCTCTTTAAAAATGAAAAATGGAGCAATTAAAAATTAGAAAAGCATTTTAAAACGACAATGCTAATAAATACATATGAAACACTGATAGAAATAGTTAATGCACAAAGAATGTATATTAACAGGCAATTGTGCACACCAGCATCATGGGACAAGAAAATAAATTGGGTATATTGAAAATTAAAAAAAATATAACAAGTACAAAAATATATATTGTTATACCTCCAATAATTTGGTCTTTTTCAGAAAATCTGTACACCTCTTAAGCAATTCATGTATGTAAAAGATGTACTTGAATAATGATGTTCTTTAATTTAAGGGGAGGTTAAAATATAACATTTAGGAGTGATATGCAGTCATTGTTTTTATAAAATCCCTTCTAAAAGCTAAAAAGGTGTTGGATTGATTTTCTTATATTCAACCCATTAAAAGTGAAAGGAAAAAAAACAATTATGTAAACAAAACTGGACTACAAAATCATAGAATAATGCAGCATTCACATTGTGAAGGATTGCTGTAATTACACGATGACAACTCAAAGATTCTTCTCAGAGCTGTTTATGTTCTCGAAGAAATTATTCTTTTAAATGGAAAAGCTCTTAATGCCAGAATAGATCCAGGAACAGCAATAATGTTTAAGAACAAAGAAAGCGCTCCAAAAAAACATAGCAGAAACAGTGGCACATCCTCAAAACATGGACACAAGCAATAGCGGTTATTTATTATAGTGACAATGCAGGATATTAGAGACCATGACGTAGGTAGATTGGCCATCTGTACACATCTCCGAGTTTGTGTCCAATGGAGGATTTTAGCATGCACAGAGTGTTGCTTTACGATGCTGCAGTATAGGGACATTGGGTGTGCGTTTGGAACTCTTGGTGCCGTTGCGTTTGGGTACGGAGCGTTCAGTCCTTCGGCGGGAGCTGAGCAGGCTGCGTCGGGGCCTCTTCCCCATCGGACTGGACACATCCTGTGGGGACAGGGGTATCTCTAGGGTCCGGTTGCCCTCGGTGGGGCACACAGTCAAGGCAGCTCTGTCACTGAGCTCAACATAAGGGAGGTTTTCCTCTAAAAGGGGCTCTGCACTGAGACTGACTCCTGATAGACCGTTCCTCCTCTCCAGGGCCGGCAATGACTCGCTGCTGGCTGAGGACAGGTCTGAATCCGGAGCCTGTAAAGGGGAAAAGACATGGTCATTCTGTGTTTTATCAGTTTATCATTATTATATAAAAACGTCTTATAAGCAGTGTTGGGGAAGATAATCCTAAACAAATTACCCTTTGTTAAGTTCCGCCTCCCTTGACTACAATTGCTCGCTTTGACAAACTCTGCAGAACTCCCCATAGGAATGAATGGGAGATTGCCGTGAACAACACAGTTTTTGGCTAAATATTCTCCTAAACGAAATGGATCATATTTTTTACAATGGGCTGGTATGAAGAGTGGCATTGTTATGCATATTTAATTAAAGTTTTTATAAAAGACATTGTTAAATTGCACATTAATTTGATTGAAAAACTGCGGTGACTGAATCAGAATCAAAGCAAACGATTATTAGTCACTTGAAAAGAGAAAAAGCTCATTTAATAACGATTACACATCTAAAAACATTAGCGTAAGTGAACAGAGCTGTTTACAGTTTTATTTTGATAATTAAAAGTACTCAAACACTTCTCAGAGTAATGACGGCAGGGCAACCGTTGCTAAAACAGGATTGGTCAGAAGGTGGGGCTTAGCAAATGGTCAACTGAATTATAGTCAAGCTACCCTTTTTAAAAAAGGCAGTTAGCTAAACTACAAGTTACACAAAAAAGTTAGTTAGCAATACTCACTAATACTGATAATCCATGTCTTCAGAAGTGACATGATAGAGGCGGGACAGACAAAGATCAATATTTAAGTCCCTTTTTACTATAAATCTCCACTTTCACTTCCAGAAATCACCACGTGACTTTTTTGTTAGTAAAGTTAATGTTCTTACCACAGGGTTCGTACAGATGCTTCAAAGTTCAATTAAATGTGTTTCACTCACTTTTCAAGCACATTTTTTGTTTGTTTTCAAGGACTTTGCTTGAGATGTCATTAAAACAAATTCTTTGTTATTTTTAAATAAAACTATTTTATTCATTCAGTTCATATATTTATAATAGAACACCACTTATTATAAGTACAACAGATCTCAATGTGCATCTTTAACTACATATTCTCACAGTAACAATTCTTGGTTCATTCATGGTGAAATTGATGTTCAATTGTAGCGTGCTCCCTTAAAACACACTTCGCTTTCAAACAAAAGTGAATAACTTGGTCTGTAAACAGTAGTTCATATGACTGAAGTGCTTTGATAAAAATGAATATCAAATGAAAGGTAGGGATCTGTAAGATATCAAACAATACATACAGTAAACTTTAAATCAAATTTTCAATAAAAATAAATAACTGTCTTTCAAAGTTGTGTCCTCACTTTGCGTCAACGCCGTCTGATTTTTTGCATGGTCAGCTATGACTTGGAGTACCCCTTTCCCACTTCCTGCTCATGGTGGATGCAACAGTAGGACACGTAGTCTGGTAAGTTTCATATTTTTTCATATTGTAAACAATGTTGAAGTCTTTGCGGTCACAGCTTCAAAATGTCAACAGTCTTCCCATTGTGATCATTTCTGTTAAGGATTGTGGAATAATTTAGTCAATGGCATACATTTGGTTTGAACATTGGGGCCGTTGGGGGATAATGAGGTATGGGGCAATGTGGTTCGGTTAGTATAGGGCATGCTTCCCTGAGATTTTTTTTAATAAATTCGTAACATCTCAAATGTCCCTGCTTACAAACTGTGTATCATATTCAGAATATTCAGAAACATTAACCCTTTCAGAAAATTATAATTGTTTCCTGCTCATCTGAAATACTTGCCTGTCTGCTTTCCTCACCTAGAATAGAACAACTGATCATTTCTAGGGACACTTTAACATCTCCACTGACTCCACATTTCACTCATGAGATACATTTCATGTTTTCAAAATTCATACGATAGTTTTGTGTGGGGAACAGACCTACAGACCGAAATTGCACGATTTCAGCCACTGACTGTGTCTTATGTAACACAAAGTTTTATTCCTGCAGAAGGCGCGTGACAGCTCAGAAAAATGAATCCAGAACATTTTATATCTTATTGCAAATATTTTACACTGGATAGTTATTTTTAATAAAAACCATCCAGCAGTATTTATAAAATTCTCATTCAGTAATAATAAATGTCTATGATTGGCTCATCCTGGCCAGTGCTGAGAACAGTAGCAAGTACCATGTGATAATATTATTATTATTATTATTATTATTATTATTAATAATAATGCTTTACATTTATATAGCGCTTTTCTAGGCACTCAAAGTGCTTAAAATAGTATGGGGGAATCTCCTCACCTGGATGATGCGACGGCAGCCATAGTGCGCCAGAACGCCCACCAGCTATTGGTGGAGAGGAGAGAGTAGAGTGATGTAGCCAATTCAGGAATGGAGATTAATACATGATAGATAGAGTCCATGATAGATAGGGGCCAATGGGGGGAATTTGGTCAGGACACTGGGGTTACTCCCCTACTCTTTACAAGAAGTGTCCTGGGATTTTTAATGACCACAGAGAGTCAGCACCTCGGTTTAACGTCTCATCCGAAAGATGGTGCTTTTTTTACAGTATAGTGTCCCCGTCACTATACTGGGGCATTAGGACCCACACAGACCGTAGGGTGAGCACCCCCTGCTGGCCTCCCTAATACCACTTCCAGCAGCGACCTTGGTTTTCCCCAGGAGGTCTCCCATCCAGGTACTGACCAGGCTCAACCCTGCTTAGCTTTAGTGGGCAACCAGTCAAGAGCTGCAGGGTGATATGACTGCCAACGATCCAGTGATCCAGTCATCTATGCTGAAGGGGACTGCACAATAGTCACAAAGGAGGGGGGAACTTTGGTATTTGTCTGATTATGACAGACTGACAGTCATGCAATTGCAAGGTATCTCATACTAAATTATTTTCTACTGAATCTTACTAAACTGGAAGATATGTCTTCCATCATGTCCAACTCGAAATAAAACTTTTAATCTAATGAATCTAACTTTTAATATGTAATATGTAATGTTTCACTTGAGGCTCCTGAGACTTAAATCTGGTCATATGACAATATGTAATTAAACATAGGCCAACACATTACACAAGTTTTGCTGTTGTAATCAATTTTATGTAGAAAAAAACAAAATGTTAAACTAAAATGTTAGAACTTTTTCCTTCGTTTAGACATTTTATCCAATATATAGTTACAGTAGGAGGAATTATTGGATATATATACTGTATATATATGCCTCTAAAAAATATCTTTGAAATAATTATTTAAAAATGATGTGTAAACACATCTTTTTGAAAAATCTCTGATTTTATCTGCTCTGTTGAAATCATAGGCGTAACTAGACACTATTTAGGGGGACTTCAGTGTATGCGGGAACCGGCTGAACGGTCAACGTAAAATGTAATGAAATAAATGAACTTAAAACAACATAAAACTTAAGACACACAACGCGTCCGCATACTCTCTCTCTCTCTCGAACTGGCACCTGTGGCTCATCTTTATCCCCCTCCCGGCTGATTAGCCTGATTAAGGGCCGGCCGTGTGTCCTCACGGCATGGCCCCGCCCTCCTCCTCGTCACACTTCTCCGTCGCCCGAAACCCCCAGCATGACGCACTCCCCTCCCTTCCCTGCCATTCTTCTTCCGGCAGGTCTTCCCCGTCTTTCTGGAGACCTGAGAGAGGCGAGGGGAGGGAAAGGGGAGAGGGAAAGAGACGAGGCGGAGCGACAGATAAAGATGAGATTGAGAGGAAAACTTGCTCGCCAGTCCTCAACCGCTCCTCCGCCCTCTGGCAGACAACAGCTCACTCCTCCCCCAGCGGACAGCAGCGAGCCCTCCGACCATTGGCAGATGGAACCGTTCCTCCCCTTCTCGGCAGACGGCTGCTCCTTTGCCAGCAGCGAGGACTCCGCGAGTCCACATAATAAGTGTTTTATATAGAAAATGACAATATTCTGAATGTGCAGTATATTAGCTGGCTATCTTAAATGTAAACAGAGTCAAAAACTAAACAAAACACTATCTATGTTAAAGAGTTGCATGCATTAAATGCACACATCTAATAGTGTCATTGGGGGCTGATAAGATAAGATCGAAATCCTAGAACTGCCTTTGGTTGAAATTTTCAATGTATTTATTATTTTGCAACATACTGCAGAGGGCAATAAATGTAAAAGCACCATTAAGGTACCATAATTGTTAAGAAGAATTCAAACCAGAATCATTCAATTCCTTACGATTCCCATCTCTAGTTAAAAAGTAAGAGAAAATTACGGGTGTGGAAAGATTCAAACTGCATACAAAAGGACAACAACCCCCCAAAACAACAAAATAAATACAAATAAACAGAGCCTAATGTCTGGGCTTAATCACAACTTTACAATAGTGTCATGGTGCTCTTTTGCATTCTCTTGCCCTGTTCTTTATATTTCATTTCCCCTCTATCAAAATCATAACAGCACCAGCGGGGCAAACAGGAACAAAAGATCAAAGCAGCCTCCCTAAACCTCAAATCCACTCAACATAAAAGGATTAAAAACACAAACATCTGTCCACTCTCCCAAAGCAAAAACAGCCGAAAGCAGCTGGAGGATTCATGCTTCAAACATGCTGGAGCCAAACAAACACGGAGACATGGCTTCCATCGGAACCGCTCTGACAATGGAGGCCTCAATAGGGAGGCGAAGAAAGAGAGAGAGAAAAAAAAGTGAGAAGATAAAGGTGCTTGAAGGCAGGCAAGCAGGGCTGATGAACAGCATGTCCGAGTCTCTTTTTGTGGGCACAGTGCCAAAGTGTGGCCAACGTGAAGATGAACTCTGTCAAAGGTCTTATCTGAAGAGTTCTGATTAGTTGTGCGTTCTGGACAGTGTAAAGACATCTTTTGAAGTTCAGGCTTTTCATGAACTCCTGTTTTTGTCTGTGCAAGTACAAGTTTAAAGGTTTTCATACTAGTAAATACATTATTTCGGAGCAGTGGCCAAGTGGTTAGCATTCGTTCCACATCTTGAGCGGTGTAGTGCGGAGTATGAGTCTGGCTCATGTCACATTTGGTTAAATGAAGAATGAGTATGCGTGACAACAATCTTGACTGGTACTGTATATAGGCCTGTTGTGATTATTAAATATCACCTGAACAATGATTATTGTGCACTTCAAATTACAATTACATTTTACCATCCAAATAAGGGAATTTTTAAGTTAAAATAAAACTGGAATGAATGGCGCGTTTTTGTGTCTCATTTTCCAGTGTTATTGCAATATTATCGATTACTGCAACAGCATCCTATACGGTACCTCAACCAAAACATTAAATAAACTCCAGTACATCCAGAATTCTGCTGCTCGACTACTCACTCACACCCGCACCGGTGACCATATTACCCCTGTCCTCCAGAACCTCCATTGGCTTCCGGTCCCACAACGAATTCAATTCAAAATCCTCCTCCTCACACATAAAGCCCTTCATAACCAGGCCCCTTCCTACCTCACTGACCTGCTCCACTGACACAACCCATCCCGTTGCCTTCGCTCATCTGACGCCATCCTCCTGACTCCACCTCTCAGGACCAAGCATTGATCCTGGGGCGACAGATCCGTCTCTATAGCTGCCCCCTTACTTTGGAACTCACTTCCAAAACAAATCTGTGACTGCACCGACCTTCTAGCGTTCATATCATTGACTAAAACTTACCTTTTTAAAATTGCTTTTAATGTTTAGCAAAGTTTGCTGTGTTTTTAGTGTATCTTCCATTTGATGTTGTTTTTGCTGCTTTTATGATTTTATGTAAAGTGTCTGAGTATTCAGAAAAGCGCTCACAAATAAAATGTATTATTATTATTATTATTATTATTATGTGAGCACTGCAAATATACTCCGACCATCTCACTGACCGAACCATGGACTACGCTCAGAGCAGCTCCTGAAGAGCTTGTGAAGATTAGCCGCTTTGCTTCTTTTTCTGTTAATTTTACATTCACGTAAGGTGAATGTTCTTGGTCGCTGCTAGTTTATACATGCAGTTTTAATGACAAGCAGTGAGACAGAGGAAACTCCTGCTTACTCTGTTTCTGTGGAGCCAAATACATTTAAACAAATTTTTTCACAATTCCTGACATTTAATCATTGAAAACATTCCCTGTCAGTTAGGATCACGACTACAGTGTGCATTTAAGCATGTGAAATGTCAGAATAATAGTAGAGAGAATTATTTATTTCAGTTTTTATTTCTTTCATCACATTCCCAGTGGGTCAGAAGTTTACATATTGTTTGTATTTGGTAGCGCTGACTATAATTTTTTCCCAACTTGGGTCAAACATTTGGGTAGCATCCCACAAGCTTCTCACAATAAGTTGCTTGAATTTTTGCCCATTTCTCCAGACAAAACTGGAGTAACTGAGTCAGGTTTATAGGCCTCCTTGCTCGCACACGCTTTTCAGTTCTGCCCACAATTCGGATTGTGATCAGGGCTTTGTGATGGCCACTCCAATCTTCCTTGCTGAGCAGCCTTTCAGGTTATGTTGATAAAGGACTTGTTTTACTGTGGATATAGATACTCGTCTACCTGTTTCCTGCAGCATCTTCACAAGGTCCTTTGCTGTTGTTCTGGGATTGATTTGCATTTTTCGCAGCAAACTATGTTCATCTCTAGGAGACAGGATGCGTCTCCTTCCTGAGCAGTATGAAGCCACATGGTCTCATGGTGTTTATACTTGCGTATTATTGTCTGTACAGATGAACATGGTACCTTCAGGCTTTTGGAAATTGCTTCCAAGATGAACCAGACTTGTGGAGGTCTAAAAATCCCATGATGTCAAGCAAAGAGGCATGATCGGGGCAGCTGTGGCTCAGGTGGTAGAGCGGGTTGTCCACTAATCGCAGGGTTGGTGGTTCGATTCCCGGCCCACACGACTCCACATGCTGAAGTGTCCTTGGGCAAGACACTGAACCCCAAGTTGCTCCCAATGGCAGGCTAGCGCCTTGCATGGCAGCTCTGCCATCATTGGAGTGTGAATGTGTGTGTGTGTGTGTGTGAGAGAATGGGATGAAGTGTAAAGCACTTTGAATACCGCTAAAGTTAAAAAGCCGCTATATAAGTGCAGACCATGCAGAGTTTGAAGGATTGCCTTAATATACATCCACAGTTACACCTCCAATTCAGTATACCTCCTATCAGAACCCAATTGTAACCTAATTGGCTAATTGTCTAAAAATTGTCTGAAATCATTTTCAAGCTACTAATACCAAGCTACTTATAGGCACAGCTAACTAAGTGTATGTAAACTTCTGACTTCAACTGTAATAGGGCTGTCACTCGCTGAAAGTGTTTTATCAAATTAATTACATGATATGCCAATTAATTAAATTAATCGCATGTTAAATTGCAGCAAAAGGCCATCAAATAACAATGATTCATTATGTAATTATTAAATGTATTTATATTTAAATAATTATAAATATATTATAAATAGAATAATTCAGAACTTTAAGATACATTACATTATTGTGACAGACGAGTAAAGCATTGATAAGACAACATAAAAATTGCCTTTGGAAAGCAATATATTTATTTCCATAATATTGTTCATAAGCAATTCATTCAACTGCAATTGGTAAATATGTCAGAGATTTATTATAGGGGCTTTTCTAAGGACGCATCAATGTAACATGTCAGATAGACATTTTTGGAGCGTCTCACTATGGTTGTGTAATGTTGTCACAAACACAGCATTGTTTAAGTCGCTGAGTCAAGATAAATATAGTTTGAAACACATTTCAAATGCAAGAATGCGCTCTCATCTTGTGCTGTCACTAGTGTCAAGCAAGCCTGAATGTGGTTTGTTGTCTGTACAGTTTCACTTACTGCCCCCTGCTGAAAGCAGGTGGTACTTCAAGCTTGAATTGATCCGATGGTAGGAATATTCCTTATTAAGTTATCCATTTTTTTTTCAACTGTTATTTTTTTGTAAAGATAATCACACTGAATTAACATGTTACATCGAGAGCCCTAAACATAACATATTGTAACAATTTATGTTGCTTGGGTTCTGAATACAACAGTGTAAATGTAAAATGGACCAAGGCTAAAGTTGACTAAAAAGAGAGACAGATTTTAAGTATTCAGAAATCAAATATTCTTTTACATGTCATTCTACCCATGTGCAATATTATCCAAGTTTTTAAAGCCTTAAAGAAAATCATATATTTTCCTATTTTATTACATAATCCCGGATAAATATGACTAAATGACTTCTTTTGGTAAATAAAGAAAACATTTGTATAACAATTAATCGTCCAAAATTGTGAAAGCTCTAAAACAGATAATTAATCGTCATAATCGCAATTATTTGTATTGAGAATGAATCGTCAGTCAAATTTCATAATCTTGACAGCCCTAACTGTATATCTTTAGATCTATTTTGTCTCAGACCATTCGAGAGTTGTGTTAACACATGTTACTTCTTTTACCTTGATGAGAGGTGTGTTGGATCGGGACCCTGATTTTGGGTTGCAGTGTGGACCCTCTGCCAGGCTGAGTATAACCTCGTCTCTGTGCACAGATAGGTGGGGTTTGCCAGGCTCAGGCAGTGCGATAACTATGACGCTGGTGTTGTCTGCACGGAGCATCCGCTGACGCCATCGCATCAATGCATGGCAGCCTAACCGCCGTGCAACTGACATCCCGAAAGGCGCCTGGAGAGTATAAAACACACACACACACTCGTTCAGCTGACCATCACCAACAGAGAGATGCCAGTCAATCAAATGCATGGTTCTTTCAATAACAGAATATATGGAGGTAGAGATGACAGAGGTATACAGTTCAATTAGCACGTACCACAGCTTCATCATGGCTCTGGCACACAGTAACCGCCTCCTGGGGTGGCACCATATTCCAAAGCCCGTCACTGCCAACGATGATGTACCGATGCCGTCTAAGGTCAAGGGTCACCACACTGGTGTCAGGCTCTGGAGATACCACAAACTCTCCACTGTAAAAATCATAACTCCATAGATCACCTGCACAGACACATTTACAGAAATATTTGCAATAAAGATCCCCAAGCTTTATGAAAAATCTCTAAATTGTGATAAAGGAAAAGTTCACCCTAAAATTATAATTCTCTCATCATTTACTCACCCTTATGCCATCCCAGATTTGTATGATTTTCTTTCTTCTGCTGAACTCAAATAAAGATTTTAGAAGAATATTTCAGTTCTGTAGGTCCATACAATGCAAGTGAATGGGTGCCAACATTTTGAAGCTCCATAAAAGCACATAAAGGCAACACACAAGCAATCCATACAACTCCAGTGGTTTAATCCATGTTTCAGAAGCTATATGATCGGTGTGGGCGAGAAACAGATCAATATATACCTTTACTATACATTCTCAGTCAATCTCCACTTTAACTTCTCACATTCATCTTTTTGTGTTTTTGATGATTCACATTCTTCATGCATATGCCCCTTACTGGGCAAGGAGAAGAAATTCTAGTTAAAAAGGACTTAAATATTGATCTGTTTCTCACACCCACTTATCATATCATTTCTGAAGACATGGATTAAACCACTGGAGTCGTATGGATTACTTTTATGCTGCCTTTGTGCTTTTTGGAGCATAAGAATTTTGGCACCCATTCACTTGCATTGTATGAACTTACAGAGCTGAAATATTCTTCTAAAAATCATAATTTGTGTTCAGCAAAAATAAGAAAGACATACACATCTGGGATGCATGAGGGTGAGTAAATGATGAGAGAATTCTAATTTTTAGGTGAACTATCCCTTTAAGGGCCTACATTAATATTGAGGAAGAAATGGATATTGAATTTGATTGTGACTAAATTTTACAGGGAACAAAGTGTGCATAATATTTCTAAATACTATTTTAAAGCAACAACTTACACATTGTGACATTGTAATATAAGTGTTCTGATTTTTACCCAGAGCTCTGGCAACAGCGAGGAAGGGGATCTGGTCGATCGGGGTGCTCCTCCTTACAGGGCCATTGTGAGATAATCTGGGTCTCTTCCACACCACACGGTTCACTCCAGACTTTTTCACAACACTAAACAATCAAAGAGGCAAATGAGTAAGGACATTATGAAATGACTGTGTTGGTAAGTTGATGTGTTTGAAGACGGCATGTTATCCAAGAGACTTCTATGCTGAATTGAAAGTCATCGAGTGTGGCAGTTTCTCGAGTGTGCCTCACCTGCCTCCCAGTCCCTCAATTCTCTGCTTCTCTTTCGGGAGCTCAGGCTTGTGGTCTTGTGTGACCTCCACAGCTTTTATGACTTTATCAGCAGGATCTTCCCTCACGCCGAGCACGACAGATGAGTCCCCGACATGAGCCACAAACATGAGGTCCCCTCTGATGACCACCACACTGGCTGTAGTGCCCGAAGTGCTGGGGAGCCCAGTTAAGGTCTTTGGCCACTCAGCTATAGAACAGATACAGGGTTAATTCAAACTGAAACTGTTTTAGCCAATCCACTTTCATTGTGTAGCAGGATGTAGTGGAAAAAAATAATGGATTACTTTTATGCTGCCTTTATGTGCTTTTTGGAGCTTGAAAGTTTTGGACCCCATTGACTTGCATTGTATGGACACACATCATACATCTATGAAAATATCTTGGTTTGTGTTACGCAGACAAAAGAAAGTCACACCAGTTCACGGTGGCATAAAATGCTGAAATCAATTATGGTGGCTACATCAATCATTTCAAACCTCATTGGCTCTCATTGCATCTCATGACCAAATGTCACTGTGTCAATGAGGTTTGTTGTTATCAACATAGCCACCATTTTTATTTCAGCACTTTATCATTGATTTGATTTGACAGTGAATAATGACTTAAAGTTACATTTTCATACAAAGTGACTATATGGCTTCAGTAGACTTGGAATCTAGTGCATGAGTTATACTGATTACTTTTACTATGGTCTTATGGTGTTTTTTTCTCCTTTTTAAAAGTCTCTATTAACTTAATGGCAAATAAAGTGAGAAAGTGAGTCCACTTGGCGGTCATCTTTGTAATGCACTTGGGCAGCATAAATTTACAGCTCCTATCTACTTGATTGGGAAAAGCCCAAATTATCACTATTTTTTAGGCTGGCTCAGCAAATGTGCTTGCTAGTTCTCGAGTTAATTGACATGCGGCGTGTGCATATAGCTGATTGGCTCTTTCACCTGTAAGGCGGGACTTCCTTTTCTACATCCGCCATATTGGGCGTTCCAGTTTCTCCCATTCAATGTAATGCAAGTGGTCTGTCTTAGGCTAAACAGTCTTTGGTAAATATCTCTACAAATTGTGATCTTTCAACCCGATTTTTCCCCGCTTTTCAATACGTTTATTAAGCCCGACAACCAAATTGCATTTTTGTGTATCTTATGAACAGATTAACTCTAGCGAGATTAGTCGAATACTTCATTAGAAAATATAGGCTACATAGAGGTCTTCAATTACACAATTATTAATATAATAAATAATCAGAGCTGCGCACAACGCCAAAAGATAAACTGTAATGTCAACGCGTCGTTAACATGGGGAAAATACTTACGCAGCTTTTTCCACATTGCATGATGACAAGCGATAAAGCCCTTGCGAATTGCGGCGCTAACTTTCCTGTAATCCTTCGACCAAAAGCCCTTTTGCTTCTTGAGAAAGTCCCAGAGGTGATCTCGAGCGAACAGTGCTGCTTCTCGCCCGCCGTGACCGTCAAACACGGCGAAGAACGCGACCGATCTCCTGCTGTCCGGTGCCGCCGGTTCAGTCCCGGGTTCCTCCGTGCCGTCACTCGCGTCAGTCGACAGTGTGTTGCTCCAAGTTACAGTGAAGGGAAACGGCTTGTTTGTGCAGTCCAGCGGATCGCTACCGGAGTCAGGCTCTTGGTCCGGTTTTGCACCGGTGTGTCCGGCCGCTTGTAGCTCGTCGTCGGTCGGCTCGAGCTCCACGATCACCTCCGTTAAATCCTCCATGTATTTCCGCCCTCCTTGTTCGGAGAATACGCTCACGCGCAGCGATAGGTCGGGATTCATGGCCAATCTGAAAGTCTTCGTTAATAAATCAACCTAAAGACTGCGAAATCATGCTTAAAATGTTTCTGTGAACATTGAGAACGTGTATTAATTCGAGCTAGCCTTTTGTTTATTTTCTAAACTGCCCGACTTCTTCTTCTCCGTCTCAGTCTCGTAGGAAAGTACAGAGCGACAGAGCGCCATCTGTTGGACAGGACTGTTGGGTACAATCAGAGACAGTTTAGCAGAGACCAAACTACTTTTCAAGGCCACCGGGTTTAAAAGTATAGTTCACCCAGAAATGAAAATTCTCTCATTATTTAGTCACCCTCGTGCCTTCCCAGATGTGTATGGCTTTCTTCTGCAGAACACAAATTAAGGTTTTTAGAAGAATATCTCAGTGCTGTTGGTCCATACAATGCAAGTGAATAGTGACCAGAACTTTGAAACTCCAAAAAGCACATAAAAGAAAATCAGAGTAATCCATAAGACACCAGTGGTTAAATCCATATCTTCATAAGTGATCAAACAGATCTTTTTACTATGAATCTCCACCTTTGAACAGCATGACATTAGGTGCAATGCACGAAGAATGTGAACTGCAAAAGAGCGTGAAAGTAGAGATTTATAGCAACAACAAATAAAAGGACTTAAATATTGGTCTGTTTCTCACCCACACCTATCATATCACTTCTGAAGACATGGATTAAAAAACTGGAGTGGTTTACTTTTATGCTGCATTTATGTGATTTTTGGCGCTTCAAAGTTTTGGTACCCATTCGCTTGCATTATATACACCTACAGGGCTGAAATATTTTTCTAAAAATGTTCATTTGTATTCAGCAGAAGAAAGTCACACACATCTGGGATGGTGTCTGGATGAGCAAAACAATGCCCGCCCACTTTTTCAGCCTTATGGGTTCCGGATTTTTCCCATTCTTTTTTTTTGCATTGGCATTTTATACAATCATCCATAAAAGAGTTATAAGCCATGAACCAAACCAACTAGCTCTGAGGTGAATTAGTTTTGAGGCAAAAATAATTTGAAAATCAGACAAAAAGACAAGGCTTTGTATTAACCATCTTTCACGAGTGCACAAACTACAAATCCCAGGAAGCGTTGCAAATAATGTACTTTAATAAATAAAAAAATGGCAATATATAAAACTGTTGTATTTAGATTGTTGATTATAAGTATAGATATATTTTACATACAAGGCAAAGGTTGCCACACCAAATATTGATTTAGCTTTTTTTTATGTTCACTAGACTTTGAATTAATTTAATCGATATATTAAAACTACATATGCCATTATTTTTTATGACATCCTCTCTATGCAACATTTTTCCCAAGTGCCTAAAAGTTTTGCACAGTATTTTATGTATAAGTAGTTTGAGGGTGATGGGAGGCCGACTCTGTTGAGTCTTTCACAGTGCATCATGGGAGTGGGTGGTCTCTCAAGGGCTCATTTCGCGGACTACATTGGCCATTGTTCTCTGATTGGTGGATTTTCCCCATCAGGATCATGGGTAGTTAGTTCACCAGGAACTGCGCTATTAAACACGTTTTGTAAACAGTGAAGTTGAAATAACAGACTGATGGCTTCAGCGGAAGCATATAGCATCGATGAACAACCAATCAACTTTAAGATACAGACATCGCCTATCAGTCAGCTTGAGAACGTACATGCACATTAGCGGAACCAGCCTGAGAAATAGTTTTTATTGTGATCTGAGCTAAAGAAGCACAATTTATGATGCCATTTTTATCCCTTCAGACATAGCAATCTCTGAAACTCTTTAAAATCTCAGATGTTTCTACACTTTGATTTGAGTCCACCAGTGGAAAATTCAATTGATTGGACATGATTTGGAAAGGCCCACACCTGTCCAGGGCTTGACTGGTAATCTGGCATACTGGGCATTTTCCCGGTGGGCCGACGCACTTTGGGGCCGATCAGGGGCGGACTAGCCATCAGGAGAACCGAGGGGGTCGGTGGGTCGTCCGCAAAACGTACCAAATGGGCAGCGATACAATACAATTTGCCGTCTATATAAGTTCTCACAGCTGAAAATGCATATCAAAGCAAAAACCAAGCCATGAGGTCAAAGGAACAGACCGCAGAGCTCAGAAATAGGATTGTGTCGAGGCACAGATCTGGGGAAGGCTACAAAACAATTTTAGCTGCATTGAAGGTTCCCAAGAGCACAGTGGCCTCCATAATTCTTAAATGGAAGAAGTTTGGAACAACCTGGACTCTTCCTAGAACTGGCCATCCGGCCAAACTTAGCAATCGGGGGAGAAGGGCCTTGGTAAGAGAGGTGACCAAGAACCTGATAGTCACTCTGGTTGAGCTTCAGAGATCATGTGTGGAGATGGGCGAAACTTGAGTGACCAGTTGAAAGCCTCTCCTCAGTGCAAGGCACATGAAAAAAAGCACCTAAAGGACTCTCAAACTGTGAGAAACAAGATTCTCTGGTCTGATGAAACAATCCATTTGGCCTTAATTCCAAGCATCATGTCTGGAGGAAACCAGGCACCACTCAATACCTCAACACTGTGCAATACCATCTCAACGGTGAAGCATTTCAGTTGCAGGGACTGGGGGACTGGTCAGGGTTGTAGGAAAGCAAAACGTGGCAAAATACAGAGATATCCTTAATGAAAACCTGGTCCAGAGCACTCAGGACCTCGGACTGGGCTGAAGGATTTCCGTCCAACAGGACAACAACCCTAAGCACACCTTGATCCTTGTGTGGCCCAGCCATAGCCCAGACTTGAACCCAATCAAACATCTCTGGAGAGACCTGAAAATGGCAGTCCACCGATGGTCCCCACCAAACCTGACACAGCTTGAGAGGTCCTGCAGAGAAGAATGGCAGAAAATCCCCAAATCCAGGAGTGCAATGCTTGACGCATCATACACAAAAAGACTTGAGGCTGTAATCGCTGCCAAAAGTGCTTCAACTACTAAGTTGAGGGTCTGAATACTTATGTTAATGTGATATTTCAGATTTTTCATTTTAATAATTTGCAAAGGTATCATAAATCTGGTTTCATTATGCAGTATGGCGTGTAAATTGATGTGAAAATAATTATAATTTAAAGCATTTTAGCATAAGGTTTCAACAACAATAAATTAAAAAGGGGTTTGAATACTTAATGAATGCACTGTATATAGTGGTGGTGCACAGGCTATCTCTTCAGAATATTTGACTGAAGGGTACAAGCAATACTCTACCCTTGTAGCGAAGATTCAGTAGCACGGCCAGCTTACACATTTCATTCCCTCCTTTCAGGGAACCGTGGTTAAAGTCGTAACCTTATTGCTCCCTTTCAAGTCGGTAATTCATGCTGCGTCATCACTGAATCTATGGGTATACCATCATGCCGTGCTACTGATTCGAACCCACAACAACGCCTACTTCGTATCACAATAAGAAGGGAGAAGTAGAATGATGAATGGATGGATACACAAGGCGATGACGATTGTTGTCAGATTTTACTGCTGATTTTAAATATGTTCTTTGATTGTAATCTTGACCAACTGCGGAGTGGACTGACTTGCCTTGAAAGGGACTGTGGTACAGTGCTTATATTAAATTACTTTCACTGATCTCTGACAAAAAATTTTGTCAAATAACCATATATGCAGTATAATAATATTTCTATACAGTAGTGACCATCAGTAGATATGTGCAAAGTTTTATGAACACATTCGGTGACACTTCAGTTTGAGATTTTGGAAAGACTTCAAATTGGATATGACTACAAAAGTTTATAAAACGATATATTTAAAACTGCATGCCATGTATACATAAGTCCAAGTACATTCACAAAATCAGAACACAAAACGGCTTTGTATATTACGGTTTTGTACTGACCTTCTTTTAAGTGAAAATACAATCTCTAAACTTTTTAAAACAATTGAACTTTTTAAGATAACACCCTTTTATTATCTTTTTAGAAAGTACATTATAAGAATTGTAGGCAATGTTAAAACATAAAAAAACATCCGATCAGAAAATGTAAAACAGATTTTTGTTAAGGAGGTCTTTTGAGCTGTTGTTCAATAAAATAAAATAAAATTTATACTTATTAAATACATTTCAATATGGGTCAAAATTACCTGAAGGACAAAAGGAGGGTGCAATTTCTTAGGCCAATAGTTTATAATTGGTTAGCTTCATTCCGATAATTTTTTTCATGAAACCAAAGGCCAAAAAAAAACAAAAAAACATCTGCATGACAATCCATTTGATAGCATATACAACCTGAGATGATGATGATTATTAAAGCAATAGATCACCCAAAAATGTATATCATTCACTCACCTTCATGCCATCTCAAGCACATTTGACCTTCTTTCTTCTGTTGAATACAAACATCACAGATAAGATGTTTTGAAGTATATGATGTGCTTATATCCATACAATGCAAGCCAGTGTCCAAAACTTCCAAGCTCCAAAAAGGGCATAAAGGTAGAATAAAGGTAATCAATACAAATTCCAGTGGCCTTAATCCATGTCTTCTGAAGTGATCAGATTCAAAAATACATCTCAAATCTGAATCAAATAACTAATGTGTTTGAGATGACATAAGATTGAGTAAATAATGAGAGATTTATCATTTCGGGGTGAACCCTGTCTTAAAAGTATTATTTAACAGGAGTATATTATTGACAACATTTCTTATAATTTAGTTTACCAAGTATGGCTGCAAATGTGCAAACTCTGCCTTGTAAAACACATCACACTAATTATATTAGGAAGTAAACAGATTCCCAGACAACCAATCAACTGCTGAGACTGCAGTGTTACACAGAGCTTTTGGGATCCCTTACAAAAGTAATGTGGCAGTACCAGTACAGTGATGATATCAGCTGCCTCAAAGCTATTTTGCATGTGAAAATTAATGAGTGGGGAATTTGCGTGAAATCTAAAAGGACAGGGGCTCTGTAGTATTGGGCCGTTAACCCTCAGGGGCTCCTTAGTAGCCAAAGCTAATTATGCCTTTTACCTATATATTTTTATATTCACTCTTTAAATATTTCCATTTACAGTCCTATACACAACTCATTAGCAAACAAAATATAAAGATACAAATATGAGCAAAATGGCTATATAACATTTACAAATTTAACTTCACCCTAACAAATTCATTATTTTAATCAAAGAAGGCACGTGAAACGATTTCAGACAAAAAAAAAAAATCCTGCCCTGTCCTCCAATGCAGTGTTTCTCAGCCAGGGGGTCGGGGCCCACAAGGGGGCCTCAACATCTCTTAAAATTATTTTAAGCCATGGCTGTGGCTCAGGTGGTACAGCGGGTTGCCACTAATCGCAGGGTTGGTGGTCCAATTCCCGGCCCATACGACACTGAACCCCAAGTTGCTCCCAATGGCAGGCTAGCGCCTTGTATGGCAGCTCTGCCATCATTGGTGTGTGAATGTGTGTGTGAATGGGTGAACGAGACAGTGTAAAGCATTTTGAATACCACCAAGGTTAAAAAGGCTCTATATAAGTGCAGACCATTTATCATTTATTTAAAACATGAAATTATTATAATCTTTATATAATTATTATAATTCAACAGCTTGCTTTTTATGAAGAATATACAGTCCTAGACATTTCAGGAATCACAAGTTATAATAATAATAATATAAATATCTTATAGCCTACATGGGAGGACTTCAAATATTTTCTCCAACAATGGGGGGCTTGGAGTCAAGGTTGAGAACCACTGCTCTAAATGGCTCCGTACATTACTGCATTCTTTTAATACGTTCCCATTTCTGAGCATTTACACAAGAAAGGCATCAAAAAATGACAGGATTTTTGATAACATGAACTTGTTATTAGCACAGTCCAACTGAACTAAACATCTGAACAGTTTCCCAATTAAACAACATTTCTACTGTACTGAGTGAGTGATGATGAAGGGAACATAAAGTTATGCTGAAATAGTTGACTGTGGGAACAATGGTTACATTTGACAATTTTCTGTGTTTCATGAGAGTTCTAGAAATTATTCATTGTTTTTTATTGTATGGCACAAAACATATATTAATACTGTATTATTTAGTTGTACATTTATATTTAAACATGACAATGAAAGATTTCCTGAGTACTGGAAAACAGTTTTCTCAATCTATTCAACAATAAAAGTGTCCTAACAAGACGTGTTGCGATCAGATTCTAGCGACAAGCTATTTGTCTGTCCACACTAAACGTGATAATTCTGCACGATGCAGCACAATCTCAGGCAATTACAACTGATGCTTAATGTACTGTTGTGAGAATTTGGATTTTGGACAAATGAAAGTTCACAGTGGGCAGGACTACCCGGTGCAATGCCGCAGAAATAGAACCTGAAAATATCATGGCTGGTTAGGACAAAAACTCCTACATGTAGAAGAGATACATTTGATAGATTTTTGCTTTATCAATACACGTATAGTTAGGACACAGTGTAAGATCTGCATTAAACCTTTTTGGAAAACACCTGAAAATACTGTTAATATCAAAGGCACAGTTGACCCAAAAATAAAAATTCTCTCATCATTTACTCTCCCTCATGCCATCCCAGATGTGTATGACTGTCTTCTGCAGAACACAAATGAAGATTTTAGAAGAATATTTCAGCTCTGTAGGTCCTCGCAATGCAAGTGAATGGTGATCAAAACTTTGAAGCTCCAAAAAGCACATAAAGGCAGCTTAAAATTAATCCATAAGACTTCAGTGGTTAAATCCAAATCTCCTTTTTCACTATAAATGCGGTTTCTTGGCACAATCATGATTTCAAGCTCGATTACACTTCCTAGTGTTTGACATACGCACGGAGCGCTAGATGGCCCAAACGAAGTGTAAATAAGATTGAAATCATGATCGCCAAGGAGACTGCAGATGTCAAGATTTATCATGAAGGAGGAGTTATACTGGGCTGTTCTCATCCAAAATCGACTGAATCACTTCAGAGGACATTGATTTAACCACTGGACTCATCAGTGGCGAATTCTCAGGCCCAGCAAAGCCTTCTCTGCTGGCCTAACATGTGTCAAGTATAAATTAGTTTGTTTCTACATTACATGATTTTAAAGCTGGTTTAACAAACACCTGCAGAAACAGTTTTGATAATCGTACACCTGAAGCACAAATGCTAACGCCGCAGCATTGTTTATCAGTTGGGTTGCTAGGAGACATCTCTAATGAGAGTCAAACCCGTGCTAAGCTAACGGGAGTGTTGCAGTTCCGAATATTGTGGAATGGAATGCATTTATGGTCGGAGATTTCAAGTAGAAATATCCCTCATCCAACTTGAATGGAACGCAGCATAACCGTGTACCCTGACAAAACTAAATTTATTGCAAGCAACATTTAATTCGCAAATATTATTCGATTATTCCAGGTATTATAGACCTCCTTGGTAGATTCGTATGAACAATTTTGATTTTTGAATGTCTGTTCGGGAGAAGTTCATTTCACAAAACAGTCATACTGCTGTGGAAATTAGTCTTGCTTGAGCATTAAGTGTCGTTCAAGTTCTGGCTTTCATGTGTGGACGTGTTTTAAAAATGTAAATTGGTATTATTACTTAGCTGTGACATAATGTATGATGCCCAAAGGCATAGGGTGTCTTATTCATTGTGAAACTGTGTTTTCTTAATGGCATTTTCAGGAGCTTGTATTGGATACCATTCACTTGTATTGTATAGACCTCCATTGCTGAGATATTCTTTCATTTTTGGGTGAACTATCCTTTTAATGTTCCTTCCTTGGAAAAAAATCATCCGATAAGTGCATTATGGAAGATGGAATTGACGTAAATCTTTCCATATAAGATTCCTTATTGTAACTGATGGAGAATTGTAAATGAATTGTATAAGTATCTGATGATCCAGGGACTTGCATCACATCTACAGCTGGTCTTCACTGGTTTTGGTTGGTCTCTATAACTGTTTGTTCAGTTCTCTCTGTGCCAGAGCTCTTGCAGTGTTCAGGTTTACTGCCCAGCTGATGGCCATACTCAAACCGGATCCTCAATTCTCCCACCTGTGAGTGTGGGAGGATGTCTGGGATCCATTCAATCACAAAGGGCACTGGCTCCGTCTGCTCTGCAGAACATGTCCCTGAGAGATGATACCACAGTGTCTCAGTCATATAATGTGGTGCACCATGTTATACTGATAATGCCCCAGGTTTAAGACCCCTGCACACTTCATACAATATTGACGCACGAATGGGTGTGATGTAATTTAGAACATATTCTGGCCAAAATGAAGGTGTTTTTGAGTTTGTTTCGGCCGTTCGTAACAGCTCACCACTTAACAAACGTATTACTGGCTTCTAAGCACACTCTTACTGGCATTTGTCCAAGTCATCGGTAGGTGTGACCTGCAGAGTCATCTACTTTGAGGCCGACAGCTCATTCCTGTTCAGTCAGTTAAGATCAAATCAACACGAACTCACCGGCTAGCTGGTACAAATGTACCTACATCTGTACGATCTTTCAACATTAAGCTTTCACTGTCTCAGACAATCACATACGACTGTTGTATTTCTACCACTAGTGGCAGTCATCATCTGTCATCTGTCACATTGCTCTTTAAAGGATTTTATTCATTAAGGGAGAAGCTACCATAGGTTTACTGTAATAAAAAAGCTTCTATGTTCACATTTGTCCAAAATTCAGAAGTAGGAGGTGTTTAGTATAAAGTTTAGGTCAAAATTCACTGTTATTTCTCACTGATAGCTTTGCATGAATACATAAGATCTGGTCAGGCGGTCGCATACGGTCTAGTTGCACGAGCTAAAATATTTAATTGCAGCCGAAGCTCAAATCGGATCAGAAAACGTCACATTCGGAGATGGTCAGAACCCCACACAGCCCCCGTACAACATTTCCATGGGAAATGACTTACATCCGGTCTATCGTCTATCATTGGTCGGATGCAGTAAAAAGGCGGCTTTAGAGACATATCCCAAGACCGTGTCATGTGATTTTTTTAGATTAATTAGTCTTAAAAAAGGAACCAGATCTACTCAAATACTCTCAATTGCTCATTCACCATGTTTGATGTGCTATTTCACTCATGTGCGTATGCAGCGAAATCCATTCACACGTCTGCCAAAAGATACACCTATTATCAATCTTTTGTCTGTATTCTACCCATTAACACTCTTTTATACACACATCTTCCAGTAGAATTAGTTTTATCATAAGTTACAATAACAGAGTGTAATCGGCTCATATTATGGCCACACATAGCATGTTAGCATCATTAATTCAGAATGTAAACGAGACAAATTACGCATTTTCTACAGCATATATATTACTATAAGTCATCATCAAGTGTTTAAAACAGCTTATTTGACTTATCTTCACTGAAATTTACTCATAGAATGAGGCATGAAGTCATTGATAACACATTTTAATGTCATATTAGTTAAGGTTTTACATATAGTCTTGAGCGTCCTCATATTGTAATGTACCTCAAAACGCCTCGTACAGCAGAGTGGCAGGTGTCTGGATGTTCGCAAACAGTACGTCGTTGCTCAGCGGTTTCAAACTTCTCTTTGGCACTGACGAGGAATGAAGAAGAACTTGTCCATGAGTGTGCTGGGGCCTTAAGTGGCATGCTCAAGGGCACAATGGTGAGGATTCATGTCATGTTCTTTACCGGAGACATGCCAAATCCCATCTACCTTTCGACCCTAAGGTTGCCTGATCAAAAATGTCTGTTGGACCATCCTGTTATAGCTGATCACATTAATATGCTAATAACTTAACAGCAATGCGATGCAAACTACACTAGCAAAATGTAATATGAAAGGGATAATGTTCAGTCCACCTGTCATAATCAAGAAATAAGCCTTGAGAATAGGGTGGTGGATGCAGCAAATAGGGCCACCTTGAGAGTTGGGGGCCTTGGGCTTGAGACCAGATCATCTTGTGCATGAATTTGCACATGTAGCCATGTAGGAAATTGGTTATTTGGGACAATGGTCAATTAGACAGTTTAACAGTCACAACAAAAATATTTGATGCTGTATTTTGTCGCAGTGTGTAAAATATTTCATATAGTTGGTTGGATAATGCATTGAATATTGAGTAAAATCTTGTTGTAGTGTAGTGCTACTTTGACAGATTAGGAAATTATATGTTATATGTTGAGATGCACCGATTGCAATTTTCTTGGCCGATTCCGATTTCCAATTTTTTTCCAAGTGTGACCTGCCGATACCGATTTTTTCCGATTTTCTTTCTAAGAACTATTGACCGCATATACAAACAAAATCTACCTTTCTTCAATGCAAAATTACATTTTCATAATAAAATAAATTATTAAACATTACAATTTCCCCCAAACAAAGTTACAGGATCTTCTCTGACTTCTGATATATAAAGTGCTCTGTGACTGGAAAGAGGTAGAAATAACAATTAACTGCAAATGAGTTGCTTTATATAACAAAACAGATGTCATATTCCACTATTTTTATAAATGGACCTTTTTCACATTTTTTACTCGTCTAACAAAACAATTCCAAATATTACAAGCCTATGAACAAAACTGAAGTGTCCAATACTCTCAACATTGACATTAAGCTTACGTTAGATACCAAATATCAGAGGTAAAACTGATTGCTGCTTCGGGATGGGCTTGTAACCACAACTGTCATCACTCACCCCCGTTTTTCCCGGGAGTCTCCCATATTTCACACCCATCTCCCACCCCCCTCCCGTTGTGTTATTTCTCCCGGGAAACTCCTGTAATTTGTCATTTGTAAATTATATGAATAATCACATCAATATATTATTCCAAGGTTGTCCAGTTGCCAGATCTTGTATGAAACGCATCCAACTCACACAATCGACGCACCATACACATTTCTAATCATTTGTGACCTCAACCTGGCAACCAAAACCTATTTGCGCTGTTGAAATCTGCGCAGGCAGTAGATGCGAGAAGTTCTATGGAGAACGGCTGGTCATCCAGGGCCATGAATTCCATCATTTTCCTCGTAATTCCTTTGGTCTTTTCGCTTCTCATACCAAGGAAAGATAGGAGAGGCTGCTGACTTCTGGCTGGCTCTGAGCTCTCGCTAGCTTTAGCCGCTTAACTTTTTTAGCTTCTTTTTTAAAAGTGGTATTTTCAGCTGGGTGAGGGTGTTTTAAGTGTCTAATTAGGTTTGTTGTTCCGAACGTTATCGTGGTGGTTCCCCCACGGTTTACTTTAACCTTACAAATATTACAAATTGCGAACTTTATGTATTTTTCACTCACAGTGAAGATCTTCCACGCCAATGTCATGTTTCCATGTGGCTGGGACGTTATTGCCTGCGCTGCTGGCAACAAAACGGACCGGCTCGGAATCGGAAAGACGTGAGACTGACCGGCCGGTTACCGGTCCGGGCCGAGCATGCGGAAAACCGGCTGATTCCGGTCCCTGGGCGGTCGATCGGTGCATCTCTAGTTATATGTCAAAAAATAAGCACAGCAGGTAGCCTAAATCTCCTCCTCAAAACTTGTATGTTAAATGTATTACCCACAGTTGGTTAGACTTTGAATAAAAAAAAAAACTACAAAATATCAAGAACAATATCCAAGTCTCAATATCTAGATTTATTGATGTAAAAAAAAAAAATATCTACAAGCAACTCTTCTTTTTGTTCCTGAATAAATCATTGAATGCGCCATTCAGGTGTCTTTAATTGCTTAATGATTTTTGAGTTTCTTGGCTATGGCAGTTGATCAGTTTACTTCCAGTCGCAATAGCCGTCCAGTCAGCAGCTGTGGCTTACTTGAATGAAGAAGAGTACAATCAAACTACTTTCTAAGCATATACTATGTGGATATATGCACAAGCACTCACCCACTCTGAGGAAGGTGCGGAGCTCCAGTGGTCTGATGGCCAGAGGCTTATTGGAGCATGAATGGTTGCAGGCATCGGATCTAGGATCAGGAGGGCTCTCCAGACAGCGGTATGGTGAATAAGAGCCATCGCTATTCTTGACAAAACTCTGAGTGAGTTCCAGAGGTAACTGTTCAAAAAGAGCAACATCATTTAGAATAACAAACATATTCGTTTGAATAACAGGGAGAGGAGCAGCAGTAAAATCAAGTAGAAAATGAGCACACACCTCTGGTGTATCAAAGATACGTTTGACGTGTAATAAGTTGGTGATGTGCCAGGTGTATTTGGAGAAGGAGCCCAAAGGCAATGCATCACTACGCACAAATACTAAAAATAACAAAAAATAACAAAGCTTAAATTCAACATGAAATGACATTCGCAACCCATTTTATTTCTGTAACGTGATTTCAGAGTGATTGTAACTGCATTTCAGCGTGAAACATAGGGAGCCCCATTTTTTTTCTGAAACAAGTTTAGTGTTTAGTGCCCTAGCAATAGTTTACGTTCCCTCAAGATAAGTTTAGCATTCCCATACAATAAGTTTAGAGTTCCTTTACAAATATGTTCTGTTCCTTCACAATAGTTTGCGTTCCCTCCTTTTGTTTTGCGTTCTCTCGCATTAAGTTCTCTCGCATTATGTTTTGCGCTCCCTCGCAATAGTTTGTGTTCTCTAATGATACGCGTTACCTCGCAATAAGTTTAGCGTTCCCTCACAATAGTTTACTTTCCCTCAGAATAAGTTTAACGTTCCCTCGCGATTTTGCAGTCCCTCAGAATAAGTTTTGTGTTCCTGCACAATAGTTTGCCTTACCTAACAACAATTTTAGCTTTTCCTTGAAATAAGTTCTGCATTCCCTTGCAATAAGTTTAGCATTCGTTCGCAATAGTTTGCGTTCCCTCGCAACAAGCTTTGTGCTCCCTCGTGATACGTTTTGCATTCCCTCGCAATAAAGTTTAGCGTTCCCTCAATAGTTTGTTTCCCACAATAAAGGTATAGCGTTCCCTCACAATTGTTTACTTTCCCATACAATAAGTTTAGTGCTCCCTCGCATTAAGTTTAGCGCTCCATCGCATTAAGTTTTACGCTCCATCGCATTAAGTTTAGCGCTCCCTCGCATTAAGTTTAGCGCTCCCTCGCATTAGCATTAAGTTTAGCGCTCCCTCGCATTAAGTTTAGCGCTCCCTCGCATTAGCATTAAGTTTAGCGCTCCCTCGCATTAAGTTTAGCGCTCCCTCGCATTCGCATTAAGTTTAGCGCTCCCTCGCATTCGCATTAAGTTTAGCGCTCCCTCGCATTAGCATTAAGTTTAGCGCTCCCTCGCATTAGCATTAAGTTTAGCGCTCCCTCGCATTAGCATTAAGTTCAGCACTCCCTCGCATTAAGTTTAGCGCTCCCTCGCATTAAGTTTAACAATCCCTTGCGATAAGTTTTGCGTTCCTTGCAATAGTTGCATTCCCTCAGAATAAGTTTAGTGTTCCTGCACAATTGTTTGTGTTAACTCCGAAGAATTTTAGCGTTCCCTCGAAATAAGTTTTGCTTTTCCTTGCAATAGTTTGTGTTCCCTCACATTAAGTTTAGCATTCCCTCGCAATACGTTTTGCGTTCCCATGCAATAAGTTTAGCGTTCCCTTGCAATAGTTTGCGTTCCCACGCAATAAGTTTTGTGTTCCCTTGCAATAGTTTTAATACATTTCTTGTATAATTTTCACTACGAATATCATGGTTAAAATATGGTTACTGTAGTAAAATCATGGTTAATTTATAGAAAGGGAATGCAAACTATTGCGAAGGCATGCAAAATTTTCTGCAAGGGAACATAAAACTTATTGCGGGGGCACGCAATTGCATTAAAAACAATTCTAGTCCTGTCCTCTAAGGGAATCTGTAGTAACAGGATGGTCAAAAAGAAAAAGGGCAACACTACAATTTATCCATCAGGAAATTGATTGTGAAAAGTGGTCTCTATATAGCAGGTGGTTTATGAGGAGGGGTTGAATATCATAAAATGGAAAACTGTTTCAGAGGTGGAGCAAGTATGGCATAGGCACTGACTATCTCCCAAATAATTGAAAACAAAACATAGATGAACACAGAAAATGTATGAAACTTTAATTGATAAAGTAATGGATGCTACACCACTGATCTGTTTATAATGATTAGATTGCTAGTACAAAATCAATATAAAAGTTGATGCTAATGGCTCCACATAATGATCTTTAAATTAAAAACTCACTGGTGGTATAGTTGGGCAGTCTTCTCTTCTTTGAGCCCAATGACAAACGCTGCTGTAGGGCATTAAAGAAAGCCTGTGGGATGTGGAACACAAGCGGCTCCGGCTTCCCTGTTCATATTATATTCTTCATCATCAGCATCAATTCAACATTTTAACTTCACAACATCTGAACCGAAGCTTTAATTGATGTGAGGAACGCTTAAAAGAATAGTTCACCCAAAAATTCATCATTTACTCACCCTCATATAGTGCTAAACTCCTATGACTTTCTGTCTTCTGTGGAACACAAAAAGAGACACTTTGCAGAATTTACAGGCTGCTGCTTTGCATTCAATGAAAGTGAATGTAAATAATTATAAAATGAATAATAAAATGAATCTGTACAATAGTGTTGCTGTGTCAAGTTTGACATCAGTGACATCATTGGTTCATGTCTCATAACTGATCGTAATGCAATAAGTTTGAATTTGTTGCACCAGTAAATGTGAATCATTAAAAACATAGTTTTGGAATTAAATGGTGAATAGATAATGACAGTTTTCATTTTTGGGTGAACTTTCTCTTTAATATTCTCTCACCATCAAACTGGAAGTGCATTGTCTGATGGATCCTCTCGGTGATGCTTGCCAACCACTGCTGGAACCCCAATGACACATGTGCCTCATTCACTGGCTGGCTGCTTCCTGTTTCATTCACCCAATCACATATAAAACACTTAAAAGGAAAACGCAAGGTTCAATACAAGTGGAGCTCAATTGACAGCATTCGGTGGCATAATAATGTCTACCACAAAAAATATTTTGACTAAAAAAAAAGCTGAATGCAAAGAATTACAGAGAGGCACTTACAATGGAAGTGAATGGGGCCAATTTTTGGACGGTTTAAAGCAGTGTTTCTCAAAGTGTGGGCGCGAAGGTATTGTAAGGGGGGGCTGTTTTGGGCCCTGGAGAAGTTTTGACATGCCTTGACATTTGTGCTTTTTTCAGTTGCTTAAAAACATATTAATGGCTAAAGATTGATAACACTGTATTCAGTACAAACTGGGCTACAATAATATGTGAGCAACATATGTGTATATGTTTGTATTTTTGAGAAAATAACGTTTATGCGTGGTTTTTGAAAAAAACAAACATTTTAAGTCACTGAAATAAGGTCATATAGCACATACTAAACATTTGTCCACAAGACTTTTGAGTGCTGGATCTTGTAGCCTAGAGTTTTTGCTACAAAATGATGTGAAAACCATCCAGGTCACTCATTCACACAAAACAATATAGTAATTGAACTTTTGTAAGACAATTTTAGTGTTGAAAGGTAATATGCGAGGAGGCATGAATGATCATGAATATTGAGGTAATTTACACCCGAGTACACAAAAGACCCCACCCCTGGGCCTATCAATGAGGAATGTGACAGAAAGAGAATGAATTTGAGGGACTTATTGATCAAAATCAAGTTTTAAGTTAAAATAAATAATCTGACTGTACATTTTACTTAAATAAAGACTTAATTTTAGACCTACACTACCGTTTAAAAGAAGTCTCTTCTGCTCACCAAGACTGCATTTATTTTATCCAAAATACAGTAAAAACAGTGATATTTTTACAATTTAAAAGAACAGTTTTCTATTTGAATATATTGTAAAATGCAATTTGAGATCAAAGCATAATTTTCAGCATCATTACTGCTGTCTAGTGTCACATGATCCTTCAGAAATCATTATAAGATGCTAATTTTCTAATATGGGCATATTTAAAATGCATTTTACTAAGTTAACCTGAACACATATTTGCAAGCACAAGCTTTGTTGATGATAATGAGGCAGTATAACCTCTAGTTAAAATATAAACTAAACATTCATATTATTTTTATTTCATATTACATATCATATTTATATTATACAGCATACAATTTAAATGCCTGCATTAGCCGAAACAGCATTTAAATGTAACTAAAACTTGCTTATTAGGACATATTTCACATTTTCAATACTCCAAAGAATCCTGGTTGGCAAGTCTGGAAACAGTCCCACTAGTCAAATATGTACATGTTTATATAAAATAGCATGTCAACTAATTAAAACGAACTGACTTACTCGTCTGAAATTGTATCCTCGACTGGATCAAATCTCTCTTCAAAATACAAATGTTCATGCTCTTCTTCTGAGGAAAATGTTAACTCTTCCTTACAATCCTGGAGCTTTCTCGCCTGTGTATCGATGCAGACGCGCAGAAAAATGAACTAAATGTTTTTACAATCTCACAGTCGAGGGGTGTGTACATTTGCGTTGATCGTCTCAGCACATTAGCGTATGAATGGCGTGCTCTGCTGGTGGGTGGGATCACATTACAGATAATTAGATGAACCGGTAAAAACTGAACATTGCTTTGTTTCAAACAGATTGCATTGCAGGAGAATATTTGTTTTAAATTTGAATTGGTTTATTAAAAAGTAGACATTTTAAGCTTTCTTTAGACATATGTTTCATGTTTGTGTGATAAGTATTCGCGGAGTTTCAGTTCATTTTTGTGACATTTTTCTGAAATATGCTCGTGGACACAGAGACTGCTGAAAGCTCAGCCTTTTTATTTTCTTTATTTTACAAAGCACAATGTTTCATTGTTATGACTGTACACAAATAAAAGTAGACCCTTTATAGTCTCTAATGATGTCTTACACGTATCTGTATGCCCCAAAATGACGGAGTATTTTAAGTTGTTTCTGCTGTAGGTTAAATCACTTTCACACATTCAGTAAAAACAGTGACAATACACGCAAGAACCAATGTGCGCAATTTCTTCGCCTCTGCCTTTTCTCCTGCCTTGTTTAAACTATGGGTATGCAGCGCAAATGGCACGAAGCATGTAGCCATGTCAGGCGCGCTCTCAGCTGCGCTTCTGTAAACAAAGATTTACACTGATAAGGTTAGTAAGCAATTTTATTACACTACAATCACATTAACGTGTATAATGTTTACGTCTTGTGGCTATACTTATAAAACAGTGTGAATTTTAACATTTATGGACTGGCCCCATTCAATTCCTTTATAAGTGCCTTACTGCGACTTAACAAGGGATGAGTCGACATTATTTTTTGCTGTAATCAACATTATACCACAAATGCTGTTAATTGAGCTAATTTGTTTTGAAACCTGAATATTATTTTAATCATCAACAAATGTTTATTATCTGTATTAGACATTGAACCGTGATAAAAAAAAACAATGAGAGAAAAAAGAAGATGAGTGATGGACAAAAGCAATCAGAAACAGATGTAAAGTCAAAAGAAGACAATGGAAAGATCATTAGGTAGAGGAATTATCTGGCAGCACCTGGGTTCTTAAGCCCAGTGAAACCGGAGTGTTTTCTGTGAGTGGGCTTGCGCTGGCTGAGGGTGGGAGCAGAATTGTCTTTGACAGCCAGAAGAGATGGAGAAGACACAGACGGAGCTGTGTGAAACAGTGATAAGTCCAGAAAGACAAAGAATTAAAGAGGAAAACAGATTACAGAGGTGGTTAACAACTTCAGAACATTTCAGCAGCAGCTAGACGTCAACAACAGATTTTAGTGGGTGGGAAACAGAGGTAAGTATCCATTGCACCAGGAAGGATGCATTTTGAACCCAGTGAGCAGCAGCCCAAGTTGAATCTGTGCCCACACAACTCCTGAATTTCCAAAGAATCTGAAAGTTCTGCACTTTTCCCACCCAAAACGTATGTTTGTTTATATAATATTTTGGCTGACTTAATCAGAATTTCAGCGATCAATACGAGTGTAGTTCAGCGGCCACAGATTCTGCTCATGAGCTTAGGCTTACCATTACAGGACTCCACAAGTTTGAGTCTCCTGGAGCGATGAGAGATATTGGGCTCAATGTGCTGATGAGAATCAGATATATTGAGTGCTGTGGTGTCTGCCCTCTCCTGCAATCCTGAACACACACACACACACACAATTCTGACATCTCTGATGCAAAGGTAAACACTAAAAGCTGTGTGGAATACCCAGAAACTCTTGCAATAAAACGTGTGCATGAATGAATTATGTTTGTTCACTCAAAACAAGGGAACTTATGTAGTAAAATAATAGAGTTTAATTAAAAAATTATTTAGTCTGAATTCTTGACTATAGTTGTTTTGTTGTAGCTGGTTGATAATTGAGATTTTCATGAGGTCACAATGAGGGTGATTAGTGTTGCCTCAGGTGAACTTTTAGCCTATTAAGTTTAAGCCATTCTTCATTACTCAATTGTACTTTACAAAAGTGCAGATTTATGTGCACTAAGAAGTACGGAATAGAGTCCAGTGTGCCATATGGTTAACCTAGTGTCTAGACATAATTTCTCATATACTGTTATAACCCAATTTAAATAATTAAATCAAAACAACAATACATTAATCATAGATGAGTTAAGCTTACATGCACAGACAACGTGATCAGACGTGGACAGTCTGCTCATCAACAAAACCAGGCTGATGCAGACAGTCCGCTGCCCACACACAGACATTTGCCCATAGTGCGCGAGATGTAGCAGCGCCGAAGTATACTTTAGCCTTTAGAAGGTATCAGCATACTTGGGTTTGCAACAGAGCTCATGTGCAAGTGCAGACAACCTCAGCTATGGTCTTACCATTCAAGCTGTTGTTGAGAAAAGCTGAAAACTCAGAGGCCAGCTTGTCATCACTGGTGAAGGCACAAACACAGGCATAGAAGTGGAGGCAATGTTCAGGTGAACTGTGCTGTTGGGAATGTTCTCCTTCCGTGATGCTATGCTGACCCACACTGCTCAGCCCTAATGCCCCCTTGGCACTGGGATTGTGACATGCACAGTGAAAGGGAACCGAACCCTCACTTTTCATTTTCGCTCCAGACAAGCACACCATCAGATGTAGCAGTCCCAAAGGGTGGGCGGCACTTGGCTGGCACTTCACTATAAGGGTCCCTTTGGAGACCCGCTGCACTAGGGGCCCAGGTGTCTCTGTAGCCAGCCTCCACAACTCCTCCTTAGCCTGGGAAGTGGCCACCAGAGACTCCAGCACAGAGCTCTTGAGTGGCAGCGGTGTTGCTTGGGTCTGACACTCCATGGCTTGCTTCACATGGGTGCATGGACTTTTAGATGATTGCAACCCTTGTAGATGGCCACCATCAATTATGGACTCGCTTTCGTTCTGCTGGCATGAGGGCATGTAACAGCGACCGAGATTGACCCGGGTTAGTAGGGTTCCATCTGCTGTAGAAATGGCTGTCTCCGTGAGGACCAACTCAACAAAGCCTCGATGTTCAGAGCCACGATACCGTTGACGCACCGAGAACACCTGAGGCCCCCCAGACTTGGCACCTCCGCTGTCCGTCACGACTCGTACCACTTCAGATGATCCCTTCTTTGAATGCTTCATCACATGGCCTCCATCCCTGAAGATGGTTCCACAGGCTTTGTTTTTGCAGCGGAGGCCACGGGTGCCATTGAAAATGCCACATTTTGGGCACTTGCGGATGCCTCTTAAGGTAGCCTTGCCCAAGTTTGACAGAAACACAGGAGTCTTCCGTTTGTCCTGAGGTTTACCAGCCAAGTTGCTGGAGATTTGAGTGACAGGAGAAACCATGGTCTGTTTTGCCAGAGGTATTCCCGAGTTCACCAGAGGGCCTTCCATTTTGGTTTCACATGTACACTAAAGCCGAAAGTGATAAAGGACAATTTTACTATTTAGCAAATAAGGCATCATAGGTAATACCAGGGTAGAGTTATGGTATCAAATGGAAATACCATGGCACTGAATGATTATATGCTGGGAAAAAAAGAAACTTGTAGACAAGCCTAAAAGCCCCTGCACACTGTATACGATATCAAAGAACGAATGGGTGTTACGCCATTTAGAATAGAATCCGCCCTAAACGAAGGTGCTTTTGAGTTCAGTTTGGTGATTTGTAACAACTTGCTGGTGTGAACATTCAGGAAAACTTCTTACACATTCATACTGCCATTGGTCCACATCATCGATAGATGTGACCTGGAGTTCAATCGACATGAACACACTGGCGTGCAGAATTATTAGCGAACTGGAGCAGATTTACCTAGACATGTATGATCATTCACATAGAAACATTTTCTAAGACAATGTCATGCATTTTTTTTTTTTATTGATTTATTTTGTATAATTAGTCAATAGGAATCAAATCTACTCAAATACTCTGAAGTGCCCATTCACTCATGTGCCTTCTGCAGCAAATCACATATCTGCCCAAAGTAAGATATGCCTATCATCATTCTTTTGTCTGTATTCTACCCATTAACACTCTTTTATACACCCATCTTTGCAGTCGTATCAGTGTCATCATTAATTACAATAAGTGTAATCGGAGCATATTATGGCCAAATATCGCATTAGCACCATGAATGCAAAAGGTAAATATTACAAATTACACATGAACTACTGCGCATATATATATATATATATATATATATATATATATATATATATATACATACATACATATATACATATACATATACACACACTCACCTAAAGGATTATTAGGAACACCTGTTCAATTTCTCATTAATGCAATTATCTAATCAACCAATCACATGGCAGTTGCTTCAATGCATTTAGGGGTGTGGTCCTGGTCAAGACAATCTCCTGAACTCCAAACTGAATGTCAGAATGGGAAAGAAAGGTGATTTAAGCAATTTTGAGCGTGGCATGGTTGTTGGTGCCAGACGGGCCGGTCTGAGTATTTCACAATCTGCTCAGTTACTGGGATTTTCACGCACAACCATTTCTAGGGTTTACAAAGAATGGTGTGAAAAGGGAAAAACATCCAGTATGCGGCAGTCCTGTGGGCGAAAATGCCTTGTTGATGCTAGAGTTCAGAGGAGAATGGGCCGACTGATTCAAGCTGATAGAAGATCAACTTTGACTGAAATAACCACTCGTTACAACCGAGGTATGCAGCAAAGCATTTGTGAAGCCACAACACGCACAACCTTGAGGCGGATGGGCTACAACAGCAGAAGACCCCACCGGGTACCACTCATCTCCACTACAAATAGGAAAAAGAGGCTACAATTTGCAAGAGCTCACCAAAACTGGACAGTTGAAGACTGGAAAAATGTTGCCTGGTCTGATGAGTCTCGATTTCTGTTGAGACATTCAGATGGTAGAGTCAGAATTTGGCATAAACAGAATGAGAACATGGATCCATCATGCCTTGTTACCATTGTGCATGCTGGTGGTGGTGGTGTAATGGTGTGGGGGATGTTTTCTTGGCACACTTTAGGCCCCTTAGTGCCAATTGGGCATCGTTTAAATGCCACAGCCTACCTGAGCATTGTTTCTGACCATGACCATCCCTTTATGGCCACCATGTACCCATCCTCTGATGGCTACTTCCAGCAGGATAATGCACCATGTCACAAAGCTCGAATCATTTCAAATTGGTTTCTTGAACATGACAATGAGTTCACTGTACTAAAATGGCCCCCACAGTCACCAGATCTCAACCCAACAGAGCATCTTTGGGATGTGGTGGAACGGGAGCTTCGTGCCCTGGATGTGCATCCCACAAATCTCCATCAACTGCAAGATGCTATCCTATCAATATGGGCCAACATTTCTAAAGAATGCTTTCAGCACCTTGTTTAATCAATGCCACGTAGAATTAAGGCAGTTCTGAAGGCGAAAGGGGGTCAAACACAGTATTAGTATGGTGTTCCTAATAATCCTTTAGGTGAGCGCGTATATATATATATATATATATATATATATATATATATATATATATATATATATATATATATACTTATTATTGATTAAAACTGATCTAATTTTAATTATACTCATAGAATGAGACATGAAGTCATTGAGAACATCACATTAGTTAACGTTAATGTAGTCTTTTCTTTTTTTATCCCCTTTTTTCCCCCAATATGGAATGCCCAATTCCAACTACTTAGTAGGTCCTCATGGTGGTGTGGTCAAGGCTCAGTTGCCTCACTTCTGAGACAGTTAATCCACACAATTTATCACGTGGCTCGTTGTGCATGACATCGCAGAAACTCCCAGCATGTGGAAGCACATGCTACTCTCTGCGATCCACGCACAACTTACCACGTGCCCCACTGAGAGCGAGAACCCCTCATCATGACCAAGAGGAGGTTACCCCATGGGACTCCATCCTCCCTAGCAACCGGTCCAATTTGGTTGCTTAGGAGACCTGGCTGGAGTCACTCAGCACACCCTGGATTCAAACTTGCGAATCCAGGGGTGGAAGTCAGCGTCAATACTTGCTAAGATACCCAAGCCCTCAGGTTATTGTAGTCTTGTTTGGATCATATTTGTATCATATTGTCATATTTGTACTTCTAAACACATCCCCTGGCGGTATGGCAGGTGTCTAAATGTACACAAACAATATGTTGTTTCTCAGCTGTTTCGAAATTCTTTTTACCTCTGAACGAAGAAGAACTTCTTAAGTGTGCTGGGGCCTTCAGCTGGTTTGATGGTCTTAAATGGCCACCATGATAGTTTCCACCAGTCAAACAGGTCTGGTTTAATAGTTTTAGAGTTTAGGGCACTTGTTAGAGCAGGCTTGCAGACAAGCTTAAAAAAGCTTAAAAGCCCAGCAAACCACCTTTGGTGGTATTTAGTATTAATTTTTTTAGAGATGATAAAACAAGGTATTTTAAAGAATACCATAGTATTACTATGTTCAAGTACAAAGACCATGTTACTTGATGTTAGTGAAATTTCTAATTTTAAATGTTAGCCAACATAACTCATTTAGCATATATAATGATAGATGATAACTAAAATAAACATTGATAATTAGGCTAAATAATTAATCATTCAAACCCCTCATCAGAAAGTAGAATATATATTATACTTATTAAATATAAAGATTAAATATTATAAATATGTTTAGTTCATACTACAAACTGTAAACAGAAATTACCTAAACAGGAAAGACATGAATATTATACAGACATTTTTTGAAAGTCAGTGAAATGCTGTTGCCATTTTACATTAGTATAGTTTAACAAAGCATGAAAGACATCGATGCGTTTCGACTAGACTGGGCTAAACATTCACCGTGTGATAATGAATTATGGAGTGAAGTGGATGATGAACACGAAAACCTCAACAGCGGCGGATCGCGAGCGCTCAGTGGTCAGATCCCATGCAGGATTTCACTTATGATCTGCAGCAGCCGTCGCCATTCCTCCTTACATACAGACACTCTGCTGCGGCTGTAACGAGCCACCTGATTGGTCACACAGCGACCAATCAGAAGCGTCCTGGAAACTGAAGTCAGTAGCGATTCTCAAGTTATTTACAAGCTTATTAACATTTTGGTGGATTCATTATTTCCTGGTTGTTTATTATCATTTTTATAATTTATAAAAAGATATTTTGATAATCAAATACAATTAATATACTTTTTGTATACAGTTATATATAACTCAATTTCAACTGCTTTTATTTTCAGCAAACTTCCACAAAAATGTGTAAATATTTGTATCAACATAAAAAGATTCAACAACTAAGACAAACTGAACAAGTTTTACAGACATGTGACTAACAGAAATGTAATAATGTGTCCCTGAACAAGGGGGGTCTAAATCAAAAGTAACAGTCAGTATCTGGTGTGGCCACCAGCTGCATTAAGTACTGCATTGTATCTCTTCCTCATGGACTGCACCAGATTTGCCAGTTCTTGCTGTGGGATGTTACCCCACTCTTCCACCAAAGCACTTGCAAGTTCCCATACTTTTCTGGTGGGAATGGCCCTGGACCTCATCATCAGATCCAACAGGTCCCAGACGTGCTCAATGGGATTGAGATCCGGGCTCTTCGCTGGCCATGGCAGTGTCCCGCAGGTGTTATATATGGATGTACCAATCTTGTGTAGGTGTTGTAACACGTTGTCTGCCACTGCGAGGATGATCAGCTGCCCTTCTTGTCTCCCTGAAGCGCTGTCTTAGGTGTCTTACGGTACGCACATTATTGCAATTTATTGCCCTGGCCACATCTGCAGTCCTCATGCCTCCATGCAGCATGCTTAAGTCACGTTCACACAGATGAGCATCTTTGGACATCTTTCTTTTGGTATTTTTTAGAGTCAGTAGAAAGGTCTCTTTAGTGTGCAAAGTTTTTATAACTGTGACCTTAATTCCCTACCGTCTGTAAACTGTTAGTGTCTTAATGACCGTTCCACAAGTGCATGTTCATTAACTGAATAAGTAATAGGTGCATTAAAGCATTGTTTAAACCCTTTACAATAAAGATCTGTAAAGTTATTTGGATTTTTATTAAATTCTTTCAATTACACTGTCCCGAAAAAGGACGTTTCTTTTTTTGCTGAAAAAAAAAAAAAAAAAAATAATAATAATAATAATATATATATATATATATATATATATATATATATATATATACACATACACATTTAAATGTAACTTATGCAATTAAACTTTGTGAAAATACTGCATGTTATTGCACCCGTGCTAGTTTTTGATGCTCTTCACAGTCGCAGATACTGGACAACTGTATCTCATTAATGTATCAAAAGTCTTTTTTTTTTTTTTATTTGTGCCTGTTACTGCTGCCTTTGTTCATGATATCAAATCATTTCAATTTATATTTCTAAGTAGGAAAACAATTTCAATCTACACAGAAAAGCACATTATAGCACACATATAAAACAAATAACCATTCATTTTAATGCAGGCTATATATGGTAATACAAGATAATGTGTTAATGTTAACATTACTACACTCATATTAGCTACAATGCCTAACAGTTTATTGCGTATTATGAATTAGTTTATTAGTTAAGAGTAATAATATAATATTAACAATTTTCATAGTGGCCTAATAAAAGGATCATTAATGACACCTATTCATTTAAATACATATTAAACATCAAGTTACCATACCATGGTTCTCAGTAGTGTGCTGTACACCAGGCCGATATACATTTTGTACGTTTATGTGCGACTAGCATTAACAGCCAATTTGTTATTGTTTTTATGGATTTTTTTTAAAAAATATTTTACACATTTTAATATGGACTTTATGTTAATATCGTGTTGTTTAAAAATATAAACTTGTTTTCTTTGCATTATTTGAGGTCTTAAAAACACTGCAACTTTTTCTGCAAATAAATGCTCTAAATGACAATATTTTTATTTGGAATTTGGGAGAAATGCTGTCAGTACTTTATAGAATAAATCTAAAATGTAAATTTCACTCAAACACATACTTATAAATATTAAATCCAGAGAAACTTATAATTTTGCAGTGGTCTCAATGTTTTCCAGTGCTTTGTCTGCGTGTCTGTCTGTCTATTAAATAGGCTAAGAGAGTGCTAGCATTGCGACAAAGATGCTTTTCTGTCTACACAAGGTAAAATGTAGGAAAATAAAGTTCAAAGACTGGACAGACAGGAATTTTGGTTCTTATTTGCATTTTAATGGGACAAAGCAAGAACACGAAAAAAGTAGGATGAATATTATTTAGAAAAATCCTCAAAACATGAGCTCAAATTATTTTTAGGCACTGCCTGTTTCATGATCATCAGTTTATTCATCAAGTGAAATCAACGCAAAATAAGGCAACATAATTGGTCTCGTCTATTAAAACTCCAATGGGCAACAGTGCAAAATACTGATCCATTCATGTTTCGGGTCTCGATACTAAACACTAAAAAAAATTGATATTTAGATATTACACACAGATTCATTGTACAAACAAAATGTTCAGACTGGATCTTTGCACTGCATTGCAATCCAGCAAGTTCTCCCACAAGACTTAGGAAAATCCATTAAACCGCATGGATCTGCATTTAACAGAGCCGCTAATGCTGAAGTTCAGATGAAGCCCAAACCCAACCCTTCATCCCACCCACCCGACTACAAAACAAAAAGCAAGCAAACAAGCAAGCATTCATAATCAACACTTGAAATGTCTTTATATAGCGTCCCCGTCCCACCAGTTGAACACGGTTGTTTGGTTATTTACATACAGAATGGGATACGGTACTTACAAGCCCTCAAAATAAGCAGAATGCAAAACAATTTAAAATACCTCAAATTTGTGTAACATCACATTTCTTGTGAAAACGTATTAATATTGTGCAATATTTATCTGCCGTCAAGGAAAAAAAATTGGCAGTCATCCCTGCAATTGGTTTAGTTTGAGAAAATTGAATGTCTAATTAAAAAAATACAACAGTTGACATCCATTTTATTCATTTTATAAAGAAAAAAAGGTTTGACATTAAACATGATTCGATGGTGTCATCCCTCCTTTCAAGAAAACAATTTTGCTTTTAAAATGGCAAGTCCAAAGAACGAAAAAAGGCAAAGCTTCATATATTACAAAATCAGCAGCTGAAATTGCTCTAAACAAATGAAAAAAAAAACAAAAAAAACAAAAGCAAAATGGAAAACTTGCAGTTATAGTTGAACTTTATTTATAGTATTTTTGTGTTTAAAATGGCATATTCCTCTTCAATTAAGTCAGTCGGACACCAGGCCGATGACCAATGGATTTATGTGGGTGTGCATTAATGTGTCTGAATACATGTTTGTGTATCGTGGTGTGTTGTTTAATCCCAGTGTTGGGCAACTCAAGACCCCGCAATGACGAGCAAGAACGGCCTCATAGTCCACCTAAACTGAAGGAAAATTACAGGTGGAGGGTGGGGAGGGTCAAAAAATTCTTAAAAAAAAAAAAAAAAAATGGCGCACACCCCCTCCCTATATCAGGCTTCTTGTTGGGTGGTTGAGAATGAGGGGGATGTGTGTAAATCCCTGCTGCAGCCGCAGTGGAGTGCTAGAGTTGTCCATTGGCGCATCAGTGTGTGTGGTATCCTGCAGTGCCCATGCTGGACTGGTTGGCTAGCACGGTCCCATTGACTCCTTGTGCAGACTCCACCACACCGCCGTTACTGACTGCACTGACACCAGGCCACCCAGCGCCAGCCTGTAAATGACTACAACAAAGGGAAAAAAAATTGCTGCCAGTTAGTGGCAGAGAAAACCTAGTTAATATTTAGCAGTTACGGAGATACTTCCAATACATTAATTGCAAGACCAATTACTGAACTGATAATAGCGGTGACAAACTTTGCAACAATATACTGAAAATTAAAAAAACTGACTAAGGAAAATAGTTTTCCCTTTGAATACTTCATGACTGCAAACAAACACTGAGCACAGTCTCACATTTAACTAAAAACAAAATTGTTTGCTTGTGGTCAGAAGAGTCAAATGCTTCTGAAAGGCAACTAGGTCGACTGGGCGCAATCCACACCAAAACACAAAAAAAAGTATACTTGGACCATAACTTTTTCGGTGTTAAAAAACAAAACCTCTTATCCCAGCTTAATATGCAGAAAAAAAGTAAGCCATTTGTGCTTAGGTACATTTTCTCAAAAACTGTAAACACTGTTTGTTTGAGGGGGCCCATCTATACAGACACAATAACATTGACTCAACCAATGTCGTGATTTGGGGGTGGGACTATCGATTTAATCAATCAACAGTAGATGGAAGGGGAAGTATTCAGAAGGTGTATTGCAAGCATTTGGCAGTTGTTTAAATAAGTTCTTTACAAGACATCAACTATACAAAGAGACAGGGTACACAAAGTACCTGTACTTCCATACCAAAGCAGTACTATACAAATAATAAATAAAAAATGGTGTCACGATACCAGTGTTTTTGGAGTACTGGTCATACAGACTAAAAACCGATACCTGCGGATTGGCTGACTGACACACAACTGCTTTCTAAAGCTCACGTGATTATTTGAGTGTGTGCTCTGTTACTCCTTTTACGCTGAATTCCAAAGTTAATCAAATTAAAATCATAATATGTCCTAGTGTGATTATTAAAAGGTCAAAGTCTGCAATCTTAGTCTGCATGAGCTGGGTGCTTTAAATTAATGTGACCGCTCATACACTGCAATCTCCATAGACATTCAGAATAATTTGTGTTGTATGAGATGAAAAAGCAGAGCACTAATCCACCGTGAAGCACAAACAGACCATATATTTGAACTTAAACGATCACACTGGGTCATGTAGCAAACAATTTATCCATCAGAAGTAGTAGTGAATCTTCCGTCAAAATAAAAGCTCATGTCAAAATAAAAGTATGATTAAAAATAATAGCTAAATGTCTGAAATACATTGCAACTGTATAGTAAAATTCACAGTAGTTATATTAAAAACTGAATTCTGAAAAATAAAATGAAAGGATTTGGGAAAAAATAAAAACAATCAGTAAGACTCAACTTAAACACTTAATCGTTGCATGCTTAACTGAGAAACAACTAAAGGAAACATGCATTTCTTTTCATTTATTATTTTAATAGAAAATTAACTTTAAATGGGCTAAAAGAGTGTGTTCAATTGCACATTACTATGTTTTTGCAGTGGTAATCAAAACTGGTATTGAGAACCATGACATTTCACTGGTATCGGTACCGACTACTGAAATTTGGGTATCGTGATAACATTATAAAAGAATGGAGAGTTTAGAAGACTTACTTAAAGCCCTGTTGGTTCCAGGCTTGTCCGTACACGCCATAAGTGGGTACCTGCCAACCATTATGGACATATTGACTAATTTGTTGTGCGTTGCCGTACCACTGTCCCCACTGACCATATGGCTGTGCGGCGAAGCCAACTTTGTTCTGCTATAAAATCAGAAAATTACAGAAAGGTGATTTATACATTTATGAACAGGAAACTTTGATGTACAACATATTCCTTGGGCATTCCAACAACCAATTATTTTATCTTAACATGGGCTGAAAACATACTCCTGCTCACCTGGGGTACCTGCACCTGCTGCATGGGGCTGACCATGTCTGTAGTCTCTTTTCCCCAGTAACATTTCACTATGTGACCTTCTACAGATGTACCGTTAACAGACACTATTGCATGAGCCGCGCTTTCATGAGAGTTGAACCTGCAGAGGAGAAAAGAGTTTCATCAGCCACTACAGTTACGACCTGTAAGCGTTGTGTCTTAGCTTGAATGATATGAACATACCTAACAAATGAGTAGCCTTTGTCTGGGAACACTCGAACTTCCATTATTTGACCAAAAGGAGAGAAGGTCTGTCTCATGAGTTGTTCTTTAAAAAAAAATTAAAAATTAAAAATTAAAAAAAAGTGCATGTTAGAAAACTAAAATTCAAAATATATTTGAATAGATAGATGAATGGGTTTCAAAATCAGAGTTTATAGTTACAGATTGTTTAATAAATGATAAATATTTATTTTATAAGGTTATAAAAAACGAGTGCTCCAAAGGGGTTTAGTCATCAAGTAGATATACATTAATCGTAAGTTCATGTTGATTTTGACTGACGGTGTCCCTTTATTACCGGTTCGCTGATGATCTACTATTGATGAATTACTGCGCATACAGTATTAATTTACCTATATGACCATGTATACATTGTAGAGGATTGTAAGATTGCATGTTTTGCTTCCTTTGTGTTTGTGTGAGCTGGGAGTACAGACCTTTCAAAATAAGAGTCCCCAGTGTGTTTCGGCTTGTTTGCAGTTAAAAGTCCTGCGATATGGACCAAAATATTTTTTTTGTTTGTTTTGTTTATTAGAGGTGCACCGATACCAATTTTTGAAGGCCGACACAAGCAGTACCATGTACCTAGATTTGAGTATCGGCCGATACGAGTAGTTTTGTGTTTGTAAACATATGCCATTCTATATGCATTTTCAGTAATTAAAAATGACAATTCAGGATTGTTTTAATAATGTGGAGCTTACCTTTAAAAGTATCCCAGCTAACACGTACACGTAATGCATGCTTATTTTATCCATATTGTTCTGTACATTCACGGAGAGGACAGTTCAGCTTTAGTATTCATTGATTGTTCTTTTGTAGCATTAAGCCTGACTGAGTTTGACGTCTGTTTGATTTCTTTACACAGTGTTGTTATTGGGCTGAAGTAAAGTGACAGATAGGAACTCCCATCACTTTTTCCAGCTTAGTCTTTACACGTAAAAATTATTTTTGGAGTTGCAGTGTTTGTGGCAACAATGGCCTTCTAGCGCAAGCAAAGCCCTCTCTGCGCGAGTCTGATCACAGTGCTCCTTTTTTTCCTCCCTCAAATACAAATGTGTGAAGAGAGGGAAGGCGGATGAAATAAACTCACTTAAATTTAAAATGACTTCTTTCTTTTCTTGCTGCCTTTTATCTGTCAAAATCCACTATCTGTAGACTTCTAACAACCAGTGTATTCTGATCATGAACAAATTAATCTTATGAGCCAGTATGACTGAATTGGTTAAATTTAGAGTCATTGGTTTTAATGACAGCAGTTACTGTAACAGCTGGTTTTCTTACAAAAAGAGTCACTTATGCATAATAAATGGAATTGTAAAACATTATTAAATTACAAAAAAAAAAAAATGTATTGACAAAAGGCAAAAATAAATCAAATCTGTATCGTTAGAAGCCTTTTAATGTTAAATATGGTAATTCTCACCTGTAAGACCAATACTGACTCCACCGCAATAGACAGTGCAATTGCTGGGGCTGGACTGGTTCACTACTTCATCAAATGACAAGTGCTTGGTGCTCGTTGCTAGAACAATCAAAATGAAATACTGATAAATCCTGATCTTTGGTCTTTGTATGTGTTTTTATAGGTTATAAATGATATATAAACTCAAAGGGATAGGGAGGTTTCAATATAGCACCTAGATTACAGCTCTTTTCCAACTCTTCATGAATATGAACTTACTTTCATAGGTGGCTTTGGGCGCTGGGGGTTTTCTTGTAGCCCAGTTAGTCCTGATCTGCCTGCCGCCCAACCACTGGCCCCCCATCTGCTGAATGGCATTCTCTGCATCCTGCCAACAACCAGTGCAACAAGAACATCAGCATATGGCCACAATAGAGACTTCTGGGATTTTAAATTAGCCATTAGATTCACATGAAGATGTTCCACACCGTGACTCTGTTTTGGTAAAAATCTGCATTTCCTGATGTTGGGATTATGACTCACCCATTTGTTGAAGAATGAAACAAAACCGTAGCCTTTAGACTTCCCCGTCGCCATGTCTTTCACAACACGAGCATCACTGTGAAGAGAGCAAATCTAATAAGAACAGGCACAACACGTAACAGAGTTCCCACACGTCTTGATCCAATGAATTTCCATGACATTTCCTTGAACTTTTCAGTTGTTTGTGAATGGATGAAGTTTGGACTGGACATTTTGATTCAGACTGATTCACTAATGAATTCAGACGATTTATGCACCAATAAAGTTCTGCTATTTCCAGATTTAACCTACAAAACTACAAGTGTAAGATAGCTGTGCCCTTAAACACTTCTGTAAGATTCCCATGAGTATTGTTGTAAGTGTATTACTGAGTCAGGGGCATGAATGCATTTACACAAAACACAGCTACCTACTATTTTAAAAAAAAAAAACAGGTCATTTAAAAAAATTAATAAAATAATAATACATAAATGTTTGAAAGGTTAACAGTTTGTTTTGATGTCAAAACTTCTACACAGCCAGACAAATGCACGTGTCAGAATAGAGGTAGACCGACAATGGATTTTGCAGATACTGTTAACTAAAAGGATTGTTCACCCAAAAATGAAAATTCTTGTGATTTACTCACCCTCCTGGCATCCCAGATGTGTATGACTTTCTTTCTTCTGCTGAACACAAATGAAGATTTTTAGGAGAATATTTCAGCTCTGTAGGTTCATATAATTCAAGTGAATGGTGACCAAAACTTTGAAGCACCAAAATCCACATAAAGGCAGCATAAGAGTAATCCAGAAGACTCAAATGGTTTAATCCATGTCTTCAGACACAATATGATAGGTGTGCGTGAGAAACTGATCAATTAGTAAATGTTTAATAAATTCTCCTCTCTGTCCAGTATTGGGCAATATACATGAAGGTGAATCACCAAAAAAAAAAAAAAGAGAAAGTGGAGATTGACTGAGCAGGGAGGAGAATTAATAGTATATATAACAAAAAAATTATTAATAATTAAACTGACCCATTTCAGATTTAACCACCAGTCGTCTGGAGCAGTGTTTCCCAACCTTTTTTCTGCCACGGCACACTCTTTACGACTAAAACAAAATTCTACAGCACATCACTATCCCACATAGGCAAAACATTGTCAATAATTGTCCATTTTTTTCTGTCTATCTTAGTAGCGTTTTTAATTGAAATGTTTGAAATTCGGCAATGCAAAAAAAAAAGTCACAAAGTGCTTGCGTTAGACTTTCTCATCGTCCGTCATTTTGACGGCGGTTCGTACAAATTCCGTCATAATCCATTATTACCCGTCATTTTAATGATAACAAGACATTTAATAGCTTTTTTTTTTTTTTTTTTCACATTTTCATTTTTAATCATGAATTTACAGGACGAGCATATAGCAGATTATGCATTTATTTATTTATGAAGAGAACAGATGAACAATAGAGACGCCACACGAAGCAGATTAATGTTTTATAGGAGTTTTGATACCTGAAATTATTGGGGGTTTTTTTTCCCTGCATTTATTTATTTTGTGGAATTTGAGAATTTTCCACAGCACACCTGACAATCTTTCACGGCACACTAGTGTTCCGCGGCACAGTGGTTGGGAAACACTGGTCTGGAGTACTTTCATTGTGCCATTATGTGCTTTTAGGAGCTTAAAAATGTTGGCACCCATTCACTTGCATTGAATGAAACTTCTATTCTTCTAAAAATCTTCATATGTGTTCAGCAGATGAAACAATCATACACATCTTGGATGGCACGAGGGTAGAACAAATGAGAATTTTCATTTTTGGGTGCACTTATTTTATCCCAGATAGTTTTAAAAAGTCGATTAATAGAATGTCAAATAATTGCTTACGTTTTTCCTTACCATGATGGGCACAGACAGAGACTACAAGCGTCAAAAATTAATAAAATCCCAGATGCAGAGTTGTTGGATAACAAAAATCCTAATAACCAGATAAGATTCTCTGCATAATGTGAGACTTTTAATTATAAACAAGCACAAAATACACTTGGCACTCTTAATTTTAAAATGACAGAGACTTGGCTCGGTTGCAATGCTTTATATTTAAGTATGCACTAAATGAAGCTTTTTATAGTCAATATACACCAGAAGGTGGTTTGTGTGCGTGTAATGTAATATATATACACACACTCACACACACCCCACTTTATTAGGTACACCTGCACATATACTTATTCAGGCAATTATATAATCAGCCAATTGTGTGGCAGCAGTGTAATGTATAAAATCATGCAGATATGGGTCAGGAGCTTCAGTTAATGTTCACATCAACCATCATAATGGGGAAAAATGTGATCTCAGTGTTTTGGACCATGGATGATTGTTGATGCCAGACGGGCTGGTTTGAGTATTTCTGTAACTGCTGATCTGATGGGATTTTCACTCACAACAGTCTCTAGAATTTACTCTGAATGGTGCCAAAAACATCCAGTGAGCGGCAGTTATGAGAAAGATCAACGGAGAATGGCCAGACTGGTTCGATTTCAAATTTCTTTAATTCAAAATACATCTTGCCGTTTACTTACGATATTCTTCCAAATGGTGCAAAGGCAGCTCTGATGTCATCAGTGGTGATTTCTGGGCTGAGGTCGCCGACAAAGACGTGAAAGTGATCTGAAAAACATCCAAGAATAACTTAAATTCTCACGCATCTCTAAAAACATTACAGTCGCTGAATCAGAAAATCTGTTATACATCGATCAACACTGGACTGCTCGTTCATCTTACAGACATTAATTGCCTATAAAGAAAAAAAAATGAACTGCAACTCACTGCTTGTGTCTTTTTTCTGGCTGCTTGGTGAGGTGGCCCAGTTGACTTTTACTTCCTACGACAAATGGGTATCAGAAGGGCAGGGCAGAAAGTTTGAGAAGAATGTCAGAATGGATCAAGATTCTGCTTTACACCTAGCCGATAATATAACACTTCTTACACACAGTGAGTGTCTGAATGTACAGTTGAGTGGAGGGAGACCTGACAATACTCAGAATTCACACTTCACTGTCCTTTGGAGCACTTATTTGAATAGGCAAAAAATCTTAGTAGTAAAAAGTTCCAAATAACAAGGGACTTACAAAACAAGTGAAATTACCAACTTGTATTACTCCTCAAATGGTCCTTCATTACCTGTTGAGGATAAAATATTTTGAACTGAATGGGCACAAGAAGCTTTCCTTTAAGATATAATTCATAAAGGACTTATTTAAAAGGGTGATGAGGGATATTTACAAAAAAAATCATGATGGAGCATCATATAAAAAGCTATGGCCAGTGGTGGCATGTCTGAGTGAATGTTGCTGAAGTTTAAATGCACAAGCCATTTCAATACGTGTAAGATTTCCATTTCAAGGAAGCACTACATCCACCCAAGGATGTTGATAGGTTAAGTCCATGTCAAAAAGGTGGATCAAGTACTATTTTCACCAAACATTATTATTAGGTTATCTGAAAAATAAATCATGATATGCGTATGGGCTGAGAATGAACATTAAAGAATCTCAGGTCAACATGACAAGCCTGTCACAATCTCCCTCTGTTCACGTTGCACATCCAGGACACAGGCTGATGTTGACCTCAGAGTCACAGGTTTAAGTTAAAAATACATTAAATGAAACATGTTATGTGCTTAGTCTGCAGATCATTGTCTTCACCACACCCTCCCGTCCCAGCCCAACTCACCCTGTAGATACGATAGCTTACCTTACCCATTATTTTACGCCCGTTCATGGCTGCGAGGGAGGCCGCTGCGTGCCTTTGTTCAAAGAATTCCACAAAGCAGTATGGATCGTTACCCGCCGTCTAAAGCGAAGTTATTGTGATTAGAATATATCATAATTTGTATGCACCATATAGACGTACACAACCCATTTATAAAGACACCTCATGCCATCCCAGATGTGTGACTTTTAATTCTGCTGAATACAAACTAAGATTTTTAGGAGAATATTTTTTTTTAAATAACTAATGCTCCAAAAAGCACATAAAGGCAGCATAAAAGTAATGCATAAAACTCCAGTGCTTTATTCTGTCTTCTGAAGTGATCTAATTGGTGAGAAGACCAAAATATAACTCCATGTCCACCATACATCTTGCCATTGAAGTCTCTAGACTTGATCATGATTTCAAGCTTGATTACACTTCTGAATGCACAGAGCACTAGAAAGATTAATAGAATTTGAAATCATGATCGCCATGTCAAGATTTATAGAGGAAAAAGTTATTTTTTTGTCTGTTCTCACTTAATTTCAGAAGACATTTAAGTCATTGGAGACTTATGGATTACTTGTGCTGCCTTTGTGCTTTTTGAAGATTTAAAAATGTTCATCACCATTTACTTGCATTGTATGGACCTACAGATCTGAAATATTCTTCTAAAAATGTTTGTGTTCAGAAGAAGAAAGTCAGTCATAAACATCTGGTAAGACATGCGGGTCAGAAAAATTTTATTACAGCAACCCTGCAACCTGTAAATAACCATTTTACTAGTTTCACCTGTGATGATGTTTATGTAAAAGTCTTAATAGATACAGCAGCATTAAATACTGTTATATATATATATATATTAGTTGAAGTCAGAAGTTTACAGATACCTTATCCAAATACATTTAAACTCTGATTTTCAATTCCTGAAATTTAATCATAGAAAACATTACATTTTTTAGGTCAGTTAGGATCACGACTTTATTTTAAGAATGTGAAATATTAGAATAATAATTCAGCTTTTATTTCTTTCATCACATTTCTAGAGGTTCAGTAGTTTACATACAATTTGTTAGTATTTGGTAGCATTACATTTCCATTTTTTTAACTTGGGTCAAATGTTTTGGGTAGCCTTCCACAAGCTTCTCAATATAAGTTGCTGTAATTTTGGCCCATATCTCCAGACAAAACTGGTGTAACCGAGTTAGGTTTATAGGCCACCTTGCAAACACAGTTGATTGGACATGATTTGGAAAGGCACACACCTGTCTATATAAGGTCCCACAGTTAACAGTGCATGTCAGAGCAAAAAACAAGCCATGAAGTCCAAGGAATTGTCTGTAGACCTCCGAGACAGGATTGTATTGAAGCACAGATCTGGGGAAGGGTACAGAAACATTTCTGCAGCATTGAAGGTCCCAACGAGCACAGTGGCCTCCATCATCCGTAAATTGAAGAAGTCTGGAACCACCAGGACTCTTCCTAGAGCTGGACAAATTGAGCAATTTGGGAGAAGGGCCTTAGTCAGGGAGGTGACCAAGAACCTGATGGTCACTCTGACAGAGCTCCAGCATTTCTCTGTGGAGAAACTTCCAGAAGAGCAACCACCTCTGCAGCACTCCACCAATCAGGCCTGTATGGTAGAGTGGCCAGACGAAAGCCACTCCTCAGTAAAAGGCACATGACAGCCTGCCTGGAGTTTGCCAAAAGGCACCTGAAGGACTCTCAGACCATGAGAAACAAAATTCTTTGGTCTGATGAAACAAAGATTGATCTTTTTGGCCTGAGTGGCAAGCATCATGTCTGGAGGAAACATCATCACCTGGCCAATACCATCCCTACAGTGAAGCATGGTGGTGGCAGCATCATACTGCGGGGATGTTTTTCAGCGGCAGGAACTGGGAGACTAGTCAGGATTGAGGGAAAGATGAATGCAGCAATGTACAGAGACATCCTTGATGAAAACCTGCTCCAGAGCACTCTGGACCTCAAACTGGGGAGAAGGTTCATCTTCCAACAGGACGACGACCCTAAGCACACAGCCAATATAACAAAGGAGTGGCTACGGGACAACTCTGGGAAAGTCCTTGAGTGGCCCAGCCAGAGCCCAAACTTGAACCCGATTGAACATGTCTGGAGATATCTGAAAATGGCTGTGCACCGACACTCCTCATCCAACCTGATGGAGCAATAGAGTTCCTGCAAACAATGGGAGAAACTACCCCAAAAAAAAGGTGTGCCAAGCTTGTAGACTCATACACAAAAAGACTTGAGGCTGTAATTAATGCCAAAGGTGCTTCAAAGTATTGAGCAAAGGCTGAGAATACTTATGTACAGTACATTTGTTTTTTTTTGTTTTTTTCATTTTTATTTTTAATAAATTTACAAAGATTTCAAACAAACTTCTTTCACATTGTCTTTATGGGGTATTGTTTGTAGAATTTTAAGGAAAATAATGAATTTAATCCATTTTGGAATAAGGCTGTAACATAACAAAATGTGGAAAAAGTGAAGCACTGTATGTTTGGGGTCATTGTCCATTTGAAAGGCCCATTTGTGACGAGCTTTAACTTCCTGGCTGATGTCTTGAGATGTTGCTTCAACATATCCATATAATTTTCCTTCCACATGATGTCATCTATTATGTGAAGTGCACCAGTCCCTCCTGCAGCAAAGCACCCCCATAACATGATGCTGCAACCCCCATGCTTCATGGCTTGGATGGTGTAATTCGGCTTCTAAGCCTCACCCTTTTTCCTCGTTATGGCCAACAATTTACATTTGTTTCATCAGACCAGAAGAAACTTTTCCAAAAAGGAAGATCTTTATCCCCATGTGCACTTGCAAACTGTAGTCTAGCTTTTTTGGGCGGTTTTGGAGCATTGGCTTCTTCCTTGCGGAGCAGCCTTTCAGGTTATTTTGATATTGGACTAGCTTTGCTGTGGAACTCGTCTACCTGTTTCCTCCAGCATCTTCACAAGGTCCTTTGCTGTTATTCTGGGATTGATTTGCACTTTTCGCACCAAATTTGTTCATCTCTAGGAAACCGAACGAGTCTGCTTCCTGAGCAGTATAACAGCTGCATGGTCCCATGGTGTTTATACTTGTGTACTATTGTTTGTACAGATGAACATGGTAACTTTAGGCACTTGGAAATTGCTCCCAAGGATGAACCAGACTTGTGGAGGTCCATGATTTTTTCCTGAGGTATTGTCTGATTTCTTTTGATTTTCCCATGATGTCAAGCAAAGAGGCACTAAATTTGAAGGTAGGCCTTAAAATACATCCACAGGTATACCTCCAATTCAGAAGCTTATAGGCCAATTGTCTTAAGGCTTGACATAACCTTCTGGAATTTTCCAAGCTGCTTAAAGGCACAGTTAATTAAGTGTATGTGAACTTCTGACCCACTGGAATTGTGATACAGTCAATTCAAAGTGAAACAATCTGTCTGTAAACAATTGTTGGAAAAATTACTCTCATCATGCATAAAGTAGATGTCTTAAAAGACTTGCCAAAACTATGGTTTGCTAACATTATATCTGTGGAGTGGTTAAAAGAATTAGAATTAATGACTTCAGCCTAAGTGTATGTAAACTCCTGACTTCATCTGTATATGCATATACACTGATTAGCCACAACATTAAAACCACTGACAGGTGAAGTGAATAACATTTATTATCATGTTACAATGCCACTTATCAATTGGTGGGATATATTATGCAGCAAGTGAACAGTCAGTTCTTGAATTGCATGTGTTGGAAGCATGAAAAAAGAGGAAGGAATGATCTGCACGACTTGGACAAGGGCCAAATTGTGATGGCTAGATGACTGGGTCAGAGCATCTCCAAAACGGCAGGTCTTGTGGGGTGTTCACGGTATGCAGTGGTTAGTACCTTCCTACCTGTAGCACAAATTGTTAAAAAAAAATCTTAATGTTGGCCATGATAGAAAGGTGTCAGAGTGCATCGCAGCTTGAGCGTATGGGGCTGCGTAGCCGCAGACCGGTCAGAGTGCCTACGCTGACCCCTGTCCACCAGCAAAAGCACCTACAATGGAGCAATGAAAGTAGGTGGCCTGGTCTGATGAATCACGTTTTCTTTTAGATAATAATGTGGATGGCCGGGTGCCAGTGTGTCGTTTACCTGGAGAAGAGATGGCAGCAGGATGCATCATGGGAAGAAGACAGGCCGGCAGAGGCAGTGTGATGCTCTGGGCAATGTTCTGCTGGGAAACCTTGGGTCTTGGCATTCATGTGGATGTTACTTTGACGTTTGTCACCTACTTAAAATTGTTGGATAACACATTCTCCCCTTTATGGCAATGGTATTCCCTGATGGCAGTGGCCACTTTCAACCGGATAAAGTGCCCTTCCACACTGCAAAAATAGTTTTTTTTTGTTATGAGGATCATGGCTATGAGCTCAAGGTGTTGACTTGGCCTCCAAATTCCCCAGATCTCAATCCAACTGAGCATCTATGGGATGTGCTTGACCAACAATTCTGAACCATGGAGGCCCCACCTCGCAACTCACAGGACTTAAAAGATCTGCTGCTAATGTCTTGGTGCCAGATACCACAGGACACCTTCAGAGGTTTTGTGGAGTCCATGCCTCGATGGGTCAGAGCCGTTTTGGCGGCACGAGAGGGACCTACACGATATTAGGCAGGTGGTTTTAATATTGTGGCTGATCGGTGTACATATAACCTCTCTTAAAATCAACAAAACAAGCTGATTCACATTCAGCTAAGTTTGAGAATAGCAATTGACTGTCAAAACTGATGTACTACTCACGTCCATAATCATTTTACAGCTCTTGCAGGGGCCAATTTGACTGAAGAGCTGCATAATAAGGGCCTCGGTCACATCCCGTGACAGGTTTCCAACATACCTGCAAAAAATTAGTACATAAAGTGACCAACAAACATTCACTGCCATCACTGATTTTAGTCAAATTAATTATAGGTGTCCAAGTGTGCAAACTGCCCCCTCTCAAACTTTCTTCTGAGTTACAATAAACCATCAAAATCTACATTATAATGAAATTAGTAGGTAAGAAGACCCATGGATACGGAGGTCCAGGAGTGCACAATATAAAATTAGCAAAGCAAATAAAATCTGAAAACACAATGAAATCATCAGGGGGGAAAAAAGGCTTCAAGTAATACCCCTAAATTGAACATTCATCATTTATTCACCCTCATGCCATCACAGATGTGCATGACTTTCTTCTACAGAACACAAATGAAGATTTTTTTGAAGAATATTTCAGATCAGTAGGTCCACACAATGCAAGTGAACTGTGACCAAAACTTTAAAGCTCAAAAATAGCACATAAAGGTAGCAAGAAGTAATCCATGTGGTTTATTCCAGGTCTTCTGAAGTGACTTGCTTTTGAGAACAGACCAAAGAGTAACTCTTTTTCCATGTACATCTTGACATCATTCTCCATGGCAATACATTTTCAAGCTTGATTACACTTCCTATAGTGCCATCTACAGCCATGGCCAAAAGTTTGGCAGTGACATAAATTGTGTTTTGCCAAGTTTGCTGCTTCAATATTTGTAGATTATTTTTCACATGTTTCTATGGTATACTGGAAAATAATGAGGGGGGTTTAATATGTTTTTTTGGCAAAAACATTCAATATATTTAAAGAGTCAATATTTACAGTGACCCTTGTTCTTCATAACCTCTGCAATTCATTTTGATACCACTCTTTATTCATGGCAGAGTTTTTGGGCAGAATTGTGAGAGGGCCCACTCCCTTGGATGAAAAGCAACCCCACACATGGATGGTCTCAGGATGCTTCACTGTTGGCACGAAACAGGACTCATGGTAGCTTTCACCTTTTCTTCTCCGGACTATCGATTTTCCAGATGTCCCAAACTCCTTGAGATGGTCCTGGTGCTTGCTGGACACTCTGGGACATCCTGAAGCCTTCTTCACTGCAGTTGAACCTCTCTCCTTGAAGTTCTCAATTATCCGGTAAATGGTTCTTTTTAGGTACAATATTCTTTGCAGCAATTTCCTTGCATGTGAGGCCATTTTGATGCAAAGCGATGATGGCTGCACATCTTTCTTTAGAGGTAACCATCCTTTTATAGCAATCAGTCCTCCCTTATAATCCAATCAGAATGACAAGTACTCATTCACACTTTCCCAGGTGCTGCTATATGATTAGTGAAATGCTGTTAGCTTGTCATTTTGTGCCAGGACCTAAAAACAGTGAAATTTGTTTTTTTGTGATAAAGTTCAATTTTTTGGCCAATGAAGATTTTTACAATGATTTAAAATGCATCTGATCACTCTGCACAATAATCTAGAAACAATGTGAATCAACACCACAACAACTGAAGCAGAAAAATGTGTCACTGCCAATAATTTTGGCCATGGCTGTAGCGCTCTGCATATATGCCAAGCAAGGATATTACAGCATATTCAGAATATGTAATCGCCAAATGTAATAATTTATAATTAACCATAAAAAGATATATATATATATATATATATATATAGATATATATATATATATATATATATATATATATATATATAGCATCAGACCACCACTATGAATATTGAGGTAGGTGGGGGGGGGGGGGTGTCATGTCCTTCTCAATGTCTATAGTGGTTACGGCCCTGCCATCAAAAAACTAGAAGTATAATTGAGAATGAAATCATGAGTCAAGGAGACTGCTGATGTCAAGATTTATAGTGAAAAAGGAGTTACATTTTGGTCCGTTCTGAACCTAAACTGATTGCATTGCTTCTAAAGACACTGATTTAACCACGGGAGTTGTATGCTGCCTTTTATGTGCTTTTTTGAGCTTCAAAGTTTGTCACCATTCACTTGCATTGTATGGACCAAAAAAGCTGAGATATTCTTAAAATCGGTGTTCAGAAGAAGAAATAAAAGGCACACACATCTGAGATGAGGGTGAGTAAATGATGAGAATCTTCATTTTTGGATGACCTCTCATGGTGTTCGTTGTGTTGTGGCTTAATACTGTTGAGTTATGTCTGTCTTTGTTGAGCCTCAATTTCATTGTGTTGTGCATTAATTCTACTGTGCTGTGACTTTTAAGTTGTGGCTTATTTTCGTTGCGTTTCAGCTTTTGCTAACTTTGTTGTGCTGTGCCACTGCACATTTCTTACCCTTAAGAAACCCCATTAGTCATCCAGCAATGAACTGCTTGTACTCGTGTGTCCAGATTTGAAACAAAGAGAAGACATGACAGCACACGCGCACAGCCCGCGCGAGCTACCAGCCACCAAAGCTCTTCTACTTTCGCATATGAGCTAATAAACAAGTCAGATACAACGCAACGAGCACGTTAGATTTTATTTACAATATCCATTCATCACGTTATCGGTGTGCATATCGACTGCATGTCATTGTATTCATCACAACGCGTTGGACACACGCCGGTGAATAAACTAGACTGGCTCTTCTGTCTCAATGTAACGCCAATGAGCTTTGAGTAAGTACCAGGCAACTTTACTCAAGCAGCAATGTGTGTGAGAGTGTGTCTGCGGCCCTTATCCTGCCTGTAAAGGCCTGCAGCAATTATCAAAATGAACTCAATAACTAACACGTGGACTTTGCGATGCTTTGAAATCACACGACTGTGCGTGATCTGTGATGGTCTCGAGCGACAAAACTAGAGTGAATCTATCAGACCAGCAATCAGAGCTTTTGTTTGAGAGGAACAGTGTACACGTCCACTTTGTAGTTGTACACCCTTAGTCCTAACATTACACTCAGTGCTTTTAAAACAGATGAACTATAAATTATGTGGTTTAAACGAAAAGATGGATGGACAGCGCTTCTTCTTCTTGAGCTGATCTGGAGTTGTTTGTCTAAAGTCTCGGCGTACAATGGGGATGGATACGTACAGGGTCTTGGGCTGCTCGTCGTCCATCATATTTCCACGATTGAATTAAGACACCGAACCCTGAGAGAAAATCCTCTTGTGTCGATTTTGAGATGATCCCGAGTTCCGCGCGTGTCTCGGTCTTTCCCGTGTTGTTGTCCCCTCTGTTCTACACCAAACCGGTTGTAATGAGAGTAAACGTGAAATGCCGCCTCGGCCGACTCCAGTTATGAACAATGGAAAGGCGACATAAGATGGCGGAGGCACCGGAAATGGGAGTGCGCATGCGCGCACGTAATATAACGCGCACAAAAAGCATGATTTGAAGAGGCCTTTGAGTTCCGTAAATTATATTAAATTATACTTTTTGTACATGATGTGCACGTTTATGAAGGTATAGCAATAGCACACCATAAAATTGCCAGAAATGTATGTTTTTGTTTCAGCGAAAAATTCGTGCGCCGCCCGGGAATCGAACCCGGGTCGCAAGAATGGGAATCTTGCATGATACCACTACACCAGCGGCGCCATGTGTTCTGGAAGTTTGAATGTGTGAATTCATAGAAAAGCCTTTAATTAAAAAGTCGATTTCTGTCGAGTTTTCATTAAGATTCGCACGTGTGCAAATATTTATTCAAATTGCAGTTATAAGATATTGACAAGGTAACCACAACTCATTCTAAATAAGAATAATTTACATAATCTTTTTCTGTCATATTGGCCAAAACATGCATATCAGTTAAAATGTGTTTTTGTGTTTCGTGACCCTTTAAGTGAGTTTTATTACAACAGACAAATAGCTAGTACAACACACAAATCAAATTCTTAATTAAGTAAGCTTTCATTAATTTAAATAATAAAAAAATTATAGATTATCCTACTCAATGCATGTGACGTTAAAATAATTATCTCATCATTTAATCACCCTCATGTCGTCCCAGACTCCAAGGTGCAGAGCCCTTGAAGTGGGTACTCTAAAGGGAACATGGAATTACTGTATGAATGTACCCTTCATCTTGTGGAAGCACGTTCACATACTTTGAAATCATTTTTGATGCTACAATAATTGAATAAACCCTTTAGAATCCATAAATTACATTGCTTGCATTGCTTTTGTTTAATTATGAAACATATAGTTAGCATTTTGGCTGTGTACTCACAGAACAACGCAGACATACCAATTAAAAAAATGTATTGATTCATGAATACACAACAAAGATACACAACACATACACATCGAATCAACCTTTAACATTTATCCCTCACTAATCCCTTCCCAATCACCAACCCCGCCCTGACCCCCAACAAACACCCTGGTGGTCACATATCACAATACACACACACTCTCAATAAACAAAAATCAAAAACAACAAAGAAAATATAATAAACATACCTAATTAAACTAAACTTCTCTCTCCACATCCCCTCCCTGAGAGCCCCCCCAAAACACAAAAAAAATGGCCCCATTTCCTTACAAACAAGACCAAACCTAAGCGTTCTACTTGCCACCTCCTCAAAATCTAGCACCCTCCCATCTCTGCACACCACTCTGGAAATAGGGGCGCTCCGTTCGACTTCCATCCCCTTAAAATAATTTGCCTGCCAATAATGATACTGGTCAGAACCCAATTTGTTTGTCATCCAAATTTATGACTGCCCCATTGCCCAAAATACAAAGTCTAGGGCAAAGTACAATTTGAGTGCCCAAAATGTCACACACAATTCTGAACCTTCAACCAAAATTCTTGGATCTTAACACACCCCCAAAAGACATGGGTTGTTTCCCCATCTTCTGATTGGCATCGCCAGCATCTCTAGATGCAGACTTGACATTTTTAAGAATGCTAGTCCACACCCCCTCCTCTAATACCAAGTTTAAATCTTTCTCCCATATTCTCTTGATAGAAGTTAAAGCTCTGTACCCCAGACTCTGAATTAGCAAGGAGTAATACACTGATGCCTCATGACCTTTTCCAAAAGCAGTAATCACAACTCCCAGAGTGTCTGCTGCTTTTGGGGGTGTGAGCTACTCTCAAAAATAGTACAGAGCAGGTGGCGCAACTGTAAATACCTGTAAAACTGAGATCTGGGAATCCCAAAGTGTTGAACAAAATTTTCTCAACGCTCCACTCTCATACAGCTCATCGAGTGTAGTAACCCCCCTCCCAATCCACTCTGACCAGCAGAAAGGGGACTTACCGATAAACAATCTTGGGTTCTGCCGTATGCTCGAGGCAACATTTAAATAAATGTCAGATTATAACAATCTGGACAATTTTGTCCATACTGAGTGTAGAAAGAACAGGGTGTGACTCAACTTCTTTGTTTGAGAGAGGCTTTGCAATGGCGAAATGGGCCAAGAACTTCATGTTCAATAGAAAACCAGGGCGGGGTTCTCTCAGGTGTAAGCGACCAATGAGCCAAATGTCTGAGACCGAATGCATAGTAATAAAACAAAATCTTGGGTAGGCCTAGCCAACCATTGTCAATCGGCCTATGTAACTTGAAGTGTAATCTGGGATAATTACCTTTCCAAGACACAGACACACAAATGCAGAACAATAAATGCAAACCAGATAAAATGTCCACTCCATGTAATGTGTTGTAAATTCATCAACAGATTAATACTCGATTGCTACCGCATTTCTGACATCACATGGCACACCTGCAGTGTAGATAGCTTTATTAATTACAATGAGAGTGATCGCATCGTTTTCAGTATATGTCTTTTATAGAATACTGCCATTAACTGAAGGAGCAGTCTGATTTAGGTAAAGCCAGTTTAGTTTTTTTTTTAAACTAATAGACTAATATACATGGTATTACCATTTTTGAACTTGTAGGCAACCCATTCAAAACCACGATGAGGTCATAATGGAAGCAGCAGAGATAAAATGATAAAGTGAGGGTGCAGAGATGAGAAAAGTGAAAAGAGTGATGAGACAGGGAAAAGATTAGAGCCTTAAAACAACAACAACAATAATAAAAGACCAGTGTCTTTTGTAACATTAAAACATTATTTTGGCATAGTTTTTGTAAACAGTGTTTTGTGTCGTTATAACACCATTGTACTGAATTATTTTCATTCCACCTAGTGGGGTGAAAGGTGGAAATGATTATAGGGTCACAAAAGTACACATGGGTCCAAAACAAGTTCAAAACTATATTTCTTTAATGTATTAGGGGACCAGTGCAATATACAGTCGGGGGCCCCAGAATTAATTGCTATGGCCCTGATACTGTCATAGTACTCCAAGATACTTCAAAAAAATACAATGGTTTTACTATGCTCATGTAAAAAACTTGGGATTATCACAGAAAATAAGTGTCAAATATGGTGCTTTTTGTAAGGAATATAACAGCTATTATTTGTCAAAAGTAAATAATGGGAAAAAATGATGTTTATAAAACAAGACAAATGCTTAAATACTCTAAAAGCAAAGAATTAGTTACGTATTTGTGCTACTCTTTAAAAAAAAATCAAAAATCAGTGCCCTTTTTTATCCTTTCACCCCTGTCACTTGTGAGGTTGGTGCATGCCACTGCAGTATATTATTGATATTGGCAAGTATGGCAGTAAGCTACAATGCCATTTTCTCTTGAAATCAACGTTTTTTTAAAGGTGGACAAAAGCATTGATCTCTTACAGACTGTATACAAATTACAGATTATATTTTACCGGCTTCTGAGCTGAACATCTCTGCTTGACTTGGTCTGCTAAGGCTCCAGAACAAGAGAACCAAATGTAGAACATCTTTAAACAACAACAAAAATAAATAAATAAATGTAAAAACATATCTCTTGATGTAAATGTAACTTTTGCTCTGCGTATGTTTGTCCATTTCAATCATTATTGAGCAAATGAAAACCACATCTGAACAATTGTTCCTCCTCCTCAACCGGCAGCGCCAGCGGGACATGAGGGAAAGAAAACAATGAAACACACAGAACAAATCGACAAACTCACCGGAACTGTGACAAAGTATGCATAATTAGTTTTTCTGAGAAAATATAAATTAAAAGAAATGATTTGGTCCAGTCAAAATATGTTTATTTTAATTAACCACAACTCAAAATCTAAAATTCTGCGAATTTAATAAAAATATTTAGGGGAGACCGGGGATGAAAGTAATACCTTTAGTTTGAGCGTCAGTAACTCAGTGGTTGTTTGTGCTAGGTCTCTCAAACTTTGAAACATACTACCCATATCTGTCTTCTACAAATATAACTCACTTGGACATCTACTACACAATCGCAGATTATGTGAGTTAGTGTCCAATACAGAGTTCCGTTGTTACAACCTATCCCACAACTGGGGTGAGTTGTAACACTAGCTGGGGATGGATGTAACAATGAGAGGTGCTAAAATAAGATCCACACTGTACAATTTATACAAGAACTTTATTGAAGAATAAACAAGACATTGTTTTGAATAAGCGGAACAATTTAAAGAGACAAAAACACGTATTATTTCAAAATTTTACATTAACTGAAAAACTATTTCTGTATGTGTTTGTTTGAGTGTGTGTGTGTGTGTGTGTGTGTTTGTGTGTGTGTGTGTGTGTGTGTGTGTGACTGTATTCCTGAATGTGCATGTGTCACAGGTTCAATCAATGTCACAACTGTGGCAAATGTAGACGTAAATGTAGACCCCTGGAGAGCAGGGTTTGTGGGCCCAGAACTGACAGTTTACAAACTTGACTCACATTTCTTTTGGCATCGAGTTTCAAAGTGTTCCATGCATACAATGTGGAAATTCTCATCGTGGACTGATGGACTAAAACCTTTTTGAGCAGCTTGAGTTGAGAGGTCTGACTGAGTCTGAGAAAAGGCTTGACCTGCCTGATCAACTGGAAAAGAGGATTGGGCTGGCTCATCTGAGGTGGAGTCTTGGGCTGGCTCATCTGAGGTGGAGGCTTGGGCTGGCTCATCTGAGGTGGAGGCTTGAGCTGGCTCAGCTGAGGTGGAGGCTTGAGCTGGCTAATCTGAGGTGGAGGCTTGAGCTGGCTAATCTGAGGTGGAGGCTTGGGCTGACTCATCTGAGGTGGAGGCTTGAGCTGGCTCATCTGAGGTGGAGGCTTGGGCTGGCTCATCTGAGATGGAGGCTTGAGCTGGCTCATCTGAGGTGGAGGCTTGGGCTGGCTCATCTGAGGTGGAGGCTTGGGCTGGCTCATCTGAGACGGAGGCTTGAGTTGGCTCATCTGAGGTGGAGGCTTGGGCTGGCACATCTGAGATGGAGGCTTGAGCTGGCTCATCTGAGGTGGAGGCTTGGGCTGGCTCATCTGAGGTGGAGGCTTGAGCTGGCTCAGCTGAGGTGGAGGCTTGAGCTGGCTAATCTGAGGTGGAGGCTTGAGCTGGCTAATCTGAGGTGGAGGCTTGGGCTGACTCATCTGAGGTAGAGGCTTGAGCTGGCTCATCTGAGGTGGAGGCTTGGGCTGGGTAATCTGAGGTGGAGGCTTGGGCTGGCTCATCTGAGGTGGAGGCTTGGGTTGGCTAATCTGAGGTGGAGGCTTGGGCTGGCTCATCTGAGGTGGAGGCTTGGGCTGGCTAATCTGAGGTGGAGGCTTGGGCTGGCTCATCTGAGGTGGAGGCTTGGGCTGGCTAATCTGAGGTGGAGGCTTGGGCTGGCTCATCTGAGGTGGAGGCTTGGGCTGGCTAATCTGAGGTGGAGGCTTGGGCTGGCTCATCTGAGGTGGAGGTTTGGGCTGGCTCATCTGAGGTGGAGGCTTGGGCTGGCTCATCTGAGGTGGAGGCCTGGGCTGGCTCATCTGAGGTGGAGGCCTGGGCTGGCTCATCTGAGGTGGAGGCTTGGGCTGGCTCATCTGAGGTGGAGACTTGAGCTGGCTCAGCTGAGGTGGAGACCAGAGAGGCAGATGGTTCCGGGTGATCTGTGACCTGTGATGGTGCATAGTCACACTCCTGGAAAATATCTGGATTGAAAGGCCAGATGCCTGTACATCTAAAACCAGCTTGTACGTTGCATGGCATAGCAGCATTGGGGAATGCAGTCTTGACCAGGCTTGGGATGTCATAGACTGTCATTGTTTTTGCAGGATTCATTCTCATCCATGCATCATTGGCCGTGTTGATCAACTCCTTGAATGGACCATAGATGCTATGATCAAGGGCCTGTAGCTTATGAGAACAGTGGGGTGGGAAAGAAAGGAGCACTGTCCCATTTTCTTTGCAGTAAGTGACTGCCTTCATCAAAGGGGGATGGTTGTAAAAAAATTATGAACTGTTACAACAATCCCCACAACAACCAGCCATTACATAGCTAACTGTTTAAGGTATGTGGGTTTGAAGTTAGCATGAATGCAATGCATGAAATGAAACTAGCGAAACGGCTACTTTAGATGATGTAAGTTTCAACATTGCATCTACAATAGAATGAACGCTAGGCAAGAAATAATCTTGATAAAAAAATACTTTCATACCTGAAAATATTTTTTTTGGCTGTAAAATTCACAGTGTTGCTAACAGAGACATGCCACTTCTCATGTGAGCTTGAAAAGGAAGTGGGAGACTACGATATTGATGACATCACCGCAGCTCTTTTCTGATTGGTCAAACTGAGAGCGTTAAAACTAACCCAGTGTTACACTGGAAAAAAAAACACATTTGACAGCGACTGTATAAATTGTATAAATTGACGGTATAAATTGACGGTATAAATTGTATAGTATAAATATTCTAAATATATATATATATATATATATAAATCTTCTTTAAAAGTATAGATCCCCCCAAAATGAAAATGATCTCATCATTTATTCACCCTATGACTTTTTTTCTTCTGCAGAACACAAAGATTTTAGAAGAATATTTCAGTTCTGTAGGTCCATACAATGCAAGTGAATGGTGACCAGCAATTTGAAGCTCAAAAAAAGCACTGAAGGTTATTTCAGTTCAAGTGGATGGGGACCAAAACCTAAGCTCCAAAAAGCACATAAGGGCAACATAAAAGTAATTCTTATGACTCCAGTAGTTAAATCTATATCTTTTTAATTGATCCAGTTGATTTCTGGTTTATTGTAGGTGAGAATAAACCAAAGTATAATGAGTTTTCACTATAAATCTCCTTGACACTAATGATTTCTAGCTCGATTACACTTTCTATAGCGCCATCTAGCAAATGTATTAAGCACCAGGAAGTGTAATCGAGCTTGAAATCATGATTGTGCTTAGAGATTGCAATGGCAAGATGTACAGTGAAAATGTTTTTTTCTTTATCTGTACTCACCCAAAACCAACTGGATCACCTCAGAAGACATTGATTAAACCACTCGAGTGGAATGATTACTTTTATTAACTATCATTCACTTTAATTGAATGGACCAACTAGAGATGAAATATTCCTTTAAAAATCTTAATTTGTGTTCTGCTGAAGAAATATGCTCAGTAGCGCATACAACAGAATTCAGCCGTCATCAGTTGTCCAGACCAGAGCGCACATTTAAGCTTTTCTGGCGATAGTTTAGTTACACTGCTTTGCTAAACATGAACACACCGTTAAGATGAGCAACTGAGCATTTTATTGGATCTTTTTCAATCAAATGTATTTATATCAATTGCTTTGTGGAGCGCTGTCAAACCTAAAAATCAATAATGTAAAAACTTATTACTGCAGTTGTTACAGATATGCTATCAGCACATACTGTTTGGACATCTTAAGCAACATAAGAGAAACTGATTATGAAAACATGTTCAAACTAAATGCACTGAAAAGCTTTTATTCACTATTCTTGAAGTGTCAAATGGGCGTGTCTCATCTGTTCATTGTCTGTTGGGTTTATAATAACAGTGATAATGTGAAACTGAGAGTGACGAGGAGGAGGGCGTGGCTGGGCTGTGAGGATGCACGCCTGTCGCTGAATTGTCCTAATCAGCTGGGAGGGGGATAAAGATGAGTCGGAGGCGCCAGTTCGAGAGAGAAAGAGACGTGTGTGCGTGAATTAGAGGAGCGGCTGAGGACTAGATGACGGCGTGTCCGGGGACAGGCGAGCGTGATTTTCTCTCCCTGTCGCTATTTCCCTCTCCTCTCTACCTCCCCTTGTCTCTCCCAGGGCTCCAGAGAGGAGGGGAAGACCTGCTGGCAGAAGGACGGTCGGAAGGACAACTCCTCACCTCCAGGACGGGAGAGGAGAGGAGTACCTAGGCCAGAGGTTCCCTGGCCTAAATCGTGCGGTGGAGAAATGTGATGAGGAGGAGGGCGTGGCCGGGCTGTGAGGAGGCACACACGGCGCTGAAATGTTTTATCAGCCAGGAGGGGGATAAAGATGAGCCGGAGGAGCCAGTGTGAGAGAGAGACACACACACACACACACACACACACACACACACACACACACTACTGTATGTGTGTATGTCCGTGTCTTTATGTTTAAGTTAATTTGTATCATTAAAGTTATGTTGTCTGTTCTAGTTTAAATGCTGCTTTGAAAAATGCAACAAAATGTCATCTTAATGAATATAGTTTGAGCATCAATCATATTTAGCTGTGCTGCATAGTACAAGACACAGTCTAGAGGACATGCTACAGTTTCAATACCTTTTTAGTGGTTGAACAGATTGCCCTTAAACAACTTTGACAATATAAAGAGATACTTAACCTCATAGTTTGGGTATTGTCTTTTCTTCTGAGGTCTGTTGACTGTAATGCAGCAACATACTGAGCCTTTATGACAGTCACTGTCCATGTGCGTGGTACTAAAAGTCCACGATTCTGCCGCATGCTTGCACATTGTAATAATACAAATATTTTATGTAACATCTCAAGTGTCACCACTCTCACCTTCAAATTTCAGTACCTTTTTAATTGGTGGCAAAGATTGCTCCAAAAACAGCATTAACAATAACATTACTAAGAACTCATAAAGTCATACTACACCTCACAATTTGTCCATTGTCAACTGTACTCATTTCTGTTGACTTCCTATTGCGGCAACATAAAGAACTAAATCAATTCTACATGGTGGCACAGATTACTCTAAAACAAGCTGGAAATCCATACATAAACCCTACTGAATATACTACGCTTTAAAAACTTGTTTCACATGAGTTTAATATTAGTGACGTTCATTTGAATCAAAACGTGTATGCATTAGGGGTCTATCGGTATTACAGGATCAAGGTATGATAACTGTCACAAAAAATGCCACAGTATTACAGTATCACGGTATCGAGGTGCATTGATAATATTTTTGCAGTTTAATGTTTAGTTATGAAATATGTCTGATAAACACACAGAGAAATATTTCAGTTATAACCAATTCGTGAACTTTGTTTGGGATGTCTTTAAATTTAATCCTTTAACTTTTGATCTTGAACATCAGGACACTCTCTTAATCTGACATGGCAAAACTAATTATAGGCAGAAATAACATGTAAAACAGAAATAACAAAAAGAAAATGCAACATGTACAGTAGTCAGATGAATATAACTAATAAAAATGTATGTTATTGTATGATTTATGAAACTGAATTGTAATAATATGTAATGATTATTGCCCAGGTTACCACTTCAAATATACATTTATATGCATTCAGTAATGTGTAGCATTTGTGATTTAGTTTAATTCTAAACAATGCCTACTTAAAAAAATATATATTTATTTTTACAGTTTATTTATTGGCATTTTGTCCAATACTGTCCGGTTTCAATGTCAATTTCCTGCACAGCAAAAGCCATGCACTTTGTAAACCCTATTTAAGACTATGTTTTACAACTAAAACATTATTAGTAGGATCAAACACATTGTTGGCCTATTGTTGTGTTGCAATTATAACACATTTGTAATGTTGTACGAGTGCTTAATCCGTTTGCTAAACATAAACATAGCTTTAGCCTTAGTCATTACAAATAATGGCTATAATTCATAATATCCTGTATAATATATTTGCACTTACATTCATCTCCGCAAAACAAAAGAAAGAAAGTCATTCACATCTTGTATGGCATGAGGGTGAGTAAATAATGAGAGGATTTACATTTTTAGGTGAACTATCCCTTTAAATAATCAAAAGTTAGGTCAGAGCTGAGTCAATTCAAAAAGAATCAAAAATAATTTGATTAGATTACCGAAAAACTTATAATACAAGAGATTACATTACTCATCAAAATTATAGTAATGTAATTGGTAATCAGTAAAATTCAGAAGTAATCCACCCAGCACAATCCATGCAAAGATACAATCATTTAAATGTTTTTCTTTATATTTTAGTTCATAAAACTCAAAATGTGTTTCTGGGTCAAAGTAACCCAAAATAATGGAGCAGGTCACATATGGTTGAATCCTCTATTCTGCACATACTGTACATTTAGCAAACATGTGATTCACCTCCGGTTAACTGGTGTCAAAGTAGAGTCTAGATCTCAAAACCACACGACACATGGACCGTAAGTTCTCTTTTTCTGTACAGTAAATAACACACTGCTTCATTGAAAAATACAATGCACAAGGCTCCAAGATGCAGGAACAGCAAATCTTGCATGGCAGCTTCTGAATTGAAGGTAGTAAACAATGTTTCCACACATACATTTAGTCAATTCCTAAAGTACTAAACACAGCCTATGTAATAAAATGAAAATTGATGCAATTCTATGTGTTGCCACAAAGTGGAGACAAATGTCCATTGATGATAAGGACTATCTTTTATGTCCTCAGCGCCCTGCTTGATTCAGATCTATTGAAGACAAACATGTTGATCTCATTGTAGCCTGGATACAGATTCTCCTGCTGAGCTTGTGCAATGGAAAATGAGCAATGACTGCCAGTTTTTCTCTACTGTTACAATATCTTTATAGTGAGTTTCACACAATATGGCATGTGTTAACTTTATTATAGAGAGAACACCCTGGGAGTGAGACAGGAATGGTATTAAAGAGATAGTTCACCCAAAAAATGAAAATTCTCTCATCATTTAATAACCCTTATTCCATCCCAGACGTCAGTGACTTTCTTTCTGCTGAACACAAATTAAGATTTTTAGAAGAATATTTCAGCTCTGTAGGTCCATACAATGCAAGTGAATGGTGAACAGAACTTTGAAGCTCCAAAAAGCACATAAAGACAGCATAAAAGTAATCCATAAAACTCCAGTGGTTTAATCCATGTCTCCAGAAGCGATGTGATAGGTGTGGGTGAGAAACAGAACAACATTTAAGTCCTTTTGTACTATAAATCTCAAGAAACACAAAGTTTTGTGAGATGAAGATGCTTCAGGTATAAACACAAATAAACACAATCAAAATATCACTACATATAGGTAACACTGTAACTACAGGCACTATTGATCTGATTTATATCCCATAAAAATACATCTTCTTAAATTTTCATACATGGAATGCATTATATAAGTGTGTAAATCTGATACATGGCACATTTAAAAAGAAAGTGTTTTAATGACATCTTGATTCAGGCATAATTTTGGTGAAATTTAATATATTTGCACATGTTATTTGGAAACAAATTTACTTTTTTTAGATAATAGATAGATTCATCACTGGCTCTATATTAACCATTGCAAAGAGGTTTTATTTTTATAAGAGAGAATATAAAGTTACAGCTATTACCTCATTCTGTTGACAGGCTTGTTGAAGAGTGAGGTGCGCTGCCTACCAAGATTTACCAAACATGTTATTTTGCTGTTCACTTTGCTGTGTTGTAGATGTAAGTGGTCCCAAACTCTTGAAGGCCAATTCTGTGCAGGTCAACTATTTCACTCTCAGTTTAATAAAAAAATACAATAAAAAATACAATAACATTTCAGCAGATTTTCATGTTGTATCTTTGACTGACAGATCGTTACAGAACCACAGAAGCATGGCTTTAACCAGGTACTATGGCACTGCCTTCTCAGTTCTGAGCTATCACTGTGTGTAAAACAATCATGTTGCTGAGAGATACACTTCAACAAGACAACTGGTACATGAAGAGTTTTAGTTTATGTTATATTAAATGCTTATAGGCAGAAATACAATCCTGGAAGTACTTTAGCTTTTTTCCGTATATCCTCTGCGGGCGTGTTGTGTTCTCAGGACAAACTGTGGGTTAAGACTGATGATTATCTTGGAGGCTGCCAAATCTAGCATGCTGTGCCTTCGGACCCTAATGAACCTTCACATGCCCTGAAGACAAGAAAGCTCTCAGCTGCATAAGAAAGTAAAAGGATGAAAAAAAAACTGATTTAAATGAAGAATTTCACCCAAAAACGAATGGTCTTCTCACCCTCATGTAGCTCGCAACCTGAATAAATTTCTTTCTATTGTGGAACACAAAAGATGTTTTACAGAATGTCCAAGCAGCCATTTTCCATAAAATAAGTATAGACAGTTGCTATCAAGCTCAAAAAAATGGAAAAAAAAACACTCTAAAAGTCTCTAAATGTAGTCCATATCATACAATAGAATTCAATTTAAAGGAATAGTTCGCCCTAAAATGACAATTCTGTCATTATTTACTCACCATTGTCTCATTTCAAACCTGTATGACACAAAAGGAATAATTCTTAAGGATTTCTCATTTGCTAAATTTCAATACAATGGCAGTTGATAGGGACTCACTTTAAAAAAAAATATTTCCGTAATTTTGCACTCTAAATCTCCACTTTAACTTTCAGATGTAAAAGTGAAAGTCGAGATTTAGAATAAAAAATGACTTAAATATTGTTCTGTTTCTCACCCACACCTATTATATTGTTTCTGAAGACATGGATTTAAACACTGGCGTCATATGGATTACTTTTATTCTGCCCTTATGTGCTTTTTGGAGCTACAAAGGTCTGATCATCATTCACTTGCACTGTATGAACCTGCAGAGCTGAGATGTTTTCTAAAAATCTTCGTTTGTGTTCTGCAGAAGAAAGACACATCTGGGATGGCATGAGGGAGAGTGAATGATGAGAGAATTTTCATTTTTGGGTGAACTTTTCCTTGAAAGTGACCTTTAACAAGCACAGTCAATATTGTTGTTCAGGTTGTATACTGAAACCTGGAAGAGAATTAGCAACCCGCTACCACCAGGGATCCCCCTACCATGGGCTCAGCATAGCCAAACAAGTATTTGTAGCAAGTGTAAATAGCAGTGGCAACACTGCTCAGCTATATGCACACCAGCAGTTCAATGGAACCTGTTAAAACTACAAACAAACAACTTTAAATTCTGTAAACTTTGAAGAAAAGGCTTGAATTTGTATGTGAATTTGACCATCACACATTAAGGAAATGCCGTAGAGACATTACTATGTCAATAGACTTGAGATGTGGGCAACCCCTTTTGCCAACTTCTCTCTTTTCCCAAATCTATCCCATGTAGGTGAAGACTGACAGCTGCTGTATGCTGTCAGCTGTCAGATTGTCATTTATTTGAAATGTAAAAAAGAACACAAAAGATCTAAATAAGGTGAAAGTAAACGCGTGACCTCGCTGTGGTCATGTACAGAAGTGGGACAGGTGGATGTGAACACTAATGTTCTAAACCGTATATTTGTGTTGTTGGCAGTAGTAGTGCAAGCACATGCATCGAAAAAATGGAACAGGACACACGTTTACTGTTAGCACAACACAACGTGCCTCAACAGCTTCATGGATTATACTGGGTTCTATTGCTTTTGACGTGACACACTGCTCGCGTCCGGTGTTGAAAGGGTGTTAGAATGTGTTATTTGATTTGTAGCCTTTTTATTTGCGGGACAATGTAGAGTCAGCTGGTTGTTATCTCAAAATAAACCCCTTCAAGGTGAAGACTGATCTTGATTGGTGCGTTTTATCAGTTTAAAAATACATGTCCTTTCATTTTTTTGCACTTCTGAAGCAGTTATGCCTGTGATAATAAACCAATTCATATTTTTGCATTTTAAGCTCACATTCTTAATGATGTTGGGTGTGTTTGGTTAGGTGTACAGTACCTGTACACTGTAAAAAATTGCTGTAATTTTTACAGCAAATATTTACAATAGATGACTGTATTTCGAAATTTACAGTATTACTGTATTTTGCTATGAATTGTGGGAACATGCATAAGTGCTGTAAATTTTACTGTAATATCAACAATAAGAGACTGTGTTTTTTAATGTAGATTACTGTTACTATGAATTCTGGGAACATGATTATGCAGTAAATTCTACAGGATATCATGTATACACTTGTTATATTTTTATTTATTTTTTTAAATAAGAAAAAGTCAACTGTTGCACAGTTTTGAAATAAAATGTTGGTACTTCACAAGTAAATGACCCTAAAGCAATAGTCAGCTGTAATAAATATAGCCTTAATAACGAATTATTTACACCATGTAGACTCTGATATAATGTACATATCTAGTAGTTTAAAACTGTTCAAAAACACACATGATTGGACAACGACATCAGCGTAGCGCACTGCGTGTGATGTCATTTCGTCATCAGCAGCGGACATTTGGGGAATTTTCGCGCGCTGCTTAACCGCTCAATTTTCGTGCTCACCTCATGCGCGCAACGATTATCAGACGAGGTGAGTGTAGCCAGTAATTCATGCTTCATTTAAACGTGAAACCCTGTTACATCCAATACTACATTTACCAGTCATCAAGCTCTTTCATTGTAGAACTATTATTTGTATTTTGTGATGTTGCAAAAGGGATAATATAGGTTATCGTTACGATTTTATGATACTGAATTTGCATGGAGAGTCTAAAGTCACAGATATACAATTACAGTTATCTCCACCACTGTCTGAACTAATGAACTCATGGCCTTACCGGTTTTGTCTCAAGGGGATCTGTTTACATTTCTATTTGCTTACTGACATCTCAACAAACAATGAGGTGTATGCTGTTCTGTCAAAGTATCAAAAGGGAAAATCTCTGGTCCTGTGCATCCTGCAACTCTTAATGGCACATTTTAAAGAGAGAGCAGAATCCCTTCTAATTGAAGCTGATGTAAGTAATATCATTTAGATTTTTAATGTCTTACAGTTTGAACTGTAATGCAAAATATATATCTATAATTTTTTTTTTCTTAAGGTAGTAGCAACTGCAGCCGACATGGAAAGAGATGGATTACCGGATTCACCCGCACTGATCATCCAAGGTAATTTGCTTTACTTTGTCTCTCTCAGTGTCTCCATTATACACACTATTCTTTACTTTCTAGCTCTGCACATGTATACTTTGTCCTGTACCATTTTATTTTTTCTCTCTCACTTTTATGATCCGTTTTAAAACAAAAATTTTGCCACCTCTGTTCCGATATTCTATTTCACAGTTCTATTCTCTCTCCTATATTCCTTCCATAGGAGTCCATTTTCCATCTGTTTTTTTTTGGGTTATTGTCTCTGATCCATTCTCTCTCCTTAGTAACAAATCCGTATTAGTAACTGTAATCTTCATTATCTTTTAGTTTATAGTATTGTAGTATCAATGTCTTTATAACATGATCTACCCATGAACCATACTTTTAGAACATTTATTAATCTATGCCCTTCCATATTGTTTTTATAGGTGAATCCATGACACAAAGCGAGACAAGAAAATCCATGGAATGAACCCACATGTATGCACACTGCTGTGAAAGCTCATGGACTTTGAATGGTTTGCCATTTAAAAAAAATGATTGATGTTCAAGTTAATGTACATGCGGTCTTGCCTTTTCATGGGTTTTGCAATTTAAAGGTAGGCACAGTTGAGACCATTTCTTTTGTGTTAGTTGATTTAAACTTTGAGTTTGACTGAAGTTCAGTCACAGTGTAGGTATATGTTCCCTTTATAATGAAATGCTGCTGTTCTCACTGGTTCTTTTTGCAGAAGTAGTTTTTTTTTTCCCTTTTTTTTCTCAAGTATTTCCAAGGCTAAAGCCTTTCATTTATTGTGCAATCTGCATTTTTGTTTCTCCAAATATGTTTTGAAAACTGGTGCTTATGTTAAATGGCCATTATTGTACAATAAATTGTTACATTTATGAAAACCTGTTATTTTGATGGTTTTATTGTTCACGTTACACAATAAATTGACAAAAAGGGAAAGACTACTGAAATGTACAGCAAAAGTAGGTTTACACACACACAGCAGTGAAAAATTTCCACTAGTTAATTTAGTGAATTGAATGTCACAACAAATGCTCTAATTTACTGTAAAATGTATGTATAGTAGTACATGTAATTTCACTCACATTCATAAACATTATTTCTATTGTAATTTTACAATGACAGCTGTAAAAATACAGATAATTTTACAGCGTACATATACAGCAGTGTGCTGTGTTTTTATAGTACAATTGTAGTTAGTGATTTACGGTACTCTTGTAAATTTACAGTCTTACTGGCAACCAAAATTGCCAGTAAGTTGCTGTAAATTTTACAGTAAATTTTTTACAGTGTAGGTTTGAGGGCTTATTTTGAAAATCTGCTTAGGGCCCCCAAAATGCTAGGGGTGGCCCTGGATTTTCCATTGTGTTTTGTAATAGCAGTTTTGGATTTATTAGTAAAATAAGGTCTATGGTAAACATTATTTTAAAATCCTTGGACATTTTGTTCTACAACATAAATGACTCACAGTCATACACCAAAGTGAATTTTGAAGCCACTGTGTTTATAAAAAAAAAAAAAAGTATTTTGCTAACAAGTTATATATGTAAATATATAATAGTTATATACTGTAAATATGCTACAGAAATGAAATGTTAATTGATTAACAAATATTAACTGTAAAATATACAGTAAAATGTTGTAAAATATTTTAAAAGACAATACAGTAGTTTTTACAATAAAATGATGTAAATTGTAATTATTTAAATGTAAAAAGTATGATTTTCCTGTATAATTAATGGTAAAAAGAACAAGAGAGTACATGCACTTTTATACAGTAAATTATTGTAAAAATTACAGTAAAAAAAACAGTTATCGGACATTCCCAGAATTCCCTGCGTGACCCATTACATTTCATTATATTTTATGGGAATAGTTAAGTTTTATCATATTTTCAATATCAGTTACGTACACTGGGGTGTTCTCTGTTATATTTGATGTAATTTAGTTCATGTTTACTACATTATTTAAATCTCATATGTGTTACCATGATGGTATTTAGTGTTTGTGCTCAGTGATACTGAGCTTTTTTTTTCTTTTTTTTTTTACAGTGCCAGCGTGTAAATTACAACCATTTTAAACTGTCAAATGTACAGGTTATTCTGTAAAGTGGTTTACATTTTAACTGTATTCTGGCAACCACAGCTGCCAGATTTCTTTGGTAAAAACAACATGATTTTTTTTACAGTGTAGGTACCCATGATGAACCCATTGGGAAATAGCCTTCCTGCTAATTTGGCTAGACTGTGACGTCACGGAGGAACAGCTGTATCATAAATTAGCCATTCATTGATTTATTTAATCTAAAAGTGTAACACTGTGGCTCTATAGCACTATCAAAACATTCCTCTGTTTGTTTGAGTGACCCATCCAGCCGGTCCCAGCGATGTCAACTCAACCAATGGCATGAGTTCATCTATTTGTACAACCACCAATGGGAGACAGGGCAGACTTCTGGAAACTATTTGAAAACATCGTTTATTTTTGCAATTCTGTTCTATGTTGCTGGTGTTGCAGAAATTACAAACTTCAGCTTAAAATGTGGCTTTTAAGGTAATGTAAAGTAAACCAGACCTTTTGAATCCCACTTGAATAACACTGAGGTGATAATAACATGTTCATAAAGCATCAGACAGGAAAATACATTTGAATGTATACAAAATGCTGAGGCATACCGGTTGGCTTTAAATATTAATCTAGTGGAATGCATTATATTCCTGCACTCAAACAAGTCTCAAACCGAATCTTAATTCAAGTCTCAGCATGAACAACAGGATCTATGCTGTCTTGTTATAATCTCCTTTCTCGGGTAATAAAATCAGTTCACACAACCCCGCTCCTATGCTATGTGTGTGCGTGCACAGAGTGAGCGGATCACTTGGTTGCTAGCACACAGTGTTTCACACATCTGGCTCCAACCAGCACAAGCACAACTCACCACTCATTCTGCAAACCTCCAGCACAGAATAAGAACAGCTGCTGCTGCCAAACCACAGCTACGGTTAGGACATGCTTCCCCGGGATAACGTGTAGCATTCATGTAACAATTGGCTACAAAGTATTTCTAAAAACTCTTTCAAATGACAGCACTAGCTGAAGTTTTGAAAAAGAATCCTTTGGTTTTCATTGACTGTAGGTCAATATCCACTTCATCCAGCTCTCTGTTTGTTCTCCGTGTTCAAAACTAAAGTATCCCGATACTGTTTTACTGCATTTACGAGTATGTACTGCATTTGTTGAAGAATGCTTTTCTCAGCCGACAAAAAAACATGTTAGCCGTGTCCGAAATGACTCCCTTGTTCACTCATTCGCTCCTTTGGCATACTATATTGTAGTGACGTATCTACTGTATATTGAGGTGCAGCCAACATATTATTAGTGAATAAATGGGCATCACTCGTTCTGAATTAAACTGCTGGCAGAGATGCGGGACACACATCATGATTGCTGAAATTTTAACCAGGGAAATGTTTCTTACTTTCTTATGTGTGTGTGGCGAACAGGGCAGGGCCGAGCGGCGTCTCGGCAGAGCGAGGCCGGGAAGATTATTGGTGAATGAGCTCCACCTGTGTGCCACAATATGTAACAATACTACCAAAATATTTGTGTTACTTTGTCAACGTACATAATGTATAGGTGCAACATTCTTTTATAATGAGTGCCAAATTGTATCAGAGCAAATGTAGAGCTGCTTATCTGGACCTGATATTTACATTTATGGATTTGGCAGATGCTTTTATCCAAAGTGACTTACAGTGCACTTATTACAGGGACAACCCCCCCGGAGCAACCTGGAGTAACCTGGAGTTAAGTGTCTTGCTCAAGGACACAATGGTGGTGGCCGTGGGGATCGAACCGACAACCTTCTGCTTAACAATTCAGTGCTTTAGCACACTACGCCACCCCTACTCCATGATATGGGTCTGATTAAAGAACAAGTGGAAGGGCAAGTGAGTATTGCATATCCCCCACTGATTGGGTGGGGGAATAGTTGATTTTGCTTAGCATTTATTATTATTATTTATTTAGATGAATAGTAAGATATTAGTATTAATATAAGAAGTACAGTAGTTGTTTGGCATATGGAATCCCAAAAAACCCTTTTCTTTCATTATCTTTCTTTCAGAGTGGTAAAAGGAAATGAAAATAATGATTGAAAGGAAGAGATTGAAAAGACAGAGCTGGAAAAATAAAGAAAGAGGTAGAGGAGACAATCCTAAAAAAGAGCATGAAACCTTACGATTTAACAAGAAACAAAAACATTTGATTTGAACTATTGAGGCTTCTGTTATCTTTCAATTCTTTGAAGACAACTGACAAAAACATTGTAATTTCTATTACCATTGCTCATTTAGAGATATGAACAAACCCCTAACCCTAATTATTAAACATATGCACATAACTCATCCTCCAACTCTTGCTCTACGGACATGAATGATCCCTTAATTTGTATGAATTATTAGGAGAGATGTGTTAATACCTTTCTAAGTGACTGTATTTATGATTTTCACCTTGTGGACAGAACAAACAAGCACGAAAATGCCATAAACTTGCATTGAAGTAGCGACCCAAGACTAGTGACCATGTCATAGAGACTTGGAGGTGGGCTCTTTTGACTTGGGCCAGTAAGCATCCACCTAGCAACCAGCATCCACCTAGCAACCACCTAACAGCAACACTCTGACATCATGACAGCAACTTTTGCCCAGGCTAGCAACACACACATTATCTTGAGAAAATATAAAAATCTATAAATTTTTACTATAAGTGATGTAATTGTGATAATGGGCATTAGTTTTGACCTCATTGTATTGGATTACATAGATATTTGAAAATCAAAAAAACAAAACAAAATCCAAGCAAAGTAAAACTACACCATTTTTATTTCCCCACATTGCATTAAATGACAGACAGACATTCACTGATGAAGATTTTAATTGGCAACACTAGTAAAAAAAGACGCATACTCTTCAGACACCTTTCAGTATATTAAAAAAGTGGAACGGTCTCACAGGGTACAAAAAGCATCATTCATAGTCCTGATTCACTACAGTCACAGACCAATTTGGTCATAAAAGAGAAGAGTGAATTAAGCAGCTATGTTGGAATACAGTGATCAAAAAACATTTGGCTGACCAACAGAACGACATGCCAGTCAAGAACAACAGGCTGATTCAACTCAATTAACATTGTAAATAAAATCACAGTAGCAAGTCAACAAATCCTTCATCACGCTTAAGACGAGTGGCCAATGCTATTCACGGATTAAAAGAATAAAAAAAGAAAAAAGAAAAGAAATACACCCCAAAAATAGACACCCAGAACAGAAGTAGGACTTGCAATAATAATAATAATGCATGGCAAATTTGACTGATCTCCAACATATGAGAAAGTGTTACAAAAACGATGTCAGGTAAAAACTGGCATCGCTTGGACAGTTTCTCTCTACAGGAAGTCTGTGATTTAAAGGTAAAACTCCCACATATTATGTGATCACTCAAACCTGCAGGTTAAGAAAAATAAGACCATTGTTGCATAAGATAAAATGTAGATTTGCATAGTTTGTGTAATTGCGTTATGTATACAACAGTTTCAAAATCTATAGTAAACATGACCCCATTTTATAATCAATCACTGCTTCAGACTAAATCAAATCCCCACTGCTAAAATTGTATTTATATTTGTATAAATATGTGATTATATTCAGATAGCCTAATGTATTAAATAACACATATCTTCTCTGGGATAACAATTGATGCAAAAAAAATTAAAAGTCAGTATACATTATTGTACACAAAATCATCCAGCCACCTTAAGTGAACTTTTTTTTAAAACCTGAACCTATTAACAATCCTTCAAACTGTGTAAAATAGTCAAATTAGGGAAAAACGGCTGACCAATATATACTAGGTATACATTGTAAAAACAGACAATAACAAGAATCATTCAAAAAACGACAATACAATTTTAAAGTACAATTTGACAAGTGTGAAAAAATAAAATCATCTCCATTTTAGTTCTATTAAATGACCCATTTCAATTAATGTGATTTACACATGTAACTTGCAGTCATTTGCATTGCTAATAATTATCATAGAACATTTAAAGTATGCATGGCTCGATATCTGCATTTGTAAATCGCAACAACAACAACAACAACAAAACATCACAAATATTTGATTGTGGAGACAACATCGTTGTTTAAAGATCATAACCTAAAACCTGTGTGGCAAACCTGTTTTCTATTTTATAAGTAACAGTGAATGATCAAAACAAATGTAGTCCGTTATCATAAAAGCTTTCGGCATTACTTATTTTGTCACTTTAATGAGATAGTTCACCCAAAAATGAAAATTCTCATAATTTACTCTCCCTCATGCCATCCCAGATGTGTATAAATTTCTTTCATCTGCAGAACACAAATGAAGATTTTAAGAAGAATATTTCAGCTCTGTAGGTCCATATAATGCAAGTGACACCTATCATATCGCTTCTGATGACATGGATTAAACCACTGGAGTCTTATGGAGTACTTTTATGCTGCTTTATGTGATTTTTTAAGCTTCAATTTTGGCACCCATTCACTTGCATTGAATGGACCAAAAGAGCTGTAAAATTCTTCTAAAAATCTTCGTTTGTGTTCTGCGGAAGAAAGAGGGTTATACACATCTGGTATGGTAAGAGGGTGAGTAAATGATGAGAGAATTGTCCTTTTTGGGTGAACTGTCCCTTTAAGACAGATACTACCCTGTAAGACTAAGGCACAATTCTGAGTAAGAACTTTGGAATAGCAAAAAAAAATTAAATAATAATCTGTCAAGGTTCCAATTATTTAACCATTTAGACTATAGAAAACTTTAATCCGGGAACCTTGAAAATAAACGAACAGAGCATAAGCCCTCCGATCACACAGGCTAAACTTTTCTGGTATCCGAGTAACATAACAACAGCGACCACTGTGGCAACGTTTTTAAAACGGCACGAGAAAATTGTATATTCCCAGTGCAAAAGAAGTCAACTGCCAGCACAGTGAATCACGCATAACAATTTTCACGTTCTATGTTATTTTAAAATATCCTGAGAGAACTGGTTGGGAATTCTTGAAGATTTCATATTGCACTTTTGCTGTGAAGCTTAAGGTTTGTCTTGACAATCACTCTTAGAGTCCTTAACTGAAGGCAACAACTACAGACTCATGTGTAAAATGCTGAGAACATGAGCCGAGTAATGACAAAAGAGGGAGCGACTGCGGCCGTTGCACAGCTCAGCTCAGCTGCAGGCGGTAAGTCCTGATTTCCATGGGTTTAAGGCGGATCTCCTGCTGGCCTGACTCACTGTTGTGTGTGTGCATCAAAGACAGTGAGGCAGGAGTGATGCTTCTCACCTTAAGGTCTGTCAGGAACTTCTCTAAATGAATCTACTCACACAGACACAGACAGCAAACACGGTGTATGTTGATTAGTGCTTTTAAATTGCAATACCATCCAAACATGCATTAAGTAACAGCCTTAGAATTTTATATTTTACTTGTAAAACGTGCGATAGATGCATAACTGCCACTCTGTTGCAGGGCTCCCTGTTCTTCTATTTGCAGAAGTAATGTTTGGGAGTCTAAAATGTATATTTCCTATTAACACACTAAATCTGAAGATATAAATAACCATCTTAAGACAAATGCTTTTGTGAAACATCTTATGTGCCCAAGACATTTGCACAGTACTGTATATACATATACATATATATATATACATAGAGTTGATGAGTCTTTGTCGCTGTAACACATTAATTCAGTTTGATTAACTATATTAAAAAATGAATAATTAATCTTGCCCCTTGACCATACGTACTGTAAGTTCCGCAGTAAGAAATGTTCCTACCAAAGGTGTAATTCAAGCTTTTAGTACCACCATGTTTTTTGCAACTCGTAGTCAGCAGGGTCAGTCAGCGCAACTCCAGCTGTACAAGCAAACAACAGACAGCTGGACAGGGCCGAGCACAGGGGACTCGAGGTGCGTTTTTGAAAGTTTCAAACTACATTTAACTTGACACATCGCTCCGTTTATGCACAAGGCGCTGAAAACCAGTGAACCGCGAAGCAACCACAGTGAGATGCTACAAAAGCGTCCATTTGACGCATGAGTACGCGGACAAACAAAAAGTTCATTCAGAACACAAATTTGATGTCAATTGATTGACAGCCCTAGTTCTATACCCATACCTTGTTCTATGCCAGAAAGCCATTCTTAGGTTGATTTTCATTGTTCAAGCAACCCGACAGCAACATTAACATTAGCAAAACCAATGGCATGAGTTTTGGGTGAGACTATCTGCTTGTCAGATCAATGGAAGATGCGGGGAGTGTTTGAGAAACCCGTTTTGGATGCAGTAATTATTTTGCAGTTCTATTTGATGGTGCTGGTAGCACAAAAATAACTCACTGCACCTTTAAGAACACATACAAAATCTAAAATATGAACTCAAAAACAACAATTAATCAGCACTGATGAAAATTTCCTTTTGAACTTTTGTTTTGTGTGTGTGTGTGTGTGTGTGGGCGCCACATGATCTGTCTTTACCTTGCCACGTGTGGTGGTACACAGTAAGCCAGTGTTCCGATTGGAGAAGCCGCAGTCAAAGCCTTTTCTGTGCAGTATCAAAGCAGCTTCCTCGGATGGACCACCCCCTTCCTCCTGTAAGAGAAGCGAGACAGAGCCTCAGGCCCCATAAACACAACAATGTTTCTTCTCAACACTCACACACTGGGCCAATTATGGAACGCCGCTTTTCACTCATCAGCTGCAGCTCAGCAGCACAAGGCCGTGAGAGTCTCTCCCATCACAGAGCGAAGGCAACACACCTTGAAATAATCTCACAAAAACATTTTCTACTCCAGACTTCACAGAACAAAAAGTCTGGATTCTGACTTAACCTCTGTCTGCTAGATTTCATCATCAACCTGCATCTCATCAAACTTGTCTGCGTTTAAATGTGCACTTGCGCTTTCACTAAAGTCAAAAGAGTCTTGACTGTATCCAACAATAAAACTCAAATGTCATAAATGTGACATCATCTGTTGAACTAGTATACCGATAATTATTGAAAACATATTTTTTTACATTGCATGTACACTTTGGTCATTTGAAATGTAATAATCAAAAACGTAACATTTAGCTGTGCCCCACAGCATGCAACCCGATTTATAGATTTCCCTCTATAATAAAGGTAGCGTTTTATTAAATGAGCAGTGACATCACTGTAGGCCTTTCTAGAGCAGGGTGAGAAGACATTTATAATGTCAATTTTGCTTACATTTGAAATAAAGTCTTTCTATACTAATTTTGTTATTTAAACGTGGCACCTTCTAACATTTTGCATTACAAAAATATTCATTCAAAAAAATTTGCAACGATGTCCAAACTATGCAGTTCAACCAAAACTGGCTGGGTGGCTCAGCGAGTAAAGACACTGACTACCACCCCTGGAGTCACGTGTCTGAATCATAAGCGACCAAACTGGCCCGGTTGCTAGGGAGGGTAGAGTCACATGGGGTAACCTCCTTGTGGTCGCTATAATGTGGTTCTCACTCTCGGTGGGGCGCGCGGCGAGTTGTGCGTGGATGCCGCGGAGAATAGCGTGAAGCCTCCACACGTGCTACGTCTCCGCGGTAATGTGCTCAACAAGCCATGTGATAAGATGCGCGAATTGACTGTCTCAGACGCGGAGGCAACCGAGATTCATCCTCCGCAACCAGGATTGAGGTGAGTCACTACGCAACCACGAGAACTTAAGAGCGCATTGGGAATTGGGCATTCCAAACTGGGGGAGAAAATAAAAAATAAATAAATAAATCATTGATATTGGTATCGTTCAAATAAAGGTGATTAATCGGAAAAATGTATATTTTTACCAAGCCCTTATTGTAGTGTAACAATGTTACTTGCAACCCAGTTACTGATTCTGGTATATTATTTATTTAAATATTTAGTTTTCATGATTTATTATTTAGATGTTAAATGTTTATTGCTCAAAAAATAACAAAATCACATAAATCAGGGTTTTAAACTGTACTTATATATGTTGCAAGGTTGCAAAAACAGCAAATCCCATTTAAAATGAAAAGAAATACAAAACGGCTCATATAATGTGTTTTTCATATAATGTATAACTTTTTCAGAAGGTTAAGCACAAACTTAGTTTAAAGGTTCAAGCTCTGTTTTGTATCATATTTGTGGAAATTGGCAAAACAGGAAAATATTAATTTCGTCCAGAGACCTCGGCATAACAGAATCTCACTTTCATCACAGTAAAACCTACAGCACTAGATTAACCACAGAAACAGTAAATCACTCGGCACACTCGATAAAGCACTCACAACTAAGAGGAGTTTTTCATCGTGCAAAAACATAAATGGAATGTGATCAATGTCCTCTACACTTGAAAAACACTTTTGTTTTTTGCATTTGTATAACGGGTGTCCTTGAGTGGATAGTGCCGCTAGACACAGAACAAAGGAACTTCCTGCTGTTGTTATATGACTTTATTCCATTTTGGCTACTAAGTGTTATATTAGTCCTTCTGCTGTCCAACCAACTGCCCCATCCATTTGAATTAATAATTACAGAAATTGGAGTGAATTCGTTACATCTTAGTAATTAAGAAGTTTTCTGTCTTTCTGAGTGTCTATAAATGAGGCAAGAGACAATAACAATGATGATGTCATCATCGCTCAACAAAAACAAAAGATCAAATAAAGTTTTTTTTTGTTTTCTTTTAGATCTGATCACAAATCCTGTTGATTTACTCCTTTTGGACAAAATTGGATACATAGTTTTGGCCTAATTCTGAGGCAGCATTGCATAGAGTCTTTGTGAGACAAAAGTGTGTGACAAGTTTAATTCAAAATCCAAGACAGCGGATGGAGTTGAGTAACATATGTAACTGTACTGTGTTATTATAAATGCATTTTATTCAGTTCAATTGTTATAATAAAAATGGACTATGTCAGTCAAAATTGTGTTTGCTATATATTCTTTGCACTTGTTAGAGCATTCAATATTAGCAACATGTTAACATCAAAGTGCCAGTGGGCTTCATTTGAGGGGTGCTATTAGAGAAGAATGCTTTTCATTTAAGTGTCTTAGGAGCCATTCACAGTTTTGTGATCGTTTTTCTATGTAAATAGCACCAGAAAGATGTCTTTGACCATTAAGCCATTTCTGGCTCCTTTTTCAGGGTCTCGTGCGGGAATGCCTCTTTTTTAAGAAGCCGTTTCAACTTTTCAAGGGCTTGAGATTGCTTTGGTAAACCATTGTCATTCAACACCATTCACCGCTACATCCTCAGATACAAGTTAAGGCTTTACAATGCAAAGCAGAAGCCATACATCAACACCGTCAAGAAGTGCCGCCAACTTCTCTGGGCTCGGTCTCATCTAAGATGGAAAGTAGAACAGTGGTATCGTGTTTTGTGGTCCAACGAGTCCACATTTCAAATAATGAAACTTGTGTCTTCAGTGCCCAAACTCTTAATAAGTGTTATTAGAAGAAACGGTGATGTTACACAGTGGTAAACATTTGACTGTTTCAATCATGTGATTTGAAAATAGTGAATATATATATATATATATATATATATATATATATATATATATATATATATATATATATATATATATATACACATACATATATACATATTTACAAGATTGAATAATATGTTGTTGTCGTGCTTTCAATATATCACAGTTGAATTTATAAATCACTTCATTTTATTTGTATTGGCATTTTCCGTACTGTTCAAACTCTTTTGGAATTGGGGTTCTACATTTAGCTCATGTTTACATAGACCAAAAATTTTGCTGACTAGGTTTGGGATAGATGCATTACGCAGCCAAAACCAAATAATGCAAACAGCAAGGAGTGTTGTTCTGTGTCTTTATTACTTGTTATTACAGGGTTCCCACTCTTTTCAATGCACGCATTTCCAGTAGATTTTCTGTGCCCAACAAGTAAAAACAAAAAAACATGCGTCCATTTAAATCAAGCTTTGTTTTTTGGCATTTCTGTGTGATTTTGACAGTAGTTTCTCACCTCCAGATAAGCAGTTTGCTCCATGGTCCAGTCTGATGATTAATCCCCATAAAGCTGTGATTTAGTTAAATAAATACTAGGGCTGTCGATTTAATGCGTTAATAATGTGCGATTAATTTAACAAAAAAATAACGCGTTCAAAAAATTAACACAATTAATCTCAATGCTTTCCTGAGAAATTCCTGAGAAATGCAAGCTTGTAGTACCACCTGTTTACTCCAGAGGGCAGTAAGTGAAATTTCAGCTGTATGGGCAATGCACAGTTTATACGGTGAACAAAACATTAAGTGGACACACTTGAAGGAGCGCAAATGCGAACTAAGAGATCTCAAGATGTGTTCTAAGTATTAAACTATATTTAACTTGACACCGTGACCTAAACATTTTATTTTTATGACGCAACACACCCGAGTCATGACACAAGCATGTCTGACGCAGGTCGTATGGTCTTTACCTCACAAATATTTAATTACCAACAAGGTTAAGGATTTGTCTTATAAACTGTTACCGTTTTTACCCAGTCATTCTTTATTTAAGAAACATGCTCCCTGAAATAGATCCGCTTTGCTCCTGTAATGCTGTAGATGAATCTGCCCCTCACCTTTTTTGGGAATGTGTCCACGCTGTAGTGTTTTGGAGAAAATTTTGTTTGTTTGTATGTACTTCTATTCACTACTTTCTTTGCTTTATAAAGACGTTTTATTTGGTTTTCACAGTTTTGATAACTTAAGTTAATATTTTTCTGATTAATCTGTTTATTTTTCTTGCCAACTATTTATACATAAGTGTAAATTTATGTCTATAAAGCCCCTATTTGCACTTTTTTGTAAAGACTTGAAATATTATTTAAATACTCTTTGTACCTCCAACAACTGCAAAGCATTGAAAACCATTGCACTATGTAATGAATATAATGTCTTGGAATTATTGTAAAATATATCTGTAGTATTGTGTACTATGTATACCCCTGGCTTGTTTCTAAAAAAAATACAAAATGTCTGACACAAGTGTACATTGACGGGTCCTTAAACAAGCCCTCATAATAAATCTCGAACTGATTGACAAATTCACTTGTGAAATGGATTGCTGTGAACTGTATGCCAATGACTGAATTATGATCAATAATATGGTAGTAAACAATACATTGTATTCTAAAGCAGCTTTTGTATTGTCTTATCAATGATTAACTCTTCTGCTACAGGAATGTAATGCAATGTAATTATCAGAATTCTTTTTATTTTATATATATATATATATATATATATATATATATAGCAAATATTTGTATATGCGATTAACACCATCGGGACACCATGTAATTAATTCTATAAAAAAAATGTTTTATTGTTATTGACAGCCCTAATAACTACATAGTCTGTATGTGCTGCGCACTTCAGAGTGCTCACTGTGTCTGTCATTTCACACACAAGAGTGCGTATTATGATCATGATGAGGTGTTTTCAGTGTATGAGCAGTGGTACACATTCATTTTCAAGTGCATATCACATGCAGATTATTTACTTTTATATATACTTTTTAGTTTAATTATAACACTAGGACATATCACAATTTTAGTCGGTCAATACTTGTACCAGATCAGTTTGTTTATGAATGAGAAGTTTAATGAATGCTGCTTCTCACTGTGCATGGGCCAATCATGCGATTGGATATAGCTCTAACCAATCAAGCGATCTGCCTCGGTTGGACTGCGAATACCAACCACACGATTGGCTTGGTATTCGCAGTCCAAGGTAGTATTTAAGTATCATTAATAATCATTAAGTATTTAAGTATGAATCACAGCCTCCCATCCTCTACACCTGAAATCTATAGCAGTAAGAGCCATACTTTCAAACTGTCCCCCAAGCCTGATTCTGAGAACTTCTACCTTTATCCTGTCATGTGTTAAAATATTACTGCTCAGCCAGGAATATGGGACCTTGAGATTTCAATTGGAAGGTCAATGTATTTTATGGCCCTCTCAGGAACTGAGCCAGCAGTCCTCTGCGCTCTATTATGACCAAAACAGCTTTCTGCTTTCTCTTTTAGATCCTTTACCTGAAGACAGCATAACTGAAACATACCTTAGACTGGATGGCACGCAGGTTGACCAGTTTAATGTCGCAGGGGAAGGAGGTACTCAGAGGATTGTAGCGGGTCAAGGATAGGGCAGCTGAGTCTAGACTTGTTGTCATGGAGATGAGGGGGTGGTTGAGGTACATGTAAGACATGTGACTCAGCATAGACGGGTAGCTATATGGAGAAGTCTCCTCATTGTGTCCCTAAGAAAGACAAAGGATGGATATTGTCAACAGAGCACACTCAAGAGTATGTTTTCATGCGCAGTTATAATCCAGTTACAGCAGGGTTTTTCGTAGTCATGCAAGAGTCTTCCATTTGTTTTTCAAAGTATTCATGACACAATGCATAACTGAATAGGACATCAGCTGAGCAACTGTTAAATATGCGTTGCACATCACCTGTATTTTGGAACATGCATGCAGACAATGCCGGGAACTGGACTGGAGTCTGATTAATGTGTATACATGCTGGACGAAGACAAACTATAATCAAATTATTTAGACAAATTGTTCGCAAATATTGGACTGGTATGATTTCAGTCGGACTACAGTGTTTACTTGACATTTGAAAAAGATTGATTTTAGTTTTTGTCTGACGGAAATCAAATTTTACAGTGCGTGTAAATGAAATGAGCTCACTTGCTTTGATCTAAGGCACAAAATATACATGAATGCAAATGCTTCTAGCTACGTAAGTTCGATTTCGTGCATCATTCAATCCAAAATGTGTCAGAACAAAATTCGTAATACAACATAATTAAGCGTGGCATTCTCAGCATTGCTAAAAGGGGTGCTAGAGTGAATATTATTGTAAACTGTATCCTATGGTTTTCTCTTCCAGGTAAATTACAGGTGGAGCAACAGGTTAAAGAGAATCATGCTAAACAAGTTAGTTACACTTAGCTACTGTAGATATGTTTATAGCTAGCTACCTGACTAATAACAAGTGCTGTCAATCGATTAAAATATTTATTTGTGATTAAATCACATGATTTTTCATAGTTAATTGTGATTATTCACAGATTTTGAAAGTGCTGAAATCTTTCCTTCTTTGGAAACAAAGAAGTAAAGATTACTAAATGTAACAATAATGTTAATTAACATTCAAACACAAATTTTATCGTATAAAGATAGAAATGCACTAAAATAGCACCAATTCAAGTCACCAATTTAAATTAATGTTCATCTGCCGGCAGGTTGTGGCTATCCACTTTGCTACAGCAATCGTGAAGCTGCATTCAAATTTGAGCTCTTGAGTTCAGAATGTTATACTATCCATAGTACTCATATTACTTTTACTATATCAATATGTATGGCAGAAATAGTAAGAGTAGTATGGCAGTATGCCACCCAGAAATGGCCAAAGTCATGTTCTAATTTTAGCACTGGCACTACCCATGTAACGACACTTCATCTGAATTGTCCGGTAATCATTAGTTGACGCTTCGAAAGATCAGCTGAAACTGGGTCAAAATTGAAATTGTTTGAACTTTGAGCGTAGCGTCGACAGACATTCAACTGGAGAACTCTAACAAGTTAGATGGCTATAGCTGTCCCTCATCAGTGCCATTAATTGTGTGCTTGGCTAATAAGTGCTAGTAAAGACATGATCTGTTTCTGTTGTAATTAACTTCCACTTTACAAAGGACACAAAGAAATGTATTTTTGGCAAGTCCAATCTGGATTTGTTTTGTATGAGGTCCTTTATCTATCACTAGATCATTGAGTGTTTTGTGGTGTGTGCTTCAGTGTAATGTCCCAAACACATTGCAAACACAACGTCTAATTCCAACCAGTGTGTAGAACTCAAATGGAGCTGAATAAAATGTCTGAATGTTAATTTTGGTAATCGGTTAATCGTGTTAGAAAACGTGTCAACATTTTTTATTGAATCGCATGCGTTAACGCATTAATTTTGACAGCTCTACTAATAACACATCATGTTTATGACATTTGAAGCAAACTATCGCCCCCCCTTGCATAATGAGGTTTGTTTCCGCCAAAGTAACGTTTGCAATGCGATGGCACAAACATCAACTTTAACAATGTTTCTTGCCTAAGCAGATGATAACCAATGTGGTCAAGTTTATTTTAGAAACATGGTAGCCCGTTGATGTTTTTTTGTTGGTTAGAAGTGGTCTACCAGCACTAATTAGGTTGAACAAGATGGTCTATCAGAGTCCATCAGGTTTTAGACCACCTTTGACAAGCAAATGACCATAAATAGACAGCGTGGACCTTAAGCTGGAATTAGCTGGAGTATCCAGGAGGAACTTGTGTTTAAAGTCTAGAGTCATCTGCTTATCAGTCTCAAAGAGAGAGGTCACAGGTGGTTAAAACATGAACTCAGAATAACAGGGATCAATTATGAAGCAAATTATGTGAAATGCAACAGAATTCCAAAGTCCAAACACTGAGAGTAAACAGTCGATGCAACATTCAGGCTATATTCCCTAATGTTTGGTGTTTCTTTAGTTCAATAATTTCTCCATCCTGATTACCTCCTCCGCAGAGCTCCTCTTCTCCAGCAGTAGGCGGAAGGAGTTAGCAGTAATTTTATTGTCCAGCACTCCCTGACCTAAACCTCGATTATCATCCTGATTCAGTCTGCGGTCCAAAATCACCTCCAGCTGGCCTGTGGAATCAACATAATTGAGCTTCTTATGCATATCTCATACAGTATAATTACTGTAGGCTGTTTTTATTGTTAATAATAATAATAAAGAATGTCAGTGCCTTTAATCATACTGTAGTTGCCGTGTAATCGAGATTACATGTGCACTCCAACAGAAATCCGATTCTTAGGGCGAAGGTGAAGTGTGTAATTTTTACTCAAAGAGTGTAAACACTGTGGCTCCCTCAAAGAATTGCTCAGGGCTACATCCTCAGAATTAAGCATTGTAACTTAGGTAGTACTTGACAATCGTTGTAGTGCTACAAGAAACGCATGTAGAAAAAAGGAACAAACGGTCATAACTTTGCAAGTAGAGAATTCTCTTAAGAGTTAAGATCCATCGTTATCGGGAAATGCTTTCCTGTTTGTTTGTTTGAGCGGTTCAACCTGTCAACTTCTGGCTCAACCAATGGTTTGAGTTTGGGACGTGACTACCTATTTGACCAAATAACAGCAGACACGGATTGGGGTGGAAGGGATGTTAGGAATGTTCAGGAAACCAGAAATTCACTTTTAATGTTTTAACATGTAATTTCTGGCACCACTAGCGCCACCAAACACAACTGTAAATAAACACTCCGCTAGGAGACAATAAAGGGATTTGATTTAATTGATTTGAAACATTGTTTTTAAACAGATATTTCAAACACTCCCCCTGTCTGCCATTGGTTGAACAAACAGACAGTCCTGCCCCAAACGTACACTGTTGGCGAGTCAGACGGGATGGGCCATACAAACCAATCAAGCCATTTTTATAGTGCCGGAGAGGGACTTTTTACAGTTTACGAGGAAATCAACATAAGAATGGCTTGCTTATAATTGTGTCTGGATATCAGCTTAATAATACTGAAAAACTTACACACTTCAGCTTTCAAAGACAAAAAACTTACAGCACCATTTTGCCTTTTAAAACTCAACTGAAGAACTTGAATGTGAATTTGAAAGAATCTGACCACTCTTGAGGCTGGCAGCTCCCAGTGACTGTGCAGTGAGCAGAGAGAATCTGGTGCTGGAGTCTTGCAGGTAGGCCATGCTGGTCATCGGGTAGAAGTTTGCCTGCAGGGGGAGTTTAGCCATAGTTCTTCTCGGTTGCACCTGTGAAAACAGCCCAAGCATGTTTAGAGCACTGCAGGGATGAAATGGTCCAAACTTGTGGGCATGTGGAGACACTTATCTGAAGGAAAAACATTGCAAAAATATGAGCTTTATTATTTTTGCATATGTGCGTTAATGTGACTTGGAGGGAAAAGTTTTTTATATAGTCCAATGCTTCTATTCACGAGGAATTTGTTGTGTGAATTCAGTTAATTAGTTTGGATGAAAGAAAAGCACTTAATCTCACCAAGGCTACAGAGACATTATTGGCTAATTGAATGCACCACTAATTCACCAACATGCAAAAGATGTTGTATTGATTTGAATTGACATTTTGCTTTGCTTTATTCAGTTTTTGATTAATATTTTGTCAAGAAAAATTACATTTTCATTATGCCTTTCAAAAACAACTAGTTGCTTTGAGTGCTAATCAACAGAAATCAAACACAACAGTCAAAATATCACATTAACAAACTAACTGCTTTAGAATAGATTTACATGTCAGTAAATATAATTAGGCCAACTATCCATCTTTATTTTAGACCTTGAACTGGATTCATGCAACTACAGTACATGCCAAACATCAGTATTGACCGATAAATAACTGAAATAGCTGATAAATAGCTGAAAGGTTCTTTGAACTTGTTAAATGTTAGCCATTGGCTCGCTCACATCTGACATGTTAAGCCAATCGTCTCGCATGGATTAAGCTAATTGGTCCTTTGACCTGTAACCGGGTAGCCAATCAACTTGTGTCTCTCTGTTTGCCTTACTGTTCATTTAAATGACTCAGTTGTGCAGATAAGCCGGTTTCACTGCAGCACACTACAAGAGTTTTTCTCTGAAACCCTCCTCCACCCCAGCTGCACTGGTCTAAATCTGCTACCTGGGGGTTGTTTAGGAATGTCTATTTGTGCAGCAGCGTGTCATACATGCTTGATGTAGAATATCTTGCGTTTTGTCTAATTGTGCTGAAGCACATTAGCCTACTCATGCTGTGTGAAAGAAAATGTCTTGTGTGGAATTACTTTAAATGGGTGACAATGACTGCCGTTTGTAAGCTTTTCACTGCTAGGAATTTTCACGTGGTGGAACCACTGTTAGAACTTTAAACTTATCACCGCTTCCATAATTATTAAATGTGTAACGAATGCATTCCACTTTCATTCAGCCATGAAAACTGTTTTCAAAGATTTATGAAAATTAGCAACAAATAAGAAATCAAAACGTCTGTGATATTTGTTCGCAATTTGTAAAAAAAAAAAAAATTGGAGCAGACTTAGTTGCAAATCCTCTAAATGTATGTACCAGTTTAACGTGAAATATTTCAGAGAAAAAAATCCAGTTTAAGCAGGCAGGAAATGTGCTACAAGTGTTTAAATTAAATCATTGTCATTCTGTTCAGTGCAAACATCCCTCTTTTTAATGCAAACAAGGCTTATTATAGAATCTGCCTGTGGCAGGGAGGAGGGCGGGGCTGGGTCATAATGCTGCACACCCGGCCTCTTATCAGGCTAATCAAGCCCTCGAGAGGGATAAAGGCAAAAACTTTTTTGTTAAAGTTTGTTATTAAACTATTATTTATATTGTTTAGCCGGTTCTCACCTCCTCCTTTTCATTGAACTGTGTTACAGTGCAATATTCACAGAAGTCAATGCAATTTGCTAATGGTTTTTGGGGTATATAAAGTATTCATTCTCATACATTATTTGTTTGCTGTTGGGAAAAGAGTCCAAAAGTGGATTGCCTTTTTAATGCCAGGTGCGACACAAGTTACCAGTTATTTCAATTTGCATGTACACACTGAAAGAGTAAATGGTGCGTGACGCCACACAATTCCAGCCAATCAGAACATTGCTGATGCTTTATGTACAGCTTTGTGAAACAGGATTTTTAAATAATGAGATTTCACTGTGGGGTAGTGCTACAGGATGCAGAAATAAATAACAAGTGAAATTTCGAAGTTGCACGTTGAGGTCACAGGTGGTTAGGACATTAACTCAGATTAAGAGGGAAGCAACGTGCCTGGTTTTGACACATGTTTAAGTGTATAAGAGATTCGAGGAGAGAGAAAAATAGATCTGTTGAGGCCCTACCTGGTAGCCATTGAGGTCTGTGAAGAATCGATCCTCACTTTTGAGATCTGATGTTATCCTCATTGCAATTTCATGGTTTAATTCGCTCCTTATATCTACAATGTTACAGATCTCAACAGACTGGCCATCTACACCTGAGAAACAGAAAGAGAGAGAGAGGTCGAAAAAGAGCATAAAAAGTAATGACAACAAAGGGAGGAAACTGAACATCTGTTTCCTGTAGTTTTGAAAGCGCGATAACCACAATATTAATCATTTTCAGGGAAATCAACCTATGAATGTCTAGCATATAGTTGTGTCTGCATGTTAGCCCTAAAAAGGGCAACCATATAAAGTTTGATCTGAAAATTACTCTATTGTACATTGGTGAAGAAGTTCATCATCCTTGCACTGCGTATTGAGAGTAAAATTTTGATTTGACTCATTCTGTATAATGTGTGTCCAAAGAAGAGATCCACGCAATCCATTTGCCACTGAATAATGTTACTTTTAATACACTTTCTGTTCTTTATAGTCAGTTGTTGATTAAAAACTACAAAACATAAACATGTCATTTTTAACACGAATAGCACGGATGAGGAAAAAAATCCATTCTCACCAACATGTGCTCAATCACAGATGCCCTTAAAAGATCTGCCGGTATTCTTAAAGAGACAGTACTAATATCTAACTCATATTCTACAAATCAATGAAAATACTTAAAAAGGATAAATAATGCATTAAACAATAAAGATGCAACAAAATATAATATATGCAAAATAATATATTTTTTTGATGGAATACATGGATTGTATATTTCTAAAAAGTTAAAATTTTACTAAAATTATGAAAAACGAATAAAATATAATTTGTAAAATATTTATAAAAAGTTACCTAGTTGAAAGGTCCCCTGAATAATGAACAGCATTAGCTGGTAGAGGTCTGCACAGGCCTTAAATTGAAACCTGATATAGCTTCTTTTTAACCTTATCGGTATTCAAAGCGCTTCACACTGTTGACTCATTCACCCATTCACACACACATTCATACACCAATGGCGGCAGAGCTGCCATGCAAGGTGCTAGCCTGCCATCGGGAGCAACTTGGGGTTCAGTGTCTTGCCCAAGGACACTTCGGCACGTGGAGTCGTATGGGCCGGGATTCGAACCACCAACCCTACGATTGGTGATCTGAGCCATATCTAGGGACCTGACAATCATAGCGACTTGAAAAGGACATAAAGAGTTGAAAGAGCCCACGGTCACGAAATGAGCCCACAATGATCAGCAGATAATAAACCTTACACCGGACTGGCTTTTCTATTGCATCAAACATGCTTTTTTGTCTGATTTTAATTAAAGGTATTTATTTAAAATAAAATGATTTATAATTAACTCACTCTGATTCTGTTTGGAACCTGTTAAACTTTAAGATACTCCTAGGACCTTTTTTAAGCTTTAAAGGGAGGCATTATCCAATGCTATTGTATTGAAAAGACGGACTGGAGTATTCGGACCGGAGCAAAATGCATATGTTAAAATATCTCCATCTGTGTTCTGCAAAAGTAAGCAAGTCATACAGGTTTGAAGGCATGACATGAGGGAGAGTAAATTATGACTCGATTCAAATTTCTGGCTGAACTATTCCTTTAAGGGACCACTGAGTATTAGCAATAATAATAGTTTTGCTTGCCTTAGCAAACACCTCTAATGAATGATAGATTAAAGCAGACTGTAGATAGTGGTTAAGTGAAACTGAGAGAGGAAGTAAAGCTGTTGCCCTCTCTCTTACCCTGATTGTTGTAGAGTCGGAGAGTGTGTGTGATGTGTGTAAAGGTAGTGGTGACTTCAGAAAACAGCGGCCCTTTGGTGACTCGTATCACAGCCGGCTGAGAGGGAGTGTAACTCTGTGTGAGAGAGAGAAAATCAATGAGAATCAAGTCACATTCATAGAATCCCCACAGAGCAAAGCGAGCGAGAGAGCGAGAGCGCGAGAGAGAGAGAGAGAGAGAGACAGAGAGAGAGCGAGATTCCATGACAAAACTGCCTAATGTTCTGATGGTAGAGTACTACTCTTATGAGGATTCACGGTTACAGAGCGGGTCACAAATAGTGTAGTGAGTATTGACCAAATTGCAGTTGCATTCATTACATCGATCAGTGAATAGCTGAGTGACACAATTTGAGGTTGCAGGTTAGAATATACCAGTGGCTTAGCCAAGGGTAGGCTGGGGTGGGCCTGGGCCCACCCAAATTAGACCCAGGCCTGTCTACAATATTAAAGATTATTATTTAACTTTAAATACATATTTATAAAATAGTTTAAAAGAAAGTGTGAAACTGTTTGAATGTGTGGCAAAAACTTGGCCCACCCATCCATTTTTATTGAGGCCCAACCAAATGTAATTTCCTGGCGATGCCCATTCAATGAACCCTTAGAAAAACATACTGTTCTGTGGCAAACGTCTGGCAATCAAAACATTTGCCGCAAGTTTGCCACAAATAAACGGGTAGTTTTGCAGGTAGTTTCGTGATATAGGCCTGAGCAAAATGTTTTGTTTTTTTATGTCTGTTTGTCCATACAGTGCAAGTCAATGGGGTCCAAAGCTTTAAAGCACATAAAGGCAGCATAAAGGTAATCCATATGATTTAAGTGGCTTTATCCATGTCTTCAGAAGTAATACAACTGTTTTTGGGTGAGAAACAAACCAAAAATGTAACCTGTTTTTCACAACAAAAAACAAACATCAAGCATTACATTTCTGTTTCTCACCCAAAATTGGTTATATCGCTTCAAATGACGGATTAATGTATTAAACCACTTGTGTCGTATGGATATGCTGTCTTTATGTCCTTTTTGAAGTTTTGGACCCCATTGACTTGTATTGTATGGACAAAGAGACATCACGCATCATTCGAAATATCTTTGTCCTATGAGACAGCCAGATAGTGAAGGAAAAGAATGCTTTGATTAAAAACAATCCCAGGATTCACCACATGAAGTTTGTTGAGAGAATGCCCAGAATGTGCAGAACTGTAATGTAGGTAAAGGCTGAATACTTTTGAAGAAGATTAAATACTGCATACTTCCATTTGTGTTATTTTGCGATTTCATGAATTTGCCATTATTCTAAAAGAAGGCAAGCAGAAACACTACTAATAAGGAATGAGTAGGTGTGTCCATAATTATGGGTTCACTTACTGTAGCTTCTTTGTCTGGCAGGAACAGGTAGGCGCCACTTTTGTCTTTGTTTCTGGTGGTGCCGTACCAAACAAACTCCACCCTGACCTGGTGCTCTGAGTCATCCCCCTTCAGCCTGATAGTCTGTTCATTAAAGACATTTTACATGACAAAGTCATTCCTAAACTCATCCCCTAACAGCAAAGCCAAAGAGTAGTACTCTACGGTCTCACCTCTAGAAGACCTGTCGCTGCAGAGATGGAGAGTTTCAGGTGCGGATTTTCAATCTGCACAGGAGCAGCATCATCCTGGTAGGACAATCGGAAATGTTCCAGTCCGTTGACAGTAATGTGCTTGTCTTCTGTTAAGAACGTGTATTTGGCAGCTTCTGTCCTCAGCTCCATTCCTTCTGTCAGCTGGTATACGCTAAGACCCAGCGGAGCGGCGTGATCCACAAACGACAACTGTTGATATGTATACAAAAACATTTACTATGTTGAGGTCATTGGAACATATCACTACAGTAACACATCATATCAGTACAGTGTGTAAGAATCTTGTCTCAAGCACTCTCCTTCGTTATTCTAACAAAGAGAGCAAGGCTGTTATCTCTTTACATATGCTCACTTTAATTAATGATATCTGCAGTTCTACAGAGCGAGTGCATCAAAACACTTCCGAACCTCTCATCATGGGACATACAGACTAGCATCAGTTCTTACCAGTGTTGGGTGGCAAGAGTATTTTGCCCCATGGATGTCTTTGCATTTATGGCAAACGTTTACTCGAACGGTGTCGTGAGATAATTAATTTCCACAGAGCTGCAGTCATGCAGATTATGATACATAGTGAAATAAAGATTAATAGTAAATGTTAATATCATTTAAGGAATTTAAGTGGAATCTTGTTAAAAGCTGTGCTGGCATACAGCCAGTCGTTCCATTGGAAAATGAGCATCTACGTGAATGGCAACTTTACAAGACTGATGAACACAGCCAACACAGAATAAAATCAAACCATCATATTTCCAACATGTACTCATACAAGGTGCTTCGAGTTGTTTAATGTGAAGTAATGTTACGCCTTCGGGACTTTGCAGGATTTGTATCCGTTTCTACACACCTCTCTAGAGCATGAATGGACGTTACTTTTAATAAAATGCATTAATTCAAGTAATACAATGTAAAAGCAAGTTATTTTACCCGTGGACAATCCCCAGAATTGTTTCCTCTCACACGCACTGATGCAATTGTCCTATTGCATTCAATTTCATAAACTCCTGCCTGATGGCGCCAGTTATGGATCCGATATTACAAAAACGATATCTGAATGTGGCACGGTGGAGGGCGGGGCCGGGTCGTGACTCAACACGCCCGGTCCCATATTCGGCTAATCAAGCCACCGAGAGGGATAAAGGTGGATCGCAGAGGGCGGTCGAGAGAGAGAGAGAGATCCTTACGGACATGTCCGTCGTCCTATGTGTTTGTCTTTTGAGTTTTCCATTAAAACTATCATTTATATGTCAAGCCGGTTCCTCGCCTCTTCCTTGCCCGTGAGGGCGAACTTCTTTACACTGATTAAAGAAAAATGCTTAAATATCTGAAAAAATATCAGAAAATCCGATTATCGGGCGATCCCTAATTCAGACCAGAGCATGACATCTTGTTGGTTCTTCATTAAAAGAAGCTCATTGGTCACTTGACAAGACCGCAAGTATCCATTTTGGTGACTGAATGGTTTTTTCCTATAATGTTTGATCTGCTTTCCCAGTTATCGGAGCTACTAAATCAGAAGGGAGTCCTGTTGGTCAAGGAATTAATGACCTCCTGCTGGTAATGCTAATCCGAGCTCCATATATCTCCTACTGGCCAGCAATTATGTAATGAAGGTTATGCCTGAAAATCACTGGAAAAAAATCGGCTAGTGTGATGCTGGCTAAACCGGAGGGCGAATTTATGCCGAATTGGAATAGTAATGTTTAATTAAAGGCAATATACCAGGTTTTACATTCACGGCACACTTATTATAACTCTAGTCTATGAACACACACTATAAGGAGTTCCCTACATCAACAAGCACTCCATCAAATCGCACTGGTGAACAAGTCTGGTAGATTTTTTGGGTAGACTGAAACTAGGTCTTGAGGAATTATATTTTGGATAGGCATTGGGTTTTACTAAAGTAATTAGAATCTAATAATAATTATTTTCTGTAGATAAAATAATCTATGCATTGAATTTACATTGTCAGTTTTATACATTGCAATTTTTCCCCTCACCTAAAATGTGATATAACGCAGCAGTCCAAAAGATCTCACCTGGAAGACATCAGTGGCAGGGTGGGTGGCGTCATTCCATACTGCACTGACCTGTGCGCGGACTACATGGCCAAGAGCATTGAGCACGCGCACATGAAGAGTGTTCACGTACACCGAAACCATGGATGACCTGGCCTGCTCTGTGGGGTTGTAAATCACCACCAACCTAGGAACAAAAAGCATTTCTCTCGCATTCTTAATCTTTATTTTTGCCTTGTTTTCCTGTTAAAAATACATCAATAAAAACACGATAAATTTACATGAAGCAAAGTAGTTTTCAGAGAATATTACAGTTTCTCTACCAAAGCAACCAAGAGCAAACATGTTCCTCATTTTCAAAGAGTTACCTTGGCTTATCACGAACTTCCAGAACAGTCTTGCGAGGTAAGGCATCTTGCACTGGCTGAACATCATCCTGTAACATGGAATCAGGAAAAATTGGATATAATACGAGGAAAACCGGCAAGTGTAGGAGGCATGATGCCAACATGTTGTGGATCTGCAGTGAGAACACTGACCATTTTAAGAAAGGGATTTGAAGCATCATGGCTGTACGTTTGTTTGTCTTTGAGCACCAACCAATGGGCAGAGCTGACAATCACACGCTTCACATTCAGAATGGAGTGAAACAACCTTCAAAACAAGAAAGAACTATTTACTCCAGCAGGAAAACATGCTCCAACATGCCTGGGTTAATTCAACTGGTTCTCTTTTAATTTAGTAGGAATGCATTACATAGTGCCATGACCATATCGATATCAGACACAAAAAAAAACATTTGATTTTTTTTATTATTTTTGTGCCCGATATTGGTGAATAATGATAATTCAAGGTGTAAACAAATTTTCTGTGCAAGTTGCAAAAGCATTAAATAGTAACTTTACTGTGATTTAAAAAACTAAAAAAAAACAGTCAGTACAATAAGGTTCCAAAAATGAACAATTGTATTTTTATTAACAAACATAATAATAATAATAAATGCTGTAAAAATAAATAAAGTTCATTATAGTTCATGATACCTCATGCATTAACTAATGTTGACAAATGGAACCTTATTGTAAAGTGTTACCCAAAAACACTAAACAGACTTATAATATTGCTCATCCTCTCAGTTATTGGCCATAACATAAAAATAATTATTGGTTCAGATCAGTATCTGCTAAATTTTCTATATGCTTCCCTATAATCTATGCAAAATAATGTAAAATTACAACCCTCTGCCATCCTGCAATTAAACCCCAAATTATGAACCACATGGGTCAGATATCAACCAGTTAGGCCAGTGTTTCCCAACCACTGTGCCGCGGAACACTAGTGTGCCGTGAAAGATTGTCAGGTGTGCTGTGGAAAATTCTCAAATTCCACAAAATAAATAAATGCAGGGAAAAAAACCCCCCAATAATTTCAGGTATCAAAACTCCTCACCTTTCGGAGAAATTCGTTTTGAAACCATAATCGTTCACTTTTGTGATTGTGAAGAGCAATGATTAATGTGCAAAAGTGAGTGATGTTTATACACGTTAAGAGTCTCTCACGTGACTCGCTTCAACGCTGCAGAACACACTGAAGTCTATGAAGTGACGTCACACCAAAGTGTTTTTCACACACACGTTTCTGCTTCACCAATAATGTCTTTGAGAGTACTTGGCAACAAGAAATATTTAAAAACTGTCCAAATTTGTGAAGAGACATTGAATATCTCATAATTTCATTAAATATTACCTTATCGTTTACGAATATCAGAGACCCCAGTTATTAAAATAATTTAAAATCACCCAGAAAACATAAACGAGTCCTTTTATTACTCTCTGCTATCAAAGCAACTACAAGCTTTTTCCTCTCTTCCAATGACATGTTTTTAATGTTTATTGTGAACACCTCCCGCTTTTTTTACGCGGCAAACTCATAAAATCGCCCCTCTGTGATGCTTTCTGCAACTCTTGTCATGTGGCGTGTGATGCTGGTTTCAGCCCCGAAACCAAATTAAAACTGCCACGAGAAGTCGTCTGTCTGAGACAAAGACGCAAGTCTCCCTTGATGCGTTTGATTATACACAGGCAAGTTTGTCGATGCGGACCAGGAGGAAGGTTTGAGTTGTCGATTGAGTTCTGTTCAGTTCATTTTTTACGTGTTTTGTTCATATTTTAATCGTATTAGTTTTTTTGTAATATTGCGTTGTTCATATTTGAGTGGCCTCCGCGGGAAAACAATCCGATTCGTTTGGCGTCTCTATTGTTCATGTTTCTTCATAAATAAATAAATGCATAATCTGCTATATGCTCGTCAAGTTCATGATTAAAAATGAAAATGTGAATGAAAATAAAAGCTATTAAATGTCTTATCATTAAAATATGACAATTAAAATGACGGGTAATTATAGATTATGAAGGAATTTGTACGACCCTCCGTCAAAATAAGACATTTGAAATTCGGCTATGCAAAAAAATGTACAATTAAAAAAATAAATAAATAAAACATTACAATTAAACATGCTACTAAGACAGACAGAAAATATGGACAAGTTCTTGAAAAGGAAAAATATTGACGATGGTTAGCCTATGTGGGATGGGGGTGTGCCGTCAAATTTTTTAGTAGTAAAAAAGTGTGCCGTGACAGTAAAAAGGTTGGGAAACGCTGAGTTAGGAAGGGTTAGAGATATTTAAGAGGCAAGATAATAAATTATTTTCTCCCCAATTTGGAATGCCCAATTTGCTCTAAGTCCTTGTAGTGGCGTAGCGTCTCACCTCAATCCGGGTTGCGGAGGACGAATCTCAGTTGCCTCCACGTCTGAGACCGTCAACCCACGCATCTTATCACGTGGCTTGTTGAGCGTGTTACCGTGGAGACATAGTGCATGTAGAGGCTTCACATCCTCCACCACAGCATCCACGCTCAACTCACCATGTGCCCCACCAAAAGTGAACAACATTATAGCGACCATGAGGAGGTTACCCCATGTTACTCTACCCTCCCTTGCAACCGGGCCAATTTGGTTGCTTAGAAGGCCTGGCTTGAGTCACTCAGCATGCCCTGGAATTCGAACACGCAAACTCCAGTATTGGTAGTCAGCGTCTTTAATCACTGAGCTACCCAATCACTACTCAGCCCCCAATCTGGGCTGGTAACCTGAAGGCTGAATGTTCGAAACCACATAAGGAGAAATTGATTAACTATTGGGACATAGGCCCATCTTGTTATATGTACAATAATATAAAAAAATAATGTGCTACCTGGTTCCATAGTCCACAACCACCCAGTCTTTGCATGTGCCCGTGATGGCATCATGATGCTGGAAGAGACCCAGATTGCGTCTGGCTTCTGTCAGTAACTTGTAATTTTCTACGGCAGGGTAATCACCGGGTTTGCCAGTCTTCTGAATGTTGGCCAAGGTCAATGAGTAGAGGATCTCAGCAGCCCTGCAGACATGGTGATAAGACATCTTAAACTTGATTTAAAGTTCTTGAGATCCATGCTGGTACACAGAAGAATAAATCCACAGTGACAAAGAAAATACCAGTAAAATATCTCCTTTATCTGGATAATCAGTATTATAATCTTGCTCCCCAATAGAAATATCTAAACTTCATACTTAGAACATACATTTACTTAAAAAACGAACTGTGAAAGATTTTTAATACGACTTGAATTTTCTTACAACTTCTTATTATGTTCAAAACAATAAATACATTGTGAATGGGTACGAATAATAAACTTTATTTGACATATTCAATGAAAAAAACAAAAAGAGGAAGTTTTGATATTTTGACTGATAATTTCTATTATATATTCAAATTGTCACTATGCCACAAAAGTATAGAAAATGGCTATTATTCCCTATTAGGACAATGATATTTTGAAATTGACCTATTTTCCAAAACATTTCAGATAGATTCAGTGCTGAGTAAACTTGGAGTAACTTCTAGAACTTTCCAGTAATATAAATATTAGTATAAACACAGTTCCAGCTGCCTAAGTGGATCCATATCAAGACCTTGCTGGATGCCTTGAATGATGAGTATGGCCGGGAGGTCATACGAGACTTTAAAATGGTGGCATTCCTGATAACCGTCTCTAAGGCGGTTTTACCAAGTTTCCCTGCTATCTTTGCCTTTGGGACAGCAGGGACACCAAGGCGCACTACCACAGGTGGGATTGTCCACAGCGGACCGAGTTCTCTTTGAGGAGGAACAACGTCAAGTGGGAGCCACTGTTGGACCCCCCCGGAAGGTGCTGATGCCACCACTGCACATCAAATTGGGCCTTATGAAACAATTTGGCAGAGATTTAGATAAGGAGTCGGCAGCCTTCAAGTACCTTCAAAACTTCTTCCTAAAGCTGTTTGAGGCATAGGTCAAAGCCGATGTCTTCATCGGACCACAGATAAAGAAGATCCTGGAGTGCAATGAATTCCCGAAGAAGTTCACAAGTAAGGAGAAAGTGGCTTGGAACAGCTTTGTCGCAGTGGTTCGGGGCTTCCTGGTCAATCACAAGTCTGAAAACTATGCAGAGCTGGTTGAGACTCTGGTGAAGAACTACGGCACAATGGGCTGTAGGATGTTCCTCAAAGTCCATATCCTTGATGCTCATCTTGAAAAATTCAAGGAGAACATGGGAGCGTACTTAGAGGAGCAAGGCGAGCGCTTCCATCAGGCTATACTGGATTTTGAACGCTGCTACCATGGACAGTATAACAAGAACATGATTAGAGACTACATTTGGGGGCTGATTCGTGAAAGTGATTTACAGTACAATCATAAATCTCGAAAAACTATTCACTTCTAAATTTTTGTAGTAATTTTTGTATTACTTGAGTATAAATACATGTTCAATTGGATTCATATGTTGTTTTTTTCTGACTTTATATGAACCAAAAGTCACAAATTCGCCCATTTTCTCATTGGAAATAGGTACATTTCAAAATATCACTGTCCTGGTCATAAAAGCAAAGTTTGTGGGGAATAATAGCCATTTTCTATACTTTTGAGGCATAAGCAATTAGGAAAAAACTCTTACTACACAGGAACAAAAACTGTGTTACATAGTGTAATAAATCATTACTAAACTAATGTTTGGGGAGCAAACGATTAAAAAATGTATCACCCAAAAATGTTAATTATCTCATCATGTACTCACCCTCAAGCCATCCCAGATGTGTATGACTTTCTTTCTTCTGCTGAACACAAACGAAAATGTTTAGTAGAATATTTCAGTTCTGAGGGTCCATACAATGCAAGTGAATGGGGAATAAAAGTAATGCATTCGACTCCAGTGGTTTAATCCATGTATTTAGAAGTGATGTGATTTTTTTTGGTCTGTTCTCACCCAAAACAGATTACATCGCTTTTGAAGACATGGATTAAACCACTGGAGTTATATTGCTTACTTGAAACAGAACTGAAACTTTCTTCTAGAAATCTTCATTTGTGTTCAGCAGAAGAAAGAAAGTCCACATCTGGAATGGCATGAGGGTGAATAAATGAAGAGAGAATTACATTTTTGGGTGAACTGTCTCTTTTATCATTTTGAGGTTTTAAAATGTATAATGTTATTTTGAGATGTGTGGCAGAGCTTGTACATGACCACTGGTGGGAAAAGCAATGGTAAAGAAAACAACAGAAATTTGAGGTAAATCCATTTTCTTGAAGCAAAACATATTTCCTAATTTCTTTCTTCTTTTGGGGATAAAATTTGACCTTAAAATGTTTCTTGTGAGATTGTATTTATATTTCATTGACAATCAACAGCTGAAAAGCAGTTTGAAGTTATTCAAAGTTTTAAAAGATTTTCCCCCCTAAATAGACCTTTGAAATCAGACACTTTAGTGGAGAACTTATAAAATCGTTCAATAAGTGAAAAAAAAATTACAGCTGGTTACGCACATAGCACATAACACATAACAACGAAAAACCTTCATACCTCACATCAATCATACTGCTTTCCATTCCATCGTGAACAACCAAACACTGACTTTAATAAATTAATGAAACATTAAATGACCTTGGACAAAATCTCTCATAAATCTGATGTATGCATGTGTGTTTGTGTTTGTCAGAATGTATTTGCACATTTGTGCATGTAAATGTGTGTGTGTGTGTGTGTGTGTAACTGAGCAGAGCTGAACAAAGTCCTATTTGCAGTGTGAAAGAAGCCATCGTGTTGAACGGGGAATAGTTTAACAACTGCATACTGATGAACATTTAGACACCCATCAAAATGTAAATCGCAAGTTAAAGAGAGTTTGCAGCGTCTGCGCACTGAAGGTGTACCCGCTCTATTCACTTGTGTGATGAAGTGCGGCCACCTCTGAGGGAACGGAGTGCAGACTTATAATGCAGGCTGTAAATGATGGAAATGTATATCCATATCACATTCCTACACTAAACAATGACAGTAGGGTAGCTGCTGACATACAAAAACAAACATGCACGTATTTACAAAATATGGAAAGAATACACATAGCAAATCCCTCACAAAAAAAGTATCGTTTTGGTACAATGGTACTTTGATGGTACCAGATGGTCAATATGGATCATATTCATATGCTAGGGTGTTTACATGGCACTTCAAAAATTACATCGATTCAATTACCATGGAAAATTTCCAAAAATATGGCAATACCATTGTAAATGCACAAAAATCTATGGTACAACTATCAGGCATGCTCAACTAACCATGGCATTAAAACGGGACATGGCCAGAAACATGCTAATACTAGGACATGTAGATTTACCATGATATCACCATGGTACTACCATGGTACATGATAAAAAAACAACTATGTCAATAGCATGCCCTTACAAAAAGCACCATCAAAGTACATAATCACCTTGGAAGTACCACAGTTTATGTTTTTTGACGATGTCCATAACATTACTGTGATACATGTCTATAAAACTACGGCAATACCATGGTACATGACTAAATAAACGTGGTTCTACCATGGGACATCTCCAAAAAACACTTTAAATCAATGGTACATCTGCCAAATACAAATTGCCAAACCATGGCAATACCATGGTCCATTTCGAAAGAACCATGTTCCTACCATGGAACAAATCTAAAAAAAAAAGCGCAACAGTGCCTGCCCACTTTTTCAGTCATCTTGGTTTTGGAAGTATATTTCATGTTAATTTTTCCATAACGATTTCATAAAATCAAAAAAAGTATTTGAAAATCAGAAAAATAGACAAAGGTAAAAGAGCGTGTACTCACCGTTTTTAATGAGGAAATTAAATACAAGCATTGCAAATGACATAATCGAATTAAAAATGATATATACAACTATTATTCAAAGTTGCTGATTATCAGTATGTAAACAATATATTTAAAGTATATTGTAAAATATTCAGATAAATTGCAAAAATATAAGTAGATTGAGAGCGTAGCGGGACCGATTCGATTTGCGTCATTCGCAGTGCGTTATGGAAGTGGGCGGTCGCTGCAGAGCTCTTTTGATGCACTTTGCTTGCCGCAATTCTCTGATTGGTGGATCTTCTCTTCACGATCATGGATAGTGTTGAAATTCTAAAGTACTGATGGCTTCAACAGAAGCACAAACCATTGATTAACAACCTCTGAACTCACACTAGGTCTGCTTTAAAGGTTTATAAGTTATTGTTATAAATCAATTCACCTATAGAGAAAATGAAGGGGATTTTTACTTCCAGAACCAGACTGTTGCACTCTATAGCATGATACACATCCAAAAATCAACAATCAAAAATGGACTACCAAGGTACTTTCTTGTTAGTTCTATGGCTTTAAAGGTAAAGTTCTATATAAAAGAGACCCTTATGGTCAACTTTCATCATTGTGAGTGAGCTGTAATAGGTGAGAAGTTATCATGCAGTTAAGAAAGAAAAAGCCAGATATACAAATGTATGCAATGAGATTATTTTGTTATATTCTCTGAATGGGTCAGTGTCGTGTTAGAAATTATCCAAAGAGTAAAGTTTGTGAAGAGTACACAGATGTGAAGGTGCCATAGTCAAAGTTTATGGTCCAATAAATACTGCCACTGAGCCATTTGAGTGGCTGGCTCAACACTGGCAGCTTTCATTTGCTGTGACCTTGTCATTGGGCTTCAGTTTTATTGTAACAACACAGAAAATTCATCTGATCTACAGCTTCGTGTGCAAGTTAACAGAGTAAACAGTGCTGAAAAAAGAAAGAAGGTAATGCCTGTTATTAGAGCGCTCCGTTCCCTAGACAGAGGCATTTAAGGCTTTGTGTGCTTGTTAGTTTAAAAAAAACGAATGGTGGCCTAGATTTAACAAAGAAATGACACAAGTATAATTCATGGCACTACCATGGTTCTTTGGAAGATGTCCGACAATCCTGCCCTTTTTTTTTTTTTTTTTCTTTTTAAGTCTTTGAGGTACCGTTGCGATGTCCCAACTTTTTGGACTTATTTTAGGAAATATTTTTGGATATAAGTAAATTTTTTTTGGATACAATCGATTAAAGTTTTTAATAAAATTAATTACCTGATGTGCCGAATAATCACTCGATTAATCGCAATTAATCGCATAAGTCACATTTTTTCTGAGAATGGCCATCAAATAAAAATGATTTATTATATAATAATACAAATATAATATGTAATAAATATTATAATTCGCATAATTCAAATACATTACATCTTATATTGTGGCAGAAGACAAGTTAAGCATTTCTACAATACCAAAAAGCAGATTAAGTGTCAAAATATTGTTTGCTTTATTTCCTTATCATTGAACATAACCCTATTATTTGCCTGTTTTCATCCAAGCTATTTTTAATTGTTGGTCTATTTAATTGTTGGCTTTTGGAGCGTTTCACTCAAGTTCCATAGCTTGCGCTGTTTTAGGACCTTGTGTCAAGTTAAATGTATTTTGAAACGTTGAAAAAACACGTCTCTAGATACCTGTATTTTGTTGTGCTCGGTCCAGTTGTCTATGAGCAAAAAAGCACAAATGTGGAAGGCTGAGCTTCCTGTTGCTTTCGTTAATTTGACAAAGAATGTTGAGTGTAAAGCTGGAGTTGTGCTGACTGCCCCTTACTGCCACAGAAGGTGGTACATCAAGCTTGAATTGCTCCGATGGAAGGAACATTCCCTATTACAGAATCTACGTACAGATTGGGGCCATGATTAATTGGGCATTATTTTTCATATAATGCATCACACTAAATTAGCACGTTAAATCAACGGCCCTAAAATATATTCATCATTTAGTACCATGGTGGATAGCAAAGTATCATGGTATTACCATTTTTTTTTTTTTTTTTATATTCCATGGAATTGCCGAATGTACCACGTTTTTTTTTTTTAATCAATAAAATGCCATATTCTTTTGGATTTGTATCATGGTAAATAAAAAGTAAAAAGTCATTACGGAGACAGATGCAGTGGATTTGGTAAACTCGGTTACCTGAGGTGTGATTCCAGCACTCGGTCCATCTGTTTATAGAACGGTCGTGAGGTGAAGTATCCGCTCCAGTAGTGGTCGTCCCGATCTGCGTAAGTAAAGAAGTCTCCACTCAACACGGGTAGAGCTGGCTCGCCAACATTCATGCCAACTGGATCCATCCCAGTGCTTTTACGCAAGGCCTCAAAATAATCTGAAATGGTGCCAAACTGGGCCTGCAAAGAAAACCCAAAAAAGTTATGCTGTACTTGAAAAACGTATACATAAATAATTTAAAATATAGTGTTGCTACATGAAACCAAAGTTGGAGTTTTGAGGCTTTTAATCCATATGCATGAGCTTTGAGGCCATCTCCGTGCTATAACTGACATTAACATGTCTGTTTCATGGGTTCTTTAAGCAAGCTTTGCTGTCATTTTTAAGGATGCAAGACCTTGACGTGGAGCTCAGGGTGAGAATTCATGTAGTCAAAAAGTTTCTGGTAGTTCTCAAATTGCTGGTCCCATTCCAAAGCTTCAGTGTAGCGGAAGTCATCTCCAAGAGGAGCCAGCAGCACGTTAGTACGAAACAGTTTTGATTTCTTCCTGTACTGGTCCAACAGCAACTGAACTCTACAAATGGAGACAGTGAACTAAGTGGAGGAAAATCGCAATCTGGTCAGGTTAAGGAAATATGACTGCACTGACAATGTCAAATTTTGTTATACAGTAGAAAATAGAGCTTTTCTTGACTTGAAGTCTGAAATCTGTCATTCTTATGTGAAGTTTATATAGGAAGTAATGACTGTATTGAAATACATGCTTCTGGCTGACTACAGTGTCCTCATTGTTAAGTGCTAGTTATACAAGCTAGTTAAAACACATTTGCATGAACTGATCTGTCTCTACGAAAAGGAGTTCTCTGTTTTGAAACAGCACATCAAACAGACTTTTTCAAAGTTAGACATGCCTTATCAAACAAATCCAACCGCCATAACTAGATAGGTAAAGTTTTTTAAGACAAACATTGATGTTGGCTTGATAAAGCCTAGTCTTAAAGTCTAAACTAGTTTTAAAAATGTTAAGATTGATGGTTATAAAGACATTACCAAATGATGGATTAAGGATATATATATGGATAGTCAGACAAACTGGCTGTGTCCGAAAACTGAAAACTTCTGTCTTCGGAGGCTGAATATGGAGGTAGGAAGGTTTCAAGGCATGCCCGAGATACCTTCATCTGATCGTTTTTTGAAGGAAGCATTGATGTATCCTTTGTTGCCTGTGAATTCCCCAAATCCTGTGTGTGCGTTTCCACAGCGGTTGAAGTGAAGAAACAAAATGGCGGTCGAAGCGGCAGTTTATAGCCAGTTTGTGCAGAAATATAAAACTTTTTTTTTTAAACTTGTATTACAACTTTTGATTTCTAGTGAGAAATTAGCAATGTAGTTATTAAAAATATGATTTATCATCACCAAAACTCTCTTGATTTAGATTTGATCTTTGTGGTTCGATCGGACTGAATGAATGCTGGTATCCTAGCAATGATGTGACGTAGCTCTGCCTCGGATGCCTGTCCGAAACCATATTTTCAGAGGTACCGTCGTACGCAAATGCCGTCTGTTAAGTAACTGACTGATAGGTCAGCGAGGCAACATGGCAGCTACCTTAGGATTCAGATGCAGCCAATGTCACATAGTCAGAGTTTTCCTGAGCAACCACTGTCAGGCGCCATGATGATTCTAATTGTCCAAACCGACCGAAACTAGCGACCCAGAAGGAGAACAACAACCATTTAAGTGTTATTTGGAGTATAAATGAATTCAACTCAAGGTGAAGAGTGTAACTTTTTTTTTATGTCAAAATACATTCTAATATCCCAGTTTATTATTCATTATAAGTAAGTCTTTTGTGGGTTTACCTCCCCAAAAAGTATAAACACTGAGGCTCCCAGGCACTAACAAAATGGATAATTGAGGTTTATATTTCGATCGGCCTGCTCAGCTCCACCCATCCTTTTCTATCTCAACCTATAGCCTGAGTTTGGGGCGTGGCTACTGGAAGTAAACTGTTCAACCTGGAGAATATGAACGTCCATGGCAGACGTGTTACAGAGGAAACTAAACTTAGCTTCACCAAAATTCGAAGACTTGCTAAAAGACAAAGTGAAAGAGAACGAAGTAAAACCAGAGTGAACATTTACAAGGTGGAGGACTTTGAGGGAATTTTTGGGGTTCGATTCTTGTGTTGCGTCTCGACAGGTAAGCTAGACTCTGGTGTTGCCACACAAGTTAGCTCATTACTGTAAATTCGTAAAATACTCGTAATATGTATTGTTGCGCTACTAGTTACCAAGAACTGTCCAATCTCTTGTGCTAAATCGCCGTCATTAAATTTGTCTAAAATCCAAATGAAGGAATGCAAGTTTCCATTTTAAATAGCAGTTAATTTAAGAAATAATCTGCTTCATTTACACAGCAGCATATAAACTTGATAAAATAAAGTTTCAAACTGTGATGTACGTCTCCTAGCTGTTCCACTTCATTTTAAAAGCCAAACACATGAACTGCATTGGCATTGAACTGTCAAATCCTGAACCTTTATTTCCCCCGCCAAGCGGCTGAAGTCCGCGGTGTGGGAATATTATGGTTATTTGAAAGACCCACAAGGCATCATCAATGTTGATGATTACCCAATTTGTAAACTTTGTCAAAAAAAAGTGTGATCGGAATCGGAGCGGATCAAGATTAGAGCAGCGTGTGTGCGCGCACAGGACAGGAAATATTATATGGTGGAATTTAATAACCATTAAATCACCAATCATCAGGTCACCAATGCCAATGACTGGTATGTAAATTTGTACCTCTCCTGGACGTTGGTTTCTGTAATGGCTTGAGGTGGGATTCTCCAAGGACAACTGATTCTTCCACCTGGGAGTCTTTTGAAGTCAAACTGGCAGCAGATCTTAGGGTCAGGTCCGCACGTATGAGGAACATCATAGCTGTAGAACGGCATCATGTGACACAAAATGTCTGAACTAGAGTCCTGATCTGTTGGAATAAAAAAATTAAAAAAGCAAATTTAAAAGGTAAAAAACAGAATCGACTAAGAAAGATTGTTTTCAAACACACCGTTTTTCATTGGTCAATAAACCGATAGTACCGCCACAAATTCACACCATTGGTTGAGACAATGCTACTGTATTGGGCTAGTTAAGATGCTCAAAAAATAAAGCAAAGATTTAAGAAGTGCCAGAGAGCAATATTATTGATACTTTTCCGAGAAAATCAATCTTACAATGGCTTACATACAGTGCATCCTGAAAGTATTCACAGCGCTTCACTTTTTCCTCATTTTGTTGTTACAGCCTTATTCCAAAATGGATTAAATTAATTCTCAAAATTCTACAAACAATACCCCATAATGACAACGTGAAAGAAGTTTGTTTGAAATGTTGCAAATTTATTAAAAATAAAAACGAGTGGCTGGGCCACTCAAGGACATTCACAGAGTTGTCCAGTAGCCACTCCTTTGTTATCTTGGCTGTGTGCTTAGGGTCGTTGTCCTGTTGGAAGATGAACCTTCACCCCAGTCTGAGGTCCAGAGTGTTCTGGAGCAGGTTTTCATCAAGGATGTCTCTGTACGTTGCTGCATTCATCTTTCCCTCAATCCTGACTAGTCTCCCAGTTCCTGCCGCTGAAAAACATCCCCGCAGTATGATGCTGCCACCACCATGCTTCACTGTAGGGATGGTATTGTCCAGGTGATGAGGGTGCCTGATTTCCTCCAGACATGACACTTGCCATTCAGGCCAAAGAGTTCAATCTTTGTTTCATCAGACCAGAGAATTTTGTTTCTCATGATCTGAGAGTCCTTCAGGTGCCTTTTGGCAAATCCTTTACTGAGGAGTGGCTTCCGTCTGGCCACACTACCATACAGGCCTGATTGGTGGAGTGCTGCAGAGATGGCTGTTCTTCTGGAAAGTTCTCCTCTCTCCACAGAGAAACGCTGGAGCCCCATCAGGTTTTTGGTCACCTCCCTGACTAAGGCCCTTCTCCCCCGATTGCTCAGGTTAGCTGGGTGGCCAGCTCTAGGAAGCGTCCCGGTGGTACCAAACTTCTTCCATTTACAAATGATGGAGGTCACTGTGCTCATTGGGAACTTCAATGCTGCAGAAATGTTTCTGTGCCCTTCCCCAGATCTGTGCCTCGAAACAATCCTGTCTTGGAGGTCTACAGACAATTCCTTGGACTTCATGGCTTGGTTTGTGCTCTGACATGCATTGTTAATTGTGGGACCTTATATAGACAGGTGTGTGCCTTTCCAAATCATGTCCAATCAACTGAATTTACCACAGGTGGACTCCAATCAAGTTGTAGAAACATCTCAAGGATGATCAGTGGAAACAGGATGCACCTGAGCTTTACTTATGTACATGTGATTTTTTCGTTTTTTATTTTTAATACATTTGCAAAGATTTCAAACAAACTTCTTTCATGTTGTCATTATGGGGTATTGTTTGTAGAATTTTGAGGAAAATAATGAATTTAATCCATTTTGGAATAAGGCTGTAACATAAAATGTGGAAAAAGTGAAGAGCTGTGAATACTTTCCGGATGCACTGTATAGTTGATAGCACATTAAGCTAGGACTGGAGATTGTATTTGAACTTTTAAAAAGAAATTAAAGTCTGGCCCTATTCCTTCCTTGTTAAAAGTCCTTTATATCTAATTATGGATATAAAATGGGTTAGAGCCATTTCATGTTGACTTTTATTTCTTTAGCAAGCCGCTACTAGACCGGAACCAGGATTGCTTACACATAATCCCCAGTGCCAGTTTCATAAACAATGATGAGGTGTGTAATATCAGGGAAAAACCATCCAGTTTCAAAGCAGCAAATTATGAAATAAGCCACTAATGTCAAAATCAAATCACATTTTATTTGCAATAAAAATATTAAATTATCCTCACAGAACAGCAAATACACCAGAGTGACCTTCATAAAAGCTGTGCGAATAAATAATTCACGATTTTCCTTTAAACAAGAGACCAGATGTGAAGCAGAGAGCAGTCTGCCTGTCTGTTTAATGGTGATATATGGAATTACATAAAGTAGGAAGCTAATTCAGCCTGGCACAGAGTGTACACTGCCGCAGCCAAATGAACTGTAATTATATTAGTCCTATGTAGCCTATGGTCAGAGTTTTAAGTTACAAGTCCATTTTGCCAGTGATTTTTAGCATTAGGTCCGGGGAAAATAGTTGCATCCCAAACAGATGTATTACTTTGAGCAGAAAGACAACGGAAAACAATAAGATGTGGATGTGGGAGGACACTTCCCATGACTTCTCTTTCGTCTGCTGTTTTGAGATAAGCTGGCTCCAGTTCAGCCCTTGTAACGTTCCACTCATTTGCCTCAACACTTTTTGTTGTTGTTGTACAAACCATTCAAGAATAAGTGCTGAGAGATCAATACATCTTGAAATATACCACTCTGCCCATTTACTCTTCAGCTCAAGCAGCTGAAGAAGTGTGAGATATTTGTTTATTGTGCAGAACACTGTGTTAAAGGTGAAGGGTGTAATTTAAAGTGTCACCAAACGGAATTTTATTAAAAGGGTTTCCAAAGCACTGTCCAATCTGCCATAGGTAGAGTAAAAAGATAATACCAAACTTGCACCAAGTTTATTCCATAGGGGAACTGATTTTTAATAACTTATAAACCTTTAAAGACACACATACAGTGAGCTCTGAATTAGTTAATCGATTGTAAATTCTTAAGTTGAAGCCATTAGTCCGCACATTTCAAGTTTTTTAATTTCAACTTAATTTTAAAAATGCATTTAATGGGGGTCTGGGTAGCTCAGCATGTATTGACACTGACTACCACCCCTGGAGTCACAAGTTTGAATCCAGGGTGTGCTGAGTGACTCCAGCCAGGTCTCCTAAGCAACCAAATTGACCCGGTTGCTAGGGAGGGTAGAGTCACATGGGGTAACCTCTTCGTGGTCGCGATTAGGGGGTTCTCTCTCTCAATGGGATGATGGTAAGTTGTGCGTGGATCATGGAGAGTAGCATTAGCCTCCACATGCGGAGTCTTCGCGGTGTCATGCACAACGAGCCACGTGATAAGATACACGGATTGACGATCTCAGTGAGACTGAGACTAGTCCTCCGCCACCCGGACTGAGGTGAGTTACCATGCCACCACAAGGACCTACTAAGTAGTGGGAATCGGGCATTCCAAATTGGGAGAACATGGGATGAATTTTTTTTTTTTTTTCAATGCGTTTAATAGTGGAATTTGTGCTGAATAACTACACTACCCATAATCCTGCAAAAAAATATATATAAAATATTTTTTTTTTTTATGAAGGATTTTATAAAATCCAAATGAAAAAACTGAATGGGAAAAATACTTCCATAAACAAGACTGCTGAAAATGTCGGTGGTCATTGTCACAGTGTCCATGCTTTGCTCTGCCATTCTTGTAAAGCTCCATTGACAATAGCATGCTTTAAATATTGGATAATTTGATGCACGTGTTGTGTATTTTTACATTGAATTCTCTGTTTTTGTTATCAAAATTAAGTTAATTTTGAAATAAAATAATTAGCATTATATATATATATATATATATATATATATATATATATATATATATATATATATAAAATGCATTCATAAAATCAATAACATAAAAATAAACATCTTCCTCAGATTTTTCAGGCTCTTCTCTGAATGCACACAACTCATGGTCCGCTACCACCTTCAAGTCGGAAATGTAATCCCGTGCCGCAAGAAATCTGATCGGGTCCTGTGGGAGTTCAGCGGGAATGCAAACCTCTACATTGTTGCACTCAATAGAAAGACGATTTGTTTATTTATGCTTCTGTTTTGTTGCAGTACCCTGTCATCTCATTACAGTCGATTCAGACTCAATTCTTTTCAGATGCAATTTCTTTTGCCCTGACACTTTAGATTTTGCAGCATTTCTTTTAACAAAGCAAAAAGGTAATCTGAAGCAGAACACTACATGCAGGATGGTATTGAAGCCATATTTTTTTGGAACACTGAGTCGAGGTTATGTGATGCTTTGGTGCACTGGTGCAGCATCATTAATTTGACTCTAATATCCCAGCTTCCAGTGCAAAAGGCTCTGAGCTCCAGGCCATTCCAAAGAGTCTGATGAGTGCACAGATTTCTCCAAGCACTGGACTCAGTTCCAACTGAGCAGTATGTTCCCTTGAATAACAAATAGAATAGGGTGCGCATCAACTGGACAAGCTATATCAACTCATCGCATACCCACAACATCCATCGTTTGATACTAAAGAGAGCTTCAAGCACTTACTGGTGAGGCAGGTTATTATGCCGCCTGTCAAATGCAGCGTTTGTGCGGTTATCTTTTGGTGCGAGAGGCTGAATGACCTCCAGTGGTGGAGATGAATATCTGGAGCAGGAGAGAGCATGGACTAGGCACAGACAGTATTGGGTCTGTTTCCAACAGGTGCAGCAGCAGATGCTACATGAAAATCCTCTATTTCTCAATCATAAGGCTAAATGTAAAGAGCACCCCCACCTAGCCAGGTTTTATTAAATGTAATCGCTAAATAAAGAGCATCAATGTTGGCACAGATCTGCACTTATAACCATCCAAGCAGCTCATGTGATTAGAAAAGACTCCCATAGAGGTTTCAAATCAAATGTGTAATTCTGACAATGAGCACTCTCAGCACATTTGAGACATAAAGGGATAGTGCACCCAAAAATTACAATTCTGTTTTCATCTGCTATTATGGAATATTTGAAGCCAGATTTACAAGATGAACGCACATGTATTTACATGTTGGGAAATGCTCTCACTTTGAGGTGGAGGACCATGTCACTCAAAGAACTGTGGCAAAATAAAGAGGTGTTGGTGATACTTGCGCATAATTAATTGTGAATGTTAACTGTAAAATGAATGTCTATACACAATTTGAAAGGGAATAGCGATAAACCTATAATCATAAATCAATACCTATTTAACCACAAAATACTACTTATTTAACCCATTAATGCTGTACCAGGGTCCAAAATTAACACCTGGCAAGCACCAAATGCGGGTATATTTTGGTTTTGGCCGGTGAATCACTGAAAAGTGTAGAAATAAAACTCACGTTGGATTGTTTACTCAGTTCCTATTTCCTCCTTCAGAAAAAACTCTAGAAAGTCAGAGACTTTGTCACAGTGGTGCTGAAACCCAGCATTGTTTGGAGGAAGGATCCGTCCTTATGAAGTCCTCGCAGCTGGCCGAAATCTTCAAGACCCTCGCCGGCATCCACCAGGCTCAACATGAGGCCCAGCTTGAGCTACGCAGAGAACAGTAGAGGCGATTATAGGCGCTGGTCCAGGCTCGAGCAGAGGACCGGCAGGTGTTACTGTGCTTAGTACTCCAGGAGAGATCTTCCACCACGACCCCAGCCGCAACTATGGCCACGCTTGCTAAGATGGGACTGCAAGATGACCTGGAGGCTTACATCGAGCTGTTCGAGTGGATGGTCGAGGTGTGGAAGTCGCTGAACTCCCAGTGGGCGGTCCATCTACTGCCGCTGCTGACTGGGAAAGCCCATCTCGTGGCCCATCAACTTCTGGTCAGCGACCTCCTTGTCAGCTCCATGTCAGGATGATGCACTTTGTGGCGGGCGGCTGTTGCATTCCCCTAACTTCTCTCTCCATTTTTTGTTGTAGATGGATGCTTTGGAAAGGGGGTTGGGGGCTGTATTATTCCAAGTAGTGGAGGAGGAGGAGCGCCCCAAGCTATACATCAGACAGAAGCTGTTGGTGTGAGAGACGAAGTAAAGCACAATTGAGGAGTACCTGGCCATCAAATGGGCAGCCCTCACCCTCTGGTACTACCTGCATGGGAGGGCCTTCACCCTCTGTTTTGGACCATGCCCCACTCCAATAGCTCCATCGCATGAAGGATGCCAAAGCACGGATCACCCGTTGGTAACTATCTGTCCAGCCATTTAAGTTCAAGGTGGTCCAAAAGTCGGGGGCACAGATGGCTGTGGCGGACTTCCTCTCTAGAAATGGGGGGGGGGGGGGGGGGTAAATCACAGGCTGGATGGCACCTCGGCCTGAGTCAGGTGATGGGGGTATGTGGTGATGTGGGTGTGGCCAAGCAACATCTGTGGAGTGCAAGACCGGGAGAATGAGAATGGTAAGGATTGACACCTGTGGGTGTCTCTAACAGCTGTTCTGTGATTCAGGGGCAAAAAAAGGGTGTCCAGACTGCAGGAAGGGAGAGACACATGCACAACGCTGACTGTGTGCTTATGCATTTTCTGTTGTGCTGAAAAGCAGTTTGTTGATTGACATTGAAAAGTGTAGAAATGAAACAAACGTTGGATTGCTTACCCAGCTCCCGCTTCCTCCTTCAGAAAGAACTCAAGAAAGTCAGAGACTTTGTCACAGATATCATTGCTTGTGTACTGAAAGCTAATAGTAGAAAATACACACTGGCTTTGCATATTATAAACTCTCCATGAAGCGGCAGTTCTCTGGCATGGTGAGCAGGGCTGAGCGGATTTCTTCCACGCCAGTGGGCACATACCATTAGCAGTACATCTCGATGCAAGATGAAAGTAATGTTCAGGAGCGTTCATGCCATCGGGACGAAGGGAAAACCATCCTTGGATTTACAGTGGATGTGCGAGTAAGTTTTAATTACCCACAACCACACATACACGTACTCTAGTAATGATTGCATTATAATAAAAACTGAATGACTTTCATGACTTTCAACCGTTTCGTTAACGGTTCTTGAACGTGCATTATTCCGGTGATGCAGACAGAAAACTAGAATAAAATACTCAGAGTGTTTACTATCAAGCACAGCAACACTACTGAATCTACAGCATGAGACGAGGCATAAAGCACTACCAGTTTACAGATTCCTAAACAAATTAGTCTTTTGAGCCAGTTATTTTGAATCTACACCATGAGACATAACAAGCAACAAATGACTCTTGTGATCTGGTTCATTTTAGTGAATCAACAACTGTCCCAAAAGCACGACTCAATGAGGCAGCTCATTTTAGTGAATCAAAAAGACTTATGAACCATTGGAGTGGTGGAACTGCTACTGTGTTGTGTGTATTTTAGGCTGATGAGAGTTACCAACTTGTCGTTCATATGACAACATGTACTTTTGTGTGTATGTGGGGGCATACCCAATTCCCAATGCGCTCTTGGCCTCAGTTGCCTCCGCATCTGAGACAGTCAATCCGCACATCTTATTATGTGGCTTGTTGAGCACGTTACCGCAGAAACGTAGCACGCTATTCTCCATGGCATCTACGCACAACTCACCAAGTGCCTCACCGAGAGCGAGAACTACATTATAACGAACACAAGGAGGTTAACCCAACATGACTCTACCCACCCTAGCAACCGGGCCAACTGGTTGCTTAGGAAGCCTAACTGGAGTCACTCAGCACACCCTGGATAATTTACACATAAATAATTACTAGTTTACATTAATATGGCAATAACATTATAAATATGCTTTAATAAAAAAAAAGTATCCTTGTTTTATAACCCATCCTACATAGATTGATGGCAAGCTCACCCCAATTCTGTCTCCACATGAACTCCAGGGTCTTCTGAGAGGAGAAGTGTTTCTTCACTGAGTAGTGTACTCTCTGGATCAGCATGTTAGAAAGACCGGCCTGTCTGAGCAGATAAGCCTGAGTGGGAGAGTGACCGAACGGATCCACAGCCCAACCAGTCTTGGGCTTCACTCCTATTAACAACAGGAAGTAGAGGAACATGCTTCAATGAATAAACCTAAAATGAATGACCGTTTAAATATTTAATTGACTAATTAATTAATGAGCTTACTTTTTCCCCACAGTCATTAGATGAAACTATTGTCTTTGGTGAAACATGGGACACATCTGATGCACAAGTTAGAACTTAGCCTTGTATTTAAGAGTAAACGGGCAGTAAGTAAAGTTTTAACGTACTTTACACACTATTATGACTTACAAACTAAACTAGAAAAACTAGTTTCTCCACTAAATGATAATGTTTGTCAGGATCAGATCTTATTGTGTTCACTGCCACTAAATTAAAAGTTTCTACAAAACCACATTAGGTTACACCAGCATCATGTAAATAAGGTTTCAATAACCATAACCATTTTATAAGTTGTGATTATTAATAAAGGAAATGCTCAACATAGTTACTAGGACTGGGTAAAAATATCAATTTTCGGTGCATCACGATCTTCATTTGAACAATCTTGATATCGATTCTTATATCCCAAGATCTGTCTTTTACTCAATGTATGCACAACCCTCCATTACAATGAAAGGAAATCACTCGTATTTGCAAAAACATTCTGTGCTATGCGAGTCAGAAGTCTTTGATTAGCCACTGGCTGATTTCACTCACAATTGATCGTGTAGTATAGTGGAGAAGACGTTCAGCACCATGTTGAGAGCAAAAGTTTGGTTTGACTCGTTCCATGCGTGTCCAAAGACGAGATATACGCAACCCATTTGTCATTGAATAAAGTCTCTTTTAATACCCTTTCTGATCAAAAACTAAAAAAAAATTCTAATTTGATTTAATAGCACGAATGAGATAAATCCATTTGAGTAATTTCTTGTTCATTTGCGCTGATTTACTGACGCTCAATCACATGTTGGACAAATCAATGTGAATACTTGTAAACAGTGTAAATTATGCATGTAAACAATAACCATTTAACAAAATATAATATGATACAATATAATACCATATTTACTAATGGAATTCATGGATTTCTTCATTTTTTAAAAAGCTAAAATGTGACCAAAATTATGAAAATCTAATAAAATCTAATTTTAATATAATTAGTAAAATGTTTATTTTCATAATGTAGGTCCCCTGGATAATTAACAGTATTAGCTGGGTGAGAGTTTCTTTCATTTGTAAACAATGTGGACATTATAACTGAAATATACTCATATGAATCGATATTGAAGCCAAATTGAATCAAGAGCTCGTGCTTGCGGAAAAAAAAAGAAAAAAATACTCTAGCGAGCCTGCAGCTGTTATGATGTGATGCAACCTACGTGAGACTCTCCAAAAAGTCTGTCTGATGCAGGTGCTAAATGGATTGCTGTGTATTTTAGGCCAATGATAGGCTTATGATCAATAAAATGGAAATAAACTATATATTGCCTTCAAAAGCCACATTTTGTATTATCAATGCATTACTTGTCTGCCACAATAATGTAATGTTATTTGGTTATCTAATTTTTTTTTATTAATGCGGTCATGACACGTGAGTGTGATCATATGTGTGTGTGTGCGAGTGTATGTGTGTGAGCATATGTTTGTGTGTGAACGTTTGTGAGTGTGTATTTGTGTGTGAGTGTATGAGCGTGTGTATGCGAGCGTATGTGTGTGAGTGAGCCTGTGACCCTATGTGTTTGTGAGCATGTGTGCGCGCACGTACGCGTTTATGTGTGTGTTACCATATGTGTGTGTGCTAGCATACATGTGTGTGTGTGACCTTATGTGTGTGAGCGCAAGTGCGTATGTGTGTATGAGCATGTCTACGTTTGTGTGTGTGATCATATGTGTGTGTGAGCGTTTGTGTGCGAGTACGTATGTGTGTTTGTGTATGTATGAGCGTGTGCGTGCAAGCGTATGTGCGCGCGTGTGAGTGAGCCTGTGTGACCCTATGTGTGTGCGCACGTACGTATTTATGTGTGTGTGTGTGTGTGTGTGTGTGTGAGCGTGTGTGCGCACGTGTGTGACCTTATGTGTGTGAGCGCAAGTGAGTATGTGTGTATGAGCATGTCTATGTTTGTGTGTGTGATGATATGTGTGTGTGTGAGCATGTGTGCGCTCATGTGCGTATTTGTGTGAGCATGTGTGTGTGTGTGTGTGTGAGAGTGCGAGCATGTGTGTGTGAGCGTGTGTAAGTGCGGGGGAGACGAGGGAGCACGAGGGCTCTTTTTAATCAAAATTGAAATAAATTTAGGAGCATTTTTTTGACATTCTTAACCGATTTACTTTAACTAATGACTTTTAATTGGTTATTTTGTTGTGGTAGCCTGTAGGGCTAACTTGAATAATTTGGTGAAGTGATATGGAACATTATGTGGCCAAGACCTGGAACTACCATATAGCCGTGCGTTTCCTTGAAAAATTATTGGACACCTAAGAACGTCCGTGAACCAATCAGAATCAAGCATTTAAAAGACCCGTGGTATAACGATGTATTATTGTAAATATTTATTAATTGTATATTGAATTATATATTGAATTATTGTAAATATGATTTTTGAAGTGCTTTCTCTTCAAATATTTACAAAATAACTGAATTAATCTGAATGTCATGTAACTCATTTGATTAAAAATTGTAATCGATTGACTGCCCTAGTTACAAAAAACTATTTAAAAGTTACAAAAGTAATTAATACTGAATTTTGCATTGTCGTTGTCTTCAGTCGTGCTGGTTTTACCAGGCTGTGCCGTGAACTAAAGACTATTAGCTTTTAAAAAGCACAAGCCTTGTAATATGTCCCAAACCAACTTCTTGTTTCAATAGGAAATGCACCAACACAAGAAAAAAAAATGCATTAAACCATTTCATGTGGTCTACAACAGTTGGTGCAACCCCACCCTGAAACTAAAGTCCAGATAGGGCTGATTTCTGGGAGGGTCCGATTTTTGGGCACGGATAAAGAAAAAAAAAGGTTTAAAAATTCAGTTAGTAGGGTTAGTTAGGGTAGTGTGTTCCTAACAGAAGTAATACACAGAACAAGGAAGTGGGTGGAACAGAAATGACAGAAGTCATTTTGAAGAGCAAATGCATCCTGAAGAGATCGGTGTCTATATTCATGACCACCCGAGCATGAGAAACCCTTAATGCAGCACCATGCAATTCTCCTCAAAGTAATACAGGTGGATAATGTTGTATGGCATCGTCTGCAAAGTCAATGTGATTTGGAAGCCAAAGACTCGATGTAGTATCTGACTCGCTAATCAATCTATATTTGACATCTGGTCCACTGACACACGAGAGATCAGGACAGCAGATGGTAGAGTGGATGTTGGGTAATGAGAGCCAGGGCTTTGCCCCATGCTTTAATATACTAATAATGAATGGTAAAAAAAAAAAAAATCCTCCCAGAGCTCTTTGAGCCAATTTGGCTTACATAAATATGTAGAGGAGCTAAAATTCCTTGTTGTATTGCAGTTTAGAAGTTTAAAATTCAGTTAGGGGTTATGCAAACCCACAATGTTGAGCTGAGGTTGATTCAGAATGTAAATGGGTTTGAAATAGATATTATTACACGTTTAACCCCGCAAACTTCTTTTTCAGAGACTCAAAGATGTGCATTTGGGTCACTCGAGTCGGATTCAGATAAATCCGTTGAGCACTCAGAATGGGACATGGGGCAATAGCATTTTTAATTGATTGTCAATGTACATAAGCATCAGATGTATGTTATTTGCTGTTGTACTGCTCTATACTCTTATTTTATATATTTATTTCGTTTTTATTTGGTACAACGAATGCTTCCGATCATGAAATAATCACTAGATTCGCCACAGTTTGACTGGTTTGAGATCAAATCTTCGAAAGATTCTCAAGAGTTCTGTCTTTTAAGGCACATAGTTGCAGGGTAACTATAAATAATATCTGGAATACTCGATTCTGATGGGCTGATCCCGTTAGCCAGCACTTTGCTAAAATGATATTGACCGATCATCCGGGTATTGCGGGTCATCTTTCCTTCTTCTTGAATAACTTCAGCAATCTCTACAAGTTTAGCTAATAAAACAATTTCAATTTTCAATTATCGTGAAGTAACACAATGACAGTAATTGATGTCGTCATGAAATCAGAGACCCTCCTCTCCAAATCCGATCACAAGTGGTCACAGGAAATGCATTTAAGTGACCTGGTTTAAACAGCGATGTGTCTCACCTGAACAAATGTGATCAGATCACCCGAGACGCATCTTAACACCAGGTGTAAACAGGGTCATAAACTTACTTTTAAAATTAGTATACAACTTTTACAAATGCAATTCAAGACCACTGCATTCTGTTCCATTCTATTCAATCTTTAGTGCTCTGTCTAGCTGTTTTTGAATACAAGTATGTGCACTGTGTGAATGCCCCCTGTTTGCAAGTAGTCTGGTAATGAGGGCCATCCCTTGTTCTGAGGCTATTAGATTCATGGTGAAAACATAAACAGCCATTTGCTGGTTAACCCCGTTAACCCCGACACTTATTCCTAAATGACAATGATTCAGCTATGTATGTTAACGTTCCTGTGGCATGCCTTTGTAAGGCGGCCAAATTAAATTTTGAAATTTGCTTCGAGACTCATTTTTAAGGGTGAAGTATAAACTCCTAACTCCTCCTGAATAAACTAGGAAATGCAACGGCCAAAGATGTTAATTTAGCGCAGTGTTTCCCAAACCGCAGTGTCTGCCCGTGCCCTTGTGTCCTGTGATGAATGCAGCTGCGTGCGTGAAAAGCCAAAAGGTCTTTTTTAGTCAAAATGCTTGATGCGATATTAATGTAAATAATGTAAACAGCTGTTAAATAAGCAGATGGGACAAAAAAAAATCATATATTTGAAAATGTTGGATCTGTCCGATGTGTAAATTATTGAATTGCTGCTCTCTGTTATAGACATTCTGACTGCATCATAGTACTCGCAGATATCTAATAATCACACAGTAGAGTGTCAATGATTTAAGTAGTTTTATTTTGCATTAAATTACTTGTTTGAATGTTTTTATATTATTTTTATATAAATACACAGGGTTGGAGAGTAACGGAATACATGTATTGGGATTACATATTTAAAATACAAAATATAAGTAACTGTATTACACTACAGTTTAAATTTAAATAATTGGTAATTAGAAACAGTTACATTCAAAAAGTATTTTGATTACTGAAGAGATTATTTTGCATTTTATTGTCATTTGTTTCATTTAATATTTAGTCCTTTCAGATGGAAAACATTTATACATATAAATTATGGGATCCAAAGTTCATTTGAACAGTGGTGAAACACTTTCTTATGATGTGTTACATTCATACGAGCAGACGGAGACGTACGTTTGGATTAGAAGAAATAGAAATAAACCTTGTGTAAATTGTCAGCTTTATGCTAAGCTAAAATGCTATTTCTAGCCATTTTACATGCACGTTACCAGCACAATCATAGTTTTTTATCAAGAAAATTCACATTAGATCACAATTTCTTTTTTCCTATTATGACCTTTGATATTAGGGCAAAAATCGTATACTTGATTATAATTTTTTATATTGTTTTCCTGTATAAATATCTAAAAATCCTTAAAACGAGCAATTTGCTAAATCTCGTTTTAGAAACAACACTGCATAAGATATTTAGGTTTTTCAGAGAATGTATTTTTAACATGTGCATTTTGTCTTACTGTACTGGAAGAGTTTTTATAGTCAAAACAAGTGAAAAAATCTACCAGTGCTGAAGAAGTAATCCAAAGTATTTAGAATATGTTACTGACCTTGAGTAACCTAATGGAATACGTTACGAATTACATTTTACAGCATGTAATCTGTAATCTGTAGTGGAATACATTTCAAATGTAACCCTGGAAATACTGTATATATTTTTTTAAATGTTTAATTGCTACTGTTACTGAAAACTTAAAGCACTGTTTACTCTCATCTCCATATAATAATAATTACTTTAAAAACATTTTTTAAAAGAAACACTGAAGGCTCCATTGTTTTAATTGAAAGAGTATTTTTAAAGCATATTTGCCAGTGCAAGACAATAATGCTCAGGTTTTGTAAATCACTGAAATAAGCAAATTCTTCAAAACGGTAAAAGAATCATGCTTTTTCCATTGATTCATCCAGGAACATACAGCTCTTCTATGCAGCCAAGTGCATTCACTTCTAAAATGAGGTTAGGGGTTTAATAGTGATTGACAGTCACTGGATTATGTTGACCATTGATTTGATTCAGAATTGGTGAAGCTAATTTCTGATTTTACATATGTAATGTTACTGCACTGGCTTCCACTTGTTCATAGATGTATTTGCGAAGTAGAGAAACCAACGTAGTGATACACAAAGCTGGCTTTCTATAACTTGGTATTAATTAGAAATTCCATTACGTAGACCCGTTGTCCCCAAAATGTTTAGGCAAACTATTTGTTTCTCTATGAAATTGCTTTGTTTGTATGTTTATCAGGTGCTACAAGTTACAACTCATAAAGGGAAATGGTAAATGCACACAGCAATCTCACCCGGGTCTCAATTGGTAATTGGTTCAACATAAGCAGAAAGGAGGCGTCATGGAATTAATGTACATACCCAAATTTCTCTCAAGCCATTGGTGGCCTTCAAGTAACTGATCTATCAATCCAAAGTAGTGTGTGTTAGCTTCATCGGGCATCACCCAGCCTCCTGTGGCCACCTCCAGCTGACCGCGGTCTACCAGTCTGCCACACAGAGAGAAAGAGAGAAACATTTTATTACCTTAGATAGTTCACCCAATACAAATATTTCCATCATAATTTACTCCACTTCCACTTTTATGCTTTTCTCCATTCAAGAGCAAACAAAATGAGATGTTTTAGAGAATGTATGGAAAAGAAGGGTGTTATGGCACCATAACTAACAGTTATGGTCATTTTGATTGTTGTCCTTTTTTATGCTTGACAGCCCCTGGTCACTGTATGCTTTAAATATATTGGGAAAAGAGCAGCTTGGGAGATTCTCCAAAATATCTTAGTCATTTTTTGGTTGATCTGTGCCAAAGAAAATAGAATCTTTGAGAAAGAGAAGAGCTAGAAATGTTTCACCGCTCACAGTCCCATCTTCTCTTTAAGGTTTTCACAGCAAAGCACTTTCCCCACATCTACAGCAACTAACATTTGTGTTTTTTCAGATTCATTGTGTTTTTAGTAGCAATGCTGCAGACTAATTATTTCCTTCAGCAGACACTTGGGCAATGCCATCCCTTATTAGAACGAGTGTTCTTGAGCCCTGATCGCTAGTCAGCAGCTTTTCTCTGTAATGCCGCCTATTTCAGCTGGTGTATCGTACAGCACAGCCCTCTGGAGGACGGTAATAAGAGCGGCGGCAGCAAAATAGAGAGCACAAGCTCAGCATGTTATTGACAGAAACTTTCAAAACGTCTCATTATTTCCCTGTCTGAAATTATGATTTAATTCTCGAATCAATCATGGTGCTTTATAGGCCAAAAGGTTGAGCCAAATGTGGAAGGATTCTTAACATTTCCTTAACTGTAAGACTTCAAAATTCTGCCTACTCTGACCTTTTCTATGTCATATTTGATTCAAAACAGAACTCGCAAGGAGTGCCATCTATTTTTGCTTTTTTATAAACTTCATACTTAAAAATATAAGAAAATGTAAGACTAATGTTTGAAAGTCTCCCAAAGAAAAATCGAAATGACATCAATGACGGCATTGTTATTAGGGTTAAAAATGTACAGGTGCTCAGGGCAAAATTGCCCACAAAATTCAAAATGTGGGGGCCAAAAATGCCCTCATAATGGGTTTTAATTGTAACATCTGACATATTTCTTCATATTGTATTCTAGACCAAGTCCTAGATATACATATTATTGCATAAAACATAAGATAGAATTATAGATAATGTATGTTTATATATTGGTTAAATTGAAGTATTTGACATTTCTCTATATGATTAGAAAACATATGTCCATATAAAAGGAAAACAAATGCCAATAAAAATCTAATTCAGGAGGAAAATATTGCCCCTCCATGGAAAAGATAAATTCAGACACTTATTGTAATATTTGCAAACTGAATTGCGATTTGTCTTCTTTCTTGTATTTATTGCGTATTGCATTGCAGCTGGTGATTGCATAGTCACAATGACCACATACACACCGCAAAGTTTCAAGTGACAATCGCTTTTATATGCTAGAGCGAATCCCATAAATTACCGTTCTTTTCCGAATGGAACACAAGAGCCGCTATCAAAATTACGATGATTGAAATTTGGCTTCTCGCAGCTGTGAACAAGAGACATGGATTCCAATAATTTACTCATTTGGTGTTAGCTATTTTTAACTTTAAATTAGTATTAGCTATCAGAGACATTATCATCAGGCAATTGCTCCAATGCTTTTGGTTTAGCATGTTCATTTTGTGTGATTAATTATATAACAAAAGAAAATTAAAGCTATAAACATTTTAAACAAATAAAATCAAAAAATGTACACAATTAATCATGCCCCCTGTCCTGTACATAATTCCGTAAGAAGGAATATTCCTACCACCTGAGGAATTCAAGCTTGGAGTGCCACATTCATGTTTTTGAAAGTTGCAGTCAACACGGGGCAGTCAGCTCAACTCCAGCTGTACAGGAAACGTGCAGTCGTACACGCAAAAAGCAACACTTGCTGAGGGCTGGCAACAAGATGAGCTTTCAAAAACATTTGGATATAGCGCAACAAAATGAAGGGGTCACAGGACATGCTTTTTAAAATTTTAAAACTACTACATTGAAAATGTAAAACACAACTTTGTGTGTAAAACGCAGTGTTGGAACAATTCAACGGATGTATATAGACTACCAATTAGCCTGCAAATAGCACAGATGGAACTCAAGAACTCATCCTGACAAGCTCAACTGTTACAATAACGGACTGCTGTGAAATTTGGGGGCCTTTCTCGGCACATATTGATACAGCATAGAATGTAATTAATTCGATAGTTAAAAAAAAAAAAAAAATTGATTGACAGCCCTAATTTGTTTTTTAACAGCGCGTTGTCTCTTAATTATAATGTTAGGGCTATGGTATGCTTTGTTTTTACACCATTACGTCTAGTGCATGATTGAGCGTTCTAACCTTTCAATGTATACACTTTTGACCGTAAGTCCAGCCAAAACGAGTTATCTTAGGAGGCAACATAATTAAGTTGCAAACCTTTTAGAACAGCCTTTGTGTCTGGAGTGTGACTACGACGCCTTTAAATGCTGACTACGATGGCATCTCACTTGGCTTTGAAACAGTCAGAAGAAGACTGGCAACAGTATTTAACTGAAGAGTGTATATGGCGAAAATGTACCTAAAACTTGAACACTGTTCTTTTAATGCATTGCAAGCACTGGTATTTGCTTCTGGAAATGCAAACCTTGTTTTATACTTGAGCCACAACTTGAATCTTGAAGCAAGACTTTCACACTCATTTAAAAAGGGGAGTCCTAGGCTACATATTTCCTGTATAAAGTGTCTATGTCGGGAGGATGTGGAATTGATTTTAAGTTATATCGGTTCAATGGCAGTTAGACCATTTCGAAAATATGTTGACAAATGATGTTCGATAACTCATATTAGCATGGCAGGAAAATATGAAGTGTCATTCCCACTACCTAACATAAAAAACCTGTTCCAGCATAGATTGGAATTTATTGACTTATCTGCAGTTCCCATTTTCCATAACGCACTGGGCAGCCTCTAGAGCATAGACAACTTGATTTATTCCGAAGATACACCTCTATGTATGTGGCAGTAAAAGATATTGAATCATTATGCTATACCTGATTCGGCTGATATAAAATTAAATAAAACCTGCTCATGCCAGCCAAAAAAATCTTGATTTGGAGTCAGCCAAGGCCATCTTGGAAAAAAACTTTTTCTACACGTATAATCAATAGCAAATGAATCTTGGTGTTGGATTTTTAATCCATTTTTTGCTTCAGCTTGAACCTAGAGCCGTTTTCAAAGACGCTTTAATTGGAATTCTAACCCAAAGCAATAATGTATATTACATTCCCACATGCCATCTGTATGTTTAACATACATTCACAGCCCATCCCATCCTGTTACTTTCAATGCGAGTGTTGACCTTGTAATTATATGTAATATTTACCAACGGCACAAAGACATTTACTTCTATGAACGTGCAAGATTGATAATAAATTGAAAGATTGAAAATAACATTTATTTAAATTATTTCCAAATATTTACTAGTAGAGCGTTTCTCAAATGGTGGGTCACACAACTGAAAAATGGGTAGCAGATCTGTTCTAAAAGAGGGAATAAACAATGGTTAAGGCAATAACATTAAATGCAATGAACCATTTAATCATGCATTGTTAGGTTAATAACAGCTAAATAAATGGAGAGATTATTTTTCCAAAAAATAATTCCCAATAATTTTTTTTTTGGACATCAAAAGCAGTGCTTCCAATAAAGCTCTATGATATTTTATGACTTGGTAGAAGCTAGCCAAGTCAGACAGATGCCAACATGGCATGCCCTCATTCTTGAAAACCATGAACAACACTACGCAAGATGAAAGAAAACATGACCCAACATACAGTATACAGGTTCACTTGCAACATAGACATACAGTTGAAGTCAGAAGTTTACATACACTGAGGTCATTAAAACAAATTTTTTAACCACTCCACAGAATTCATATTAGCAAACTATAGTTTTGGCAAGACGTTTAGCACATCTACTTTGAGCATGACACAAGTAATTTATCCAACAATTGTTCACAGACAGATTGTTTCACTTTTAATTGACTATCACAAATCCAGTGGGTCAGAAGTTTACATACACTTAGTTAACTGTGCCTTTAAGCAGCTTGGAAAATTCCAGAAAATTATGTCAAGCTTTTAGACATTTAGCTTCTGATAGGAGGTGTACTGAATTGTACCTGTGGATATATTTTAAGGCCTGCTTTAAAAACTCAGTGAATCTTTGCTTGACATCAAGAGAAAATCAAAAGAAATCAGCCAAGACCACAGAAAAAAAGTTGTGGCTCTCCACAAGTCTGGTTCATCCTTGGAAGCAATTTCCAAATGCCTGACGGTACCACGTTTATCTGTACAAACAATGGTACGCAAGTATAAACACCATGTGACTATGCAGCCATCATACCGCTCAGGAAGGAGATGCATTCTGTCTCCTAGAGATGAATGTAATTTGATGTGAAAAGTGCAAATCAATCCCAGAACAACAGCAAAGGACCTTGTGAAGATGCTGGAAGAACAGGTCGACAAGTATCTATATCCACAGTAAAACAAGTCCTATATCGACATAAACTGAAAGGCTGCTTAGCAAGGAAGAAGCCAATGCTCCAAAACCACCATAAAAAAGCCAGACTACAGTTTGCAAGTGCACATGGGGACAAAGATCTTACTTTCTGGAGAAATGTCCTCTGGTCTGATGAAACAAAAATGTAACTGTTTGGCCATAATGACCATCGTTATGTTTGGAGGAAAAAAGGGTGAGGCTTGTAAGCCGAAGAACACCATCCCAACCGGGAAGCATGAGGGTAACAGCATCAGGTTGTGGGGGTGTTTTGCTGCAGGACGGACTGGTGCACTAGGAAGAACAATTATGTGAATATATTGATGCAACATCTCAAGACATCTACCATGAAGTTAAAGCTCGGTCACAAATGGACAATGACCCCCAAGCATACCTCCAAAGTTGTGGTACAATGGCTTAAGGACAACAAAGTCCTTAAGCCGAGGTATTGGAGTCGCTATCACAAAGCCTTGAACTCAATCTGAGAGAAAATTTGTGGGCAGAACTGAAAAAGGGTGTTCAAACAAGGAGGCCTACAAACCTAACTCAGATACACCAGTTCTGTCAGGAGGTATGAGCCAAAATTCCACCAACTTTATGAGAAGCTTGTGGAAGGCTGCCCTAGAGTTTGACTCAGGTTAACAATTTAAAGGCAATGCTACTAAATACTAACAGTGTATGTAAACTTCTGAGGAACCACTGGGAATGTGATGAAAGATATAAAAGCTGAAAGAAATAATATCTCTCTACTATTATTCCAATATTTCACATTCTTAAAATAAAGTAGTGATTCTAACTGACCAAAGACAGGTAATGTTTTCTATGATTAAATGTCAGGAGTTTGAATGTATTTGGCAAAGCTGTTTGAAAACTTCTGACTTCAACTGTACGTGGTTTGTGTTGAACAAAATGTGTTTTACGCAGTAAACTATTGGCTGCTGAGAAGGTGAAATCATTAAAATTCAAGACACATTTAAAAACGAAATTTTCAAACTATAAAAACAAGCTTATGTCATGTTAACATTTTTGCATATTGGTGGTCCTACGCAGCTCATGGTAACATAGACTGTAACAGATAAAGGTGGTCAAGGAGGAGGTGCAACACTCGCGGCGACGTGCGTCTCTTTCCCGAACTGGCGTCTCTGGCTCCCCTTTATCTCGCTTTCCCACTGATCAGCTGATTCAGCACTGGCCATGCACCATCACGGCCACACCCTCCTCCTTGTCACAATTACGTTTCAATGTTTAATTTTAAGGATACTTTTCTACTTTTGTTTTGATCTTGATGTCCAATGTAAAGCCCCGAAACAAAACCAGTTAAAAGGAATATTGCGGGTTCAATACAAGTTAAGCTCAAACAACAGTGTTTGTGGCATAATACTGATTACCACAAAATTTAAAGACTTCTTTAAAAAAAAAGCTACAAATCTGGGTTATGGTGAAGCATTTACAATGGAAGCGTGGCCAATTCTTTAATGTTACATCTTTATCTTAGTATGCCTTAAAACACCCCTGTTTCACCATCTCTGACCTCTGGATATGACAGTTGCATTTTGCCCTTTGGTGATAATCAAGTTTAATGTTTAATTATCTTGTTATGGATAATAAACATTAGGAGGGAGAAGATAAATGTGGATTGTGATGTCAGAGCATTCACCTGCCCCCGTGTTCAGTCTATCAGTGTAGCACAACAATCACCAAAGGAAGAGGGAAAACTGTCCACAAGTTGTACAGCAAGTAGGAAAACCTGTAATGTCTGCTTATTTAGGGTGACAATATGTCCTTACCCCTGAAAGGGATTTTAAAAAAGTCAGACAGACATTTCTAAATCGCCATAAATGCCCGGGATTTGCTTGTTTTCACATCTGTATAGGGCTGCACGATTTGGACAAAAAGTCATATTGCGATTATTTTGAAAAATATTGTGATTGTGATTTGAACTGCAATTATGATGGTAATGTTATCCACATGTTCAACTGCAAAAAGCTGCTGGGGTTTTCTCACTTGAACCCTCTTAAAAATAACCAAACTGAGACCTTTTTTCAGTTCAGCCACAAACAAATAAATACATAAATAGTGAAACAAAGTCTTCTTCATATCCAAATGTTACCATCCACCGTGTACCTGCTTTTGTCCATTTTGTGACAGGATCCCAGCCCACTAATCATCATCATTAGTTTTTGAAACAGTCAACTTGAATATTAGGGATGCTCCAATCAGGATTATAACATCCGATACCGATCTCAAATTTTCATCTCATCAATCGATGCTGATCATTTAACTTTTTATCAGCAGCTCTGTCAAAACTAGTAACATGTAAGCTTTCTGCTCAATGTCACTGTTAACTAAATTTACCTGTTGGTAAAACCATAGTTGTTGCCTTGTTTTTGCTGTCAAAAATAATGTTGATTGAATAATTCAGTATACACAAAATATAATTGAAAAATATGAATGTTACTCTTTATTCTAGGCCTTAAAAACTATTATTTAATAAAGATGTTTGAATTATACCCCATCTTGTATTCTGTGTTATTATTATGATACCTGTGCCTTGCGGAGACTGAGATGCTGCTACCGCTGATAATAATAAAAAACGCTTCACGCAGGACGCGCCGGTTTAATGTATATAAAGCGTTTAGTGCATGCAAGCAAACGGAACCGAACTCGGAGCACTTCTGTTACTATACGCATGAGAGGGAGTTGTGGAGCACAGAACCGCTCTGAAAACACTTGCTGCGTCCCAATTCGCATACTATCCGTCCTAAATAGTATTCGAAAATAGAATTAGTACGTCCCAAATCGTAGTATGTTGAAATGAGTGTTCCAAAGATACCCGGATGGTCTACTATTTCCGGTCAGAATCCGAAGTGCAGATCGATGCACACTCTAACGGCTAATATTGCCCACAACCCATTGCGTGCGGGAGGGAGGAGCTTTGAGATGATGCAAACATGGCGGCCAGATGCGGCAGCGGAGATGCGCCCTCAGTTTTTAAGTGTAAGAACTTAAACGTTTAGCGCTAATTAAAGTTATATTTTATTGTCTCATAATATTAATGGATTTGTGTTGTGCAAAAAAAGTACCATGTTTATCTTGTAGGGTCCGATGAAGACACTTGAGCGCCTCATTAACTGGCGCATTGCACTGCATTGCATTGGACATATAAGAATGAATGTAGAATGTTTGTTCAACTGTCGCGGTGTGCGTAACTAGGCAACCACGTTCTCTTCCATTGCATGACGTCTTCATAGTATGTCCCAGAACGTGCATACTCTTTTGCTACACACTCAAAAGTATGTACATTTTCTTCAAAAAAAGAGTACATACTTTTAGGTCGTAGTATAAGTAGGCGAATTGGGACGCAGCAACTAACAATGCGCTAACCAGGGACGTCACTAGGATTGGAAGACAGGGGGGGCTTAGCCCCCAGGGTATTTGTAACTTAAGTTTCCAAAATCTTTGCACTCACATCTAGAGCTACACTTATGTCAACAACCAGTCAAGAAACCAAGATGTTAACAAGTCAAATGTGACAGACATATCCTCTTCTTCCATTTCTACTCTGTTAAAGAAAAGTTACTGTAATGTTGCTTTTAGACACATCAAAGCTGCATGGGGGAATTTACTTAGGCCAGACTTTGCTCCTGATGAGTTATTCTATAAGCAATGACTTAAATGCTATCTGTCTGCTCATGTAAATGTATGATAAAGTAATAGCATACTATATCTAATTCCTCTCTATATAAGATAAGTTGTCCACAGAATGCTATTTAATTACTCTAATTACTGTAACTGCGCAGTGGATTGGTTCAATCAGAGTGTAATTTCACTGTGTAGTTTGGCTTGCATACAGTTTAACCCAAGAACCAGAATTTTAAGGTCATAGTGAAATTTGACAACACAGGTTTGAGCGTTTCTCAATTAAAGATGATTTATTCTGCCAAATGATGTATACAATGTATGATATAAATCAACAACAAAAAGGCAGTATTCAAATAAAGGAAAATTAAGAATGAAATCATTTCCAAAACCACAGTCAACAGTTACTTTTATTTATTGTCTACTTCACTGGTGGAAGCATCAAAAAATGCTCAATGAATTGAAGAATACAACGGTAATATCATTAACAGGGACCCTATGACATTTAGTTTTCAGTGACAACAACATTCTATGGGGATTGATATTGTTTTATATGTCTATTATAGAGATAGGTTATATTATTGGCAAAGAATAAAGAGTTGTGATTAGCTTGCTAAGTTCACCATTTCTTGTATTTTGCTTGTTCACTCTAGCTAGACTACAGTTTTCCATAGCAAACCAAAATATCCCCTTTCCTTTACCTCAAGAAAACGTTGCTAAAGGTAAGCAGGTAATTAAAAACAACTTACAATTTCACTCTGTATCACGACACTTACCAATCTTCCTTTCACCATTAGCGTGTGTATCGGTGTGTGTGCGGGGGGAGCGTGTGTATCGGTGTGTGTGGGCGGAAGGGTGCATAGCGAGTTCAACGTCAGACCAAACTAGAGTAACGACGAGACGAGATGAATCCTCCAGTTACTTGCAGCGCTCCGGTCTGCAACGCTCTGAAAGCTGCCACAGTTCAGACCAATGCAACGAGACGGTGCGGTGCGGTGCATCATCTTGATAGCACAACGACTCTTTGTACTTCTGTCCAACTTCCGACTTTTCGGCAATTTTTTGTAGCAGGATATATATCATTTGTTGCGTCTAATTCTAAATATGAATGAGGATACGGTTATTGATAAATCGAATTGTTATTGTTGTTCTTATCATTTAGGGGGGCTTAGGAACATTTTGGGGTAGCTTCAGCCCCCCTAAAATAGGCCTAACGACGTCCCTGGCGCTAACTTAATATAGACTGGACAGAGCAGCACAAATAAACTTTGAAGTGAGCAGACTATTTATTTATGTAATTAAATCGCAGCCTTTGCAATTTAATAATCGCACAAGGTCATATCGCGGTTTCGATTTTATTTCGATTAATTGTGCAGCCCTATCTCTGTAGTCCGTTTAATTAACTGTCCTCCAGTCGAACCCGTATCAGTTTAATTTTAATCAGCTTTAATTTGCATGCCTTCTACAATCTCAGTGCCACCTGCATGTGTGATAGAGGGAGAGAGAGTGTGCCCTCTTATTCAAGTGACTACCAGAACAATGCACTTTTTGATAAAAACATAATACAAGTAACTCTGAACAAACACTTTGATTATCACAATAAATAAGTCTAAAAATGTCTGTTAGGGTATTTTCACCCCAAGTTCATTTGAGCATTCAAGGAGCTCTCAGAGCGGTATAACGTGTAGCAAACAATGTGAGCAAACAAGTGGTCTCAGACCCCCCTAAAAGGACACCTCAGGAGGTGGTCTGAATATGGTTAGTTTGTGGGTCCTTTTGTGGTTCGATTGATTTGTGCGACATGAAAGCAAAGAGGTATCAGTCCGCTTTGTTTTTATGACATAAGTACCTCGTGGATTGCCATACAGAGCTGCATTACGTACTTCATATTCCAGTCACAATTTACTGTCCACATATGGGAATTGTAAGTGAATATAGATATATCATGATAACCATGATGTGTTTTTGTGTCTCATATTCCCTTCTTGCTGTAATATTTGAGTACCTAAAATGAACAGGCTGGCCATATTCAGAGCAGAGCAGTGCATTAAACCGCTTTAAAGTGCTCTGATGGGCGTACCGTCTATGGAGGTTCCTGCCAAACTCCCACAAATATACAAGCGAGGATTTTTATAGTTTCACTTTAATTTTATTTGCACAATGGCAAATGTTCTTGGCTCAATGGACGCTTGCTCGCTCCATTACTCTCAAGATGATAAAGAAACATATTTTCAAATGCACATACAATTTCAAATGTTTTCCTTCATGCAAAATAAGGGCTTGTAGGTTTTTTCGGTGAGCCTTAACATCATGAGTGAGAGTAAAGAACTTAGGTCAGAAATACTGTATAAATTATTACTATTGCATAATGTAAAATAATTGGCGGTGCCTATCTGTAATAAGCTTACGTAAACTTTAAGAAGAATGAAAATTTGTATGATAATTGCTTATCATAATAATCACAATTATTTATGAAAAATTACTGTCAGCCAAATTTTATAATCGTGACAGCCCTAGCTGCAATGGGGTCTGAGTTCTTAAGGAGCTATGGTCATTTGCAGCTGGTTCCCTTTCTGGTTCACTTTAACCGCACTGGGTTTGGTTAACTTAAAACATACTATATGTGAAACCACCCTTTGTATCTTACCTCAGTTTCAGGGAACTTTTTTTACATTCAGCTGATCTGTTTGCTGATTAAGTTTGTTAGAGGTGGATACTGTTTGATATAGATAAACATAACTCACTCAGGCATTCAAGAAACAGGAACTATATATAACTGTTAATATAGATACTCGTCTACCAGTTTTTAGATGTGAAATCTGCATGTACATCCCTTCAATGCAAACGTCCTACACATGTAATTGTTTAAATTAATTATTACATGTGTAGGACATTTGCATTGAAGGGATGTACATGCAGATTTCACATATAAAATCGGTGATTGAATGACTACTGTTTTCTCGCTGAAATTAGATGATTTATTACGAAGTCAATAGGGCCATTGGAATGTTTGGGCATTGCAATATGGCGGCGCAGTGGCTTCACTGATATGACGTCATGAGCAATCTGGTTTTTTATATATATATATATATATATATATATATATATATATATATATATATATATATATATATATATATATATATATATATATATATATATATATACATATATACACACACAGGTGAAACTCGAAAAATTAGAATATCGTGCAAAAGTTCATTAATTTCAGTAATTCAACTTAAAAGGTGAAACTAATATATTATATAGACTCATTACAAGCAAAGTAAGATATTTCAAGCCTTTATTTGATATAATTTTTATGATTATGGCTTACAGCTTATGAAAAACCCCAAATTCAGAATCTCAGAAAATTAGAATATTACATGAAATCAATAAAAAAAAGGATTTTAAATACAGAAATGTCGGCCCTCTGAAAAGTATAATCATGCATATGTGCTCAGTACTTGGTTTGGGCCCCTTTTGCATTAATTACTGCCTCAATGCGGCGTGGCATGGATGCTATCAGCCTGTGGCACTGCTGAGGTGTTTTGGAAGACCAAGATGCTTCAATAGCGGCCTTCAGCTCTTCTGCATTGTTTGGTCTCATGTCTCTCATCTTTCTCTTGGCAATGCCCCATAGATTCTCTATGGGGTTCAGGTCAGGCGAGTTTGCTGGCCAATCAAGCACAGTAATACCATGGTCATTGAACCAGGTTTTGGTACTTTTGGCAGTGTGGGCAGGTGCCAAGTCCTGCTGGAAAATGAAGTCAGCATCTCCATAAAGCTTGTCTGCTGAAGGAAGCATGAAGTGCTCTAAAATGTCCCGGTAGACGGCTGCGTTGACTCTGGACTTAATAAAGCACAGTGGACCAACACCAGCCGATGACATGGCTCCCCAAACCAACACAGACTGTGGAAACTTCACACTGGACTTCAAGCATCTTGGATTGTGTGCCTCTCCATTCTTCCTCCAGATTCTGGGACCTTGGTTTCCAAATGAGATGCAAAATTTGCTCTCAAATTTGGAATTTGAGAGCGCTTGAGACGCTTCTGACGTTGTTTGTTGTTCAGGAGCGGTTTGACAAGAGGAATACGACTTGAAGCCCATGTCCAGGACCCGTCTGTGTGTGGTGGCTCTTGATGCAGTAACTCCAGCCTCAGTCCACTCCTTGTGAAATTCCCCCACACATTTGAATGGCCTTTTCCTGACAATCCTCTCCAGGCTACGGTCATCCCTGCTGCTTGTGCACCTTTTTCTTCCACACTTTTCCCTTCCACTTAACTTTCTATTAATGTGCTTTGATACAGCACTTTGAGAACATCCAACTTCTTTTGCAATTACCTTTTGAGGCTTTCCCTCCTTGTGGAGGGTGTCAATGATGATTTTCTGCACAACTGTCAGGTCAGCAGTCTTCCCCATGATTGTGAATTCAACTGAACCAGACTGAGAGACCATTTAAAGGCTCAGGAACCCTTTGCAGGTGTTTTGGATTAATTAGCTGATTAGAGTGTGACACTTTGAGCCTACAATACTGAACCTTTTCACAATATTCTAATTTTCTGAGATTCTGAATTTGGGGTTTTCATAAGCTGTAAGCCATAATCATAAAAATTATATCAAATAAATGCTTGAAATATCTTACTTTGCTTGTAATGAGTCTATATAATATATTAGTTTCACCTTTTAAGTTGAATTACTGAAATTAATGAACTTTTGCACGATATTCTAATTTTTCGAGTTTCACCTGTATATACACACACACACACACACACAGGTATATGGTGTAAACATGATTTTAGTTTGATAAAATCACTTACTAACCATTTCTGTGTAAAGTTATAGACAATTTTACAATTAGGTTACCATGACAACGTAATGTCAACAAACACCAAAACTCTCAAATGACTCTAAACATTACGGCTCAAATAGTACATATGTTTTAACAGAAGAATTAATGAAAGTGCTTTTGTAAAATTATAAACTTCACATTTCTGCTTTTAAACCCTCCAAAAATTGGTCCCATTCACTTCCATTGTAAGTGTCTCACTGTAACCAATATTTGTACTTTTTTTTTAAAGAAAAGGAGGTGCAAGTCGAAATACATTTTTGTGGTAATCAACGTTATACCACAAATGCTGTCAGTTGAGCTTAACTTGAATTGAACCCCGAAACTTTCCGTTAAGAACCGCTGTACTAGAAAGCCAATTTCTTATCGCTATCACCATTAAAACATCGTTTTTTTTTTAAGCGTCACATAAACTGTCACCAGAGATGCAACAAAATATAAAAACCTTATACTTAATTAAAATGTGAGCGAAAGTTCATCAGAACACCTCAACATCTCCCAGTCTCGCTTACACATGAGTGTGAATACAGCAATTAATGAATAAATTACACTGACTTGTTAGAAGTCAATGGACTTAAATGGATAAAGAGAAAAGCCTCACCTCCTGACAGCGTCTCGTTTCTGCTCATCGATACTCTCCCACCATTTTGAGAAGTACGAAATCTCAGACCAGATCATTTTCCGCCGGACGTCCTCGCTTAACTTGACCACCATGTTGTTGAGAATGTGTTGTGTCTGGTCTCGATAGTAGTCGTCGAATGTCTTCACCCAGCCTGACCAGATAAACGCACAAACTTGTCAGAAAGTTTGATGATGAAGATCACAACCATACTGATCAACAACAAATCTTTTGGAAATATTTCAAATGTCTTTAACAACAGTGTGACTAACCATTACAAAAAACACTTTTTGGACATGTAATGTACACCTTAAATGTTGTCATTACTGGAAAAATAAGATGACATAATTTAACGTAACTTGAAATGTCAAGCTATGGGCTCATAACTCAAACATCTATGCTCCTTGAACTTATCTTTAAAATCCATAGACTTGAGATTCTACGTGATTTCTAACTATCAAGTATAAAATTGAGGCTATGGGGAAGTCAAGTCGGACCCTGTTAACTCATTCTCAGGTCTCCTTGTGCATGTGCAACTGAACTACATGTATTTATGCATTTCTTCTTTATTTTTATTGATCTTTATTTGACCCGTTTAAACAGCAAGTTTAAGAGTTTAGTCTACTCGCATCTAGTTTCTTTAACTTAAATAGTTAATTAATTGTGAACAAGTTAAGTGAAATTAATTACATTTGATTTAAATACATTTACATTTATGCATTTGCCAGACGCTTTTATCCAAGGCAACTTAAAGTGCACTTATTACAGGGACAATTCCCCCAGAGCAACCTGGAGTTAAGTGTCTTACTCAAGGACACAATGGTGATGGCTGTGGGGATCGAACCAGCAACCTTCTGATTAACAGTTATGTGCTTTAGCCCACTACGCCACCACCACACCATGATGAATGCGGTAATCATGCAGTTCCATGGTATCAAAACACCGGCACGTTCACTCAAGAAACTATGATGCTTTAAGCCCCAAACAACGCAAGCTCTGTAAACGAGCTGCTCTCATAGTGCTCATTAATGTACATTGGACGTTTTTCACATATTCACCCAAAAATTACCGTATATATATTTTTTTAGAACAAGTAAGAGTACAGATACTTTCTTTTTGGCACTTGCCAAAATTTTTTGTGAATTCAATATCAACATGATGTTATCATCAAAATGATGTCTAGATAAACTAATTCATTTAAACTTCAATCAAATGAAAATGAACAATTCCTTTTCAACATAATATTGTATTATTTTTATCAAATTAAGTGCTTTTATACAGAACCTCACAGCATAATCCAAAACACAACATTGTTATGCAGGACTTTATTTGACAAAAATAACTCCAGAACATCAAGTTGTGATATATTGCTTAAATATAATGCAATTACTATTATTTTATTATAAGTAACACTAGAATTAAAGTAAATATTACAGTAACACTTTACAATAAGGTTCCCTTCATTAATATTAGTTAATACATTAGGTTTCATGAACAAACAGTTAATAATATATTGTATTTTATACAGAAATTATTAAAATGTTAGTTCATAAAAATACAATTGTTCAGTGATAGTCCATAGGGCATTAACTAATGTTAATAAATACAAAATGTATTAGTATGTTTTAATAAACATTAACTAAAATTAATAAATGTTTAATATGAATTTTTCATTGTTAGTTCATTTTAACTAATGTTGTTAACTAATATTAACAAATGAAACCTAATTGTTAAGTGTTACCAATATTACATTACACAGAAGTGATATATTTCTGTCATACTTTTGCCATTTAAACTGAGCTTTAAGTTTAGCAGAGATTTTATTTTATTTGAAGTGTTTCTGTGTTGTTTTGATGTGTTTGTAGCTTCTCACTTCCGGAAAATCAGGTCACTTCGTGACCCACTGTGATTATTAAACCTCAAAAGGCTGCCATTTAATTCAATAAATATGTAGTCTGTATGTGCCTCACGCTACAAAGTGACAAAAAGCGAGCAATGTTCATGGTGGTGTGGAACTCTAACAGCATCTGAGGTCGACACAACACCGATCCAAACACTCACAAGTGCTCAAACTTAAAGTGTGCAGCACATGCAAACTATAGTATTATCTCATTAAATTGTTGCCTTTGTAGGGTAATAATCAAGTCATGTCATTTTTATTTGTATAGAGCTTTTCACAACACATAGTTTCAAAGCAGCTTTACAGGAAATCATGCATTAACAAAGCAAAAATGAAACTATAATATCTATAATGTTTTACAGTGATCATTGTGTAGTTTGAATAAATTGGATTCTAAAATGTGTATAAAAATAAAATAATTAAATAATAATTGTATTTAGAACCCCTGTGAGCAAGCTGAAGGTGACTCACATTAGGACATGACCTTTTGTTACAGAACCGACACAAGATGAACCCAGCAGTTCAGCCCCTCCATTTACGCCGGGGAAATCGTCCCCTGAAGGATTATGCAGAGGAATTCTGCGCTCTGGCCTGCAGGGTGGATGTTAATGAGGTGACCCTCAAGGACTGTTTCCATATTGGGCTGAACAAGCTGGTTTCCTCCCTGATCCCTTGAGGTTGGTGTGCCGAAGGCCTTGCTCGGTATTTACTACTGATATACCTTATCTACTGATAAGCGGTTCACCATTTACCGTAGGGGGGATGGTTAACAAGCCAGCGCCCATGCCTGCCAAGGTTAACAAGCCAGTGCCCATGCCTGCCAAAGCCAACGAGCCAACACCCATACCTGCCACAGCCAACGAGCCAACACCCACGCCTGCCAAGGCCAACGAGCCAACGCCCAAGCCTGCCACTGCCAAGGAGCCAACGGCCACGCCTGTCATGGCCAATGGCCACACCTGCCACGGCTAACAAGCCAACGGCCACACCTGCCATGGCCAACGAGCCAACAGCCACGCCTGCCATGGCCAATGGCCACACCTGCCACGGCCAACAAGCCAACGGCCACACCTGCCATGGCCAATGAGCCAACGGCCACACCTGCCACGGCTAACGAGACAACAGCCACGCCTGCCACGGCCAACGAGCTGGAAGCTTCGTCCATTCCAGAGCCGGCGTTGCCAGCCTTGTCTGTCCTAGTGCCAGTGCTGCCAACTTCAGCCGTCCGGAGGAGGAGAAGAAAGGCTTTTGTTCCCAAGTCTCTTCACATGCCCATGGCCACGGAGGTCGTTCCCAAGTCACTGCCCATGCTCACGACCATGGAGGTCGTTTTCCAGTCATCCAGGACTCTTAGCCTCGAGCCTCCCACGGCTCCACCTTTCATGGCTTCACCCCTCGAGCCTCCCACGGCTCCGCCTTCCACAGCTTTGCCTCTCGAGCCTCCTATGGCTCTGCCTTACACGCTTCACCCCTCGAACCTCTCACGGCTCCGCCGGCCATGACTTTGCCCCACGTCATGGCCGGCAAGCCGACCAAGAGTTTCATCAATAATGCCTCATTCGGGCTATGTCACAAGCAAGCCTTTGCTCCACGATCCAGGATGTTCCTAATCGTACGCCTTCAGAAGTCTTGGACTATTATGTACTAGTCACATGGACTATTGTATGATACTTTTGGTGCCTTTGTTAAGATTTAAAGTGAGGCACTATCAACTGCTTTTGTACTGAAAAGACGGACTGGAATATCCATTCAAACATCTCCTTTTGCGGTCCACATAATAAAGACATAAAGGTTTGGTGGGTGAGAAAATAACGTCATAATTTTCATCTTTCAAATTATTCCTATAATACTTAAAATTATAGTAATCTATACAGGGGCCTGGGTGACGCTGACTACCACCCCCTGTAGTCGTGAGTTTGAACCCAGCGCATGTTGAGTGACTCCAGCCAGGTCTCTTTAGCAACCAAATTGGCCCGGTTGCTACGGAGGGTAGAGTCACATGAGGTAACCTCATTGTGGTCGCTATAATGTGGTTCGCTCTTGGTGGGGCGCGTGTTGAGTTGTGTGTGGATGCAAATGTCAAGCTTCACCTTCAAGCAATCATTTTCCTGCATGTTTTAAAGGAGACAGAGTGAGCAGTGACAATGGCAACCATAACTTACAGGAATTACCTGTACTTCATCATAAGCATAACACATAACAGCCGTTACTATAGAAAAATAAAACTCAACATGTTCACAGAAGAACCGGTTTTCCCAGTGTTTTCCTGCTGCCCAGTATGTTAACTTGAGGGCATTAAATGACAACAATGTTATTCATCCTCAGCTATTCTTATTTGGCTTTATAATGACTTTAAGGAATTAGCTGAATATGTCATAAAAGTGTTTTCCAATTGTTACTAATGATTAAAAAGGTTGCAAAAACACTTGGATCGCCTACTGGAACGTGCCAAGCTGTCATTTGGTACAGATCCAATGGTGTAACCAAATAGGTCCAAATAATTGCTCTCCAGCTAAATTCAAAAAAATATAGTGAATTATCTATAGGAGTTGTGAATTAAAAGTGGCTGCACAATAACTTGTGTTTCCACACGCAAGTTTTTAACTTGACCTTTTTTAACAAAATGGATATAAGAAAATTTCAAAACAAGTCATATCAGGTTACAAGAGACATAAATAATGAAATCCAGCAACAAAGGTAAAAGACATGGCTAGTGGTTGTGTGTATGTGAATGTGTGAAGAAGAGCATGTTTATTCAGCTGGTAATGTTTGCATTAAAGGAAAATGCCAGGTTTTTTACAACACATAAAACAAGCTGCTTTGTAGCTGCTTTACAAAACTATTATTGAAAACTGTCATTCCAGATCTTGATCTGAATATAGAATATAAATTGCACACTTGCCATTTCACATGGGAGGGTCGGGTATTAAACATCCTGTTTTTGCAGGCCTGATATCGACAAATGTAATAAACTGATGAATGGAAGGGTTGTCTATCTTGTCTATCACAGCTAATGAAATACAGTGGTAAAAATGAAACACAGAACGGTAAGTCCATCCTATTAGCTGATTTATCTGCAAAGGGTAAAGATGTGACAAAGATGAGCAAAGTTTAACTCTGTTCATGTTTGCCCTGTATGTATGTATGTATATATATATATACACACACAGTATATATTTTCTTATTGGGTATTTCTGACTTGTTTTCCAGTGAAAATATCTAAACATTCTTAAAACAAGATCAGTTTACTTTTAGATGTTTTGTCTGGTTTTCAGAGAAATCTAACAGAATTTAGTAACCTTTATACCTCTAACAAGATAAGACTATTTGCCAATGTGGCAAGAAAAAACAAACTTTTTTTTCTTATTTAAGCATAAAGACTTTTTTGATTTTGTTAGATTTATAAAAAAAGATGTCTTTAATAATTTTGCTTCCTACGTAATTTATTTGGGCTTTAAGAACTTTTAGATGTTTTTACTGGAAAATAAGACATAAATACTCTGTAAGACTCTTTGTTTGGATAAATGGCTGCTAAATGTAAATATGCTAAAAAAAATAATTATTTTTGCAGTTTCTCTAAAACCACAAACTGATCCTTACAGAAGCATCTCCAGTATTACGAAACAAAACAACTCAGTCAGGGCATCCGAGTTAACTGCAAACATACAGCGTGGCATTCTGTGATGTGAAGACCACTGATCACAGAAGGTGATTGTTGATCTTGTATGTAATCAGGTCAACAACATCAGATGTAATCACACATGGTGATGAAACTGCTTGCTGAAGGGTTTCACCCAAACCAACAGTCTAAAGTGTCTGAAAACTGATCAAAGTTGATCAAACACCCCATTTATTTCAGCCATTATTTACAAATGTTCGCAATATCCAATGTATATAAACAGTGGGCCTATGCATCTTAGCCATAAACAACACAAGTTTATTCTTGCAAAATAAATGGCGATTTTCAGCAGCTGAAGCACATCTGTGGTAATGATGCTGCCCATTATTACAAGATCAATAATCAACTTTATGGCTCACCTGGGTCATTATGTGAATGGGGCACAACAAAGACTTGCAGTGGTTCATTGTCCCATTCATTCTCCTCATAAGTGATTTCAAAGCCTTGTTTCCATACTCCACCATCAGGGTTATCAAAGCTGAGCAGATTGTAAACATCCAGCATCTGAAATAAAGCAGGAGCAAACATTGTTTTATTTAACTGTAACCTGCATTAAAAATATTTATGTTGTCCATGTTCCAACAAGTCAGCTTATAATGTTATATACACACACGTACTGTATTTTATATATATATATATATATATATATATATATATATATATATATATATATATAAACACCCTTTTATAAAATTAGAAGCTTCACATTTCTGCCTTTAAACCCTCCAAAACGTGCCCCATTCACTTTCATTGTATGTGCCGCCCTGTAACCTCCATTTATGCTTTTAATTTTTTTTAAGAAAGAATGGATGAATCAAATGTATTTTCTATGGAAACCAACATTATGCCACAAATGCTGTCGACTGAGCTTAACATAAAACGAACCTAAAATATTCCTTTAACTCATCCAAGATAGTTACTACAGTATTTAAGTTTCTTTCCAGGTTAGAGAATGATAGTGATATTTTAAAATAATATGAAGTATAAAATTTCAACAAATGAAAGACATTTGACAACTTGCCAGACCAGACATGCATGTAAAAACACCCTTGTCCTGAGAACACAGTTTAACCTTTTAGTAAAAACTGAAACCTTCCTTATTTTATACATTTTTGGGGATTTTTCCGCCATTTTTCTCCCAATTTCGCAAGCCCAGTTCCCAATGTGCTTTATTAAGTCCTTGTGGTCACGTAGTGATTCGCCTCAATCCGGGTGGCGGAGGACGGATCCCAGCTGCCTCCGCGTCTGAGACCGTCAACCCAAGCATCTTATCACATGGCTTGTTGAGCGTTGCCACGGAGACATGCTTCACGCCATCCACCGCAGCATCCACGCTCAACTCACCACGTGCCCCACCAAGAACGAACCACATTATATCGACCATGAGGAGGTTACCTCATGTGACTCTACCCTCCCTAGCAACCGGGCCAATGTGGTTGCTTAGGAGACCTGGCTAGAGTCACTCAGCACACCCTGGATTCAAACTAGCGAACAGAAGATGACTAAACTCTAATATTAATCTGAATGTTTCAGGGTGGTAGCCAGTGTCTTACCACTGAGCTACCCAGGCCCCATTGAAACTGTCCTTATTAATGTATGTTGACCCAGTAGCCCCTATACAAACAACTTGACCCAGTAGGCCCTATACAAACAACGTAAAAACAATAGGTGGTGAATGGAACAATCAATCAATTGGTCCACTTGCTCTTTACAAGGATTTAATATTTTTCCCATTATACCTGCACTCCATCCGCTGCCTTGGAGTATGTCCGGGTTGCAAACTGGCAGTCCTCAGAGTCGATGGGAAACAGCACAGGGGAAGGGGGAAGCAATTCAGATATCACCTGACTGATGTTCCCTTCCGGAAACACTTTCCCATCTTTCATATTTTCCTTCAGGTTAATCACAGAGTCCCGGATGTTGGCAATGATCTCATTGTTCTCTGAAAGCAGTCTTTCTAATTGGTCTATTTTGTCCTGCAGAATGCCAAGCTGGCCCTGTAAAATATAGAGTAACATTGAGAAGAAATGTCATCATGGAGCAGAAAATTCTTAATCATGATTATACAAGCCTTTATCAAAATCTTCAGATAAGGGCTAGTTCACAACAAAAATGAAAAATGTGTCCATATAACTTGTGCACTTTATTCCAAGTCTTCTGAAGCCATCTGATAATTCGTTGTTCATGACCAGCAGGGTTTTCAAGTGGGGGGGAATCACCAAACTAGATCACGCAGCCTTAAAGCCCAGGGCACCCCGGGCAGACAAGGGCCCCTGGGCACTGGCCCCATTTGCCCAGTCCTAATCTGTCCCAGCTCAAATTCAAGTTCAAGTCCAAGTCCAAATGGCACATATTTCATTCCATACAGGCTGTGTCTCAAAACCTTGTGAACAGCCTACCTAGTCAACATGACATCATAGACACACACAGCACAGAGAGGGTTTTTGGTCATCACTGGCGAGTGCAGGATTGTGTTATTGTGTTTTTAAATGGATACCCATGATGAACAAAAATGCTGACTAGGTAGGCAATTCACAAGGATTTGAGACACAGAAATAATGACTGCGAAACATTGAACTTTGATAGCAGTTCATTGAACTTAACAAACTGACTCCTTCAGTTCAAAATGCTTTCTCAAAGCTGTTTTGTTTATGCGATAAAATACTTAGTAAAATACTCGTTAAATTGTTCGGATTACAGTTGTGTCACTACATTATTTTAACAGTGTAGGAATGTGACTTTAATAGAAAGAAACTACTATAACAGTGTGTCGACTCACTTTAGTGTTAATATTCTAAGTTCATTGGCCAGCTGTGTGAAGCTGAAGCACACAGCTGCTGTCACTATCGCTGGTCTTTCATATCTCTCTGTGCAACATTTATTGATCCACTGCACACGATATGCAAAAGTACAAAGTGTACTTACGTTTTGAACTCTTTCTCCATTTGGGTTTTTGCTGTGGTCAATGTGATCCAGCATCAGGTATAAGGAAAATATCACCACACAGAATATGGCACTGCCACAAACTGTGAACTGTCTGCTGAGCTTCATGTCTCAGATGAGTGTTGTCGTTGTACATTCACGTGAAAGCCAAACTTTAAGTGCGTGGATTGAAATAAATCGAGCACGCGGAGGTATCGTACGTGACAGAAGGGAAGAGTAAAAAATAAAAATCAGAAACACACGAGGAAGTAACACTTTTCGCCATGAAGTGTTCTCGGAAGTAGGATAAACCTTCTCTCTCTCTCTCTCTCTCTCTCTCTCTCTCTCTCTCTCTCTCTCTCACGGAGGAAAAATCCCTCTATCTACACATGGGACTAATTCATCCACGATCTGTCTTCAAAGTTTTGACGATGCGGAAGAGTTTGTGCGATTCAGCAAATTGTGATGGTCAAACAGCGAAAGGAAAGCTACGCGTCAACCCTGCCCCCTTCCTGCACACACATGCAGCTGAAAGTGAGTGCGGAGCTGCGCCACCTAACGAGTGAACATCTCCACACACACACACACACACACACATCTACACAGACACACACATCTACACAGACACACTCACGCACACACACACACATCTACACACACACACTCACACGCAGACACACACACCAGACACTCACTCTCACACAGACACTCACTCACTCACTCACTCACTCACTCACACACACACACACACACACACACACAGTGGTTATACTGAATAGATGTGGAAAGATGGATGACATCATTTCTTGTGAAAACTGATGTGAATCTGTAGATTTTTTGATGGATTTACACTGTAATACATAAATAAAATATGTACAATTATGTAAATGAAAAACTTATATGGAGTGGAATACAACTTATTTATAAAATATTATTAATATGTGATTATTATTATTTTTTATGTAAAAAAAGTGTAACAAATTCAATGTTATGCTGCAATTTCTTCTTAACTACCATATTCTTCTTAATTTCTATCTTAAAAAAAATTCAAATTCTGGAGAATTTTTTTTTAAAAATGGTCATAAATAACATCTTAAAATTAGGATAACCTTTGTTGTCTTAATCCCCAAAAGGCAAGATATTTTATGAATTTACTGGGTTGTTTCAATTGTGGTGCATTCTATAAAGCTGAGTCGGAAGTCACGGGTTGTTTGTGTGATTGTTTTTGTGTTATATGTTATTTTAATTTTCAGCTTTCAAACCATATAAATATTATCATGAAATTCAAACAATAAATCTTCTTTTGAAGCTTAATTGTACATGTTGTGACCTGTGACCATTCATGCAAGTCAATTCAATATAGTGATCTCTGTCCTCGAACTTTAAGAACTTTTCAAGAATTGCACTTAGAAACATTCTTACAAACTTCTAAGAATTTATTTTAAGAGTTTTTGTTTGTTTTTTTCTTTTGTACCCACTCACTTAATATATTTATGAAAAACATCTAGAAAATGTTTCATAGGAAATCAATTGCTTTTTAAATTCATACAGTTAATCAAGCCAAGATTCACAAATCCATCTGGTTTTAAGAAGCACCATTATACTGCACTATACTGCACTAATACTATACTATACTATACTATACTACACTATACAATACTATACTGCACTATACAATACTATAGTACACTATACTATACTATACAATACCACACTACACTACAATATACAATACTATACTATACTGCACTACACTATACAATACTATACTACACTACACTATACTATACTACACTATACAATACGATACTATACCACACTACACTATACAATACTATACTATACCACACTACACTATACTACACAACACTATACTGCACTATACAATACTATAGTACACTATACTATACTATACAATACCACACTACAATATACAATACTATACTATACCACACTACACTATACTACACAACACTATACTGCACTACACTATACAATACTATACTATACCACACTACACTATACAATACTATACAATACCACACTACACTACAATATACTGCACTACACTATACAATACTATACTATACCACACTACACTATACAATACTATACTATACCACACTACACTATACTACACAACACTATACTGCACTACACTATACAATACTATACTACACTATACTATACAATACCACACTACACTACAATATACAATACTATACTATACCACACTACACTATACTACACAACACTATACTGCACTACACTATACAATACTATACTACACTATACTATACTATACTACACTATACAATACTATACTATATCACACTACACTATACTACACAACACTATACTACACTACACTATACAATACTATACTATACCACACTACACTATACTACACAACACTATACTGCACTACACTATACAATACTATACTATACCACACTACACTATACTACACAACACTATACTATACTATACTATACTACACTATGCAATACTATACTACACTATACTACACTACACTACACTATACTGCACTACACAATACTATACAATTCTACACTATACTATACTATAGTACACTACTACACTACACTATACAATACTATACTACACAACACTATACTGCACTACACTATACAATACTATACTAAAGGCTACTATACTGCACTGTTGCATTCTATCACATACATTATAATTATATTTATTTTCTATCTTATTCTATACCACACTACACTATACTACACAACACTATACTATACTATACTACACTATGCAATACTATACTATACCACACTACACTATACTACACAACACTATACTTCACTATACAATACTATACTACACTACACTGCACTACACAATACTATACAATTCTACACTATACTATACTATAGTATACTACTACACTACACTATACAATACTATACTACACAACACTATACTGCACTACACTATACAATACTATACTACACTATACTATACTACACTATAAACTATACTAAAGGCTACTATACTGCACTGTTGCATTCTATCACATACATTATAATTATATTTATTTTCTATCTTATTCTATGCTTAACTATACTGTTCTATTATATTCTATCTTATAATAGTATAATAGTACTCTATACTACGCAGATTATGCATTTATTTATTTATGAAGAGAACAGATAAACAATAGAGATGCCACACGAAGCAGATAAATGTTTTTTCCCCCAGCAGTGACAGCAGAGGCCACTAAAACACGACATATGAACAATGCAATATTACAAAAACAAATACGATTAAAATATGAACAAAACAACGCAAATCTTCCTCCTGGTCCGCATCGACTAATACTCGCCTGTGCGTAATGAAACGCATCAAGGGAGACACTATATTATGCTATGTAATGCTATATATTATGCTATGCTATACTACTCTATATTATGCTATGCTATACTACTCTATATTATGCTATACTACGGTATATTATGCTATGCTATACTACTCTATATTATGCTATGCTATACTACGCTATATTATGCTATGCTATACTACTCTATATTATGCTATGTTACACTACACTATATTATGCTATGTTACACTACGCTATATTATGCTATGTTACACTACGTTATATTATGCTATGCTATACTACACTATATTATGCTATGTTACACTAAGCTATATTATGCTATGCTATACTACTCTATAATATGCTATGCTATACTACTCTATAATATGCTATGCTATTCTATACTACACTATATTATGCTATGCTATTCTATACTACTCTATACTATGCCATATTATGCTATGCTATTCTATACTACGCTACATTATGCAATGCTTTTCTATACTACGCTATGCTATTCTATACTACTCTATATTATGCTATGCTATTCTATACTACTCTATACTATGCCATATTATGCTATGCTATTCTATACTACGCTACTTTATTCTATTCTATACTACTCTATACTACACTATATTATGCTATGGTATTCTATACTACTCTATACTATGCCATATTATGCTATGCTATTCTATACTACGCTACATTATGCTATGCTATACTACTTTATACTACACCATATTATGCTATGCTATTCTATACTACGCTACATTATGCTATGCTATCCTACTCTATATTACGCTATACTATTCTATACTACGCTATTTTATGCTATTCTATACTAGTCTATACTACGTTATATTATGCAATACTTTTCTATACTACGCTATATTATCATATGCCATTCTATACTACTCTATACAACGCTATATTATGCTATACTATACTATCAGTACCACCGCTACCTATAAGCAGACTACGCTGTCTGGGTAGGGCACCAACTCCCTAGGGGGGCACCATCTTAACCTAGGAGGGCACCAGAAACTCCACTGGCTGCCATTACTCGCACATTATACGTTTATTCAAGGACCCGAAAGCAGTTGCGGAACACAGATGATCGCTTCGCGCTCATATCAATCGAACCCTATCCTCTCCTCTCCTATCCTATCCTATCCTCTCCTCTCCTATCCTCTCCTCTCTTCTCCTATCCTCTCCTCTCCTCTCCTCTCCTCTCTTCTCTTCTCCTCTCCTCTCCTTTCCTATCCTATCCTCTCCTCTCCTATCCTATCCTTTCCTATCCTCCAGGTGGGCTTTAAATTGCACACGTGGTGTTGCAGTTGTCTTACAGCTGCCGAGCAGCAGCCGATTTAATCCTGCCCACTGTTGTCACCGCTAATTGGAGGAGACGTGTCACATGACCTTAAGTTTGGTGTTGACGTTAGCAGAGTTAGATGTGACACGAGAGGCATCCAGGAACACAGGTACAGTCCTTTAACAGATGGTACATTTACTAAACGAAAACAACGAATGAGGTTTCTTCATGAATTTACTGCATTAATGGTGTTGAAATTAGACGCTAAATACACTTCGTAGAGTGAGCTGCGCTTTTCGACAGACATTAGTTAGCTTGTTAGCTGCATTGAACTTGTGTCAGCTAGGGCCCAAAATTTAGCTGATATAATTGATCGTATTTATTTCCCTTTTTATATAAATAATACTCAATTCTGGCGCCTACATCTTGTATTTGTTATAGGGAATTGTCTCCAGCTAAAGTGCCATTTATTGCAAGCGACGTCTTACATCAAACACCAATAGCGTAATAATGTTGACAGTTGTGTTGATGTGTTTCCTGCAAACTACACAAACATGACAGTAGTGAGATCTTGTGCTCAAGAACTGCTGTGATGTACACCGTGGATCTGCATTTTTTGCGACCTGTCTCAAGTTTAGTAAGCTTTAAACCATTGCATCTCAATCCTGGTTCCCGAAAGAGCACAGCACTGCGCATTTTGGATGTCTCCCTCATTAAACTAAACACCCCTGATTCATTAGCGAACTGCTCCTTAATCTGAGCTGGGCCTGATTAATGAGGGAGACATCCAAAATATGCAGCAGAACTGTGCTAATTTGTTTTGCTCTTCTCACAGGGATGTTATTACCATAAAACCCATCCACTTTGTTTGTTTTTACCCTAAAACTATCAAAACATTTATTAGAAAAGCTTGTTTGAGATTTTTGCCTACATACACTTCAAATGTATGAATGCCGTTGCATTAAAATATAACAATCTTTGGGTGTTGTTTTTCATCACCATATCAACATTAAATACTTTATACTGTCTCAGCCCAGTGGTTGCGACTGCTCTTTCATTGGTAAAGAATGACTTGCTACTCAAAATCCTAAACAACATCACTGTGTCCCAGCTGTCGGTGATATGAATGGGTGTGCACGGGTTAGGAATCAGCAACATGATTGTGAGTTACTCCTCCGTTAAAGGAATATTTCACCCAAAACTGCAACTCACCCTCTTGCTATCCCAGATGTGTATGATTTTTCTCCTTTTGCAGAACACAAATAAAGATTTCTAAAAAAAATATTTCAGCTCTATAGGTCCTCACAATGCAAGTAAACGGTGACCAGAACTTTAAAGCTCCAAAAAGCACACAAAGGCAGCACAAAAGTAATCCAATTGACTCCAGTGGTTAAATCCATGTCTTCAGAAGTAATATGATGTGTGGGTGAGAAACAGATTAATATTTAAGTCATTTTCTACTAGAAATTCTCCTCCCTGCCCAGTAGGAGGCGATATGCACGAAGATTGCGAATCGCCAAAAACAAAATAACTCCTCTTAGGAGGGAAGAGTGCTTAGGATGGCTGTTTGAAAGTGGAGATTTATAGTAAAAAGGACTTAAATATTGATCTGTTTCTCACCCACACCTATCATATCACTTCTGAAGACATGGATTAAACCACTGGAGTTTTATTGATACATTTTATGCTGCATGTATGTGCTTTTTGGAGCTTCAAAGTTCTGGTCACCATTCACTTGCATTGTGAGGATATTGAGATATTCTTAATTTGTCATTTGTGTTCAGCTGAAGAAAGAAAGTCATACACATCTGGGATGGCATGAGGGAGAGTAAATTATGAGAGAATTAACATTTTTGGGTGAACAATTCCTTAAAACACCTCCATATTCATTTACTGCTGATAAAGAGTGCCCTCAAAGAATATATTTGGACACTTCACAAAAAGTTAGTTGGGGGATTTATTGGTCCTGGTGGTCAAATGTTAATGGAAAATGTCCACAATCAATGTGATGAACTGCACCTGTGGTTATTCTGCTGGGTCACCAGTGTGAACTTGAGGGGAATTGACTTCATACATTTACTAAAAATGGTCTTGGTACTAGTTTGTTCAAATTGATTGTAAAAATGACTAAATAATGATGTTAGTTCTGTGAAATGTTCTAGCATCATCTAGTTTTCATATATTGTAATCTGATGTAACATCAAAAGTCTTCAAATACTTTTCGGGCCACTATATTTTTGGATTTCTGTTCAGCTTTGCTGTAGTTAACCAACATTGTAGACTTTAAAGCAGGTGTGATGAGTAACTTGTTGGTACTTTACATTTAATTCCAGCTTTTTTTTTTCCCCATAGGAATGGGTCAAGAAACAGGCAAGTCTGCGTGGCCCAAACCAGCTGGAGGATACCAGACCATCTCAGGCAGGAGATACGGCCGAAGACACGCATACATTAGCTTCCGCCCGGTTACAGACAAACGCAGAGCCACATCCACTGTGGACTGTCAGAGCATGAAGAGGACCAGTAGTCATAAGGACCATGCAGTGGGTATGTGCCAAATAATAATGGGGATCTTTTAAGGAATGTGTCCTGAGTTAGGTGAAATATGTGATCAATAAATGTGAAAGAAATTGAGATTGTACTGTTTCTCATGGTGAGCAAACAGCATTGTGAAGTGCAATAGGGATTTAGTAGAGCTGAAATACAGTATGCTTGTGTGGGTTGCTCTGCTTTAGAATGGGATATTTGTCACCTTTTGAAGGTGCAGAAAGAAACGCTGTAGGTGTTGCGAAGATCATCCTACTTTATTACACAAAATTGTTAGAAAATGACAAGGGTGGGTGGATGGTTGTTTTAAATTGTTTTAAATTGTATGTGAAATAGTTATTTGTTTATTTTTTTTTGATGAGAAGGAGAATTATAGGGTGAATCTCACGAAAACCTGTCAGCAAATGTTGGGATCATCATTTGTTCTAAAAAAAAAAATAAGAAAATATATTCTGCACAAAGAAAATGAAGCCTTTTTTTAGGGGTATTAAAGGAATATCTGTGTTCAATACAAGGTCAACCAACAGCTTTTGTGGCATATTGTTGATCCCTGCAAAAAATTATTTTGTCTTGTCCCTTGTTTTTGTAATAAAGACAAAAGAGCAAAAACCAAGGTTAAATTAAGGCACTTACTGTGGAAGTGAATGGGGCTATACCATAAATATTAAAGGGAATGTTCACCCAAAAATGAAAATTCTCTCATATTTTACTCTCCCTCATTGCATCCCAGATGTATGACTTTCTTTCTTATGCTGAACACAAATTAATATTTTTAGAAGAATATTTCAGCTCTGTAAGTTCATACAATGCAAGTGAAAGTGATCAAAACTTTGAAGCTCCAAAAAGCACATAAAGACAGCATAAAAGTAATCCATATGACACCAGTGGTTAAATTAATGTCTTCAGAATAGATATGATCGGTGTGGGTGAGAAACGGATCAATATTTCAGTCCATTATTACTATAAATTCTCCTCCCTGCCCAGTCAATCTCCACTTTAAGGTTCACTTTCAAATTCTTATTCTTGTGTTTTTGGTGATTCGCATTCTTCATGCATATCGCCCCCTACTGGGCAGGGAGTAGAATTTCTTGCACAAATGCACTTAAATATTGATCTGTTTCTCAACCAAACCTATCATATCACTTTTGAAGATATTGATTAAACTACTGGAGTCTTATGGATTACTTTTATGCTGACTTTATGTGCTTTTCTTTTTGGAGCTTCAACATTTTGGCACCCATTCACTTGCATTGTATGGACCTACAGAGCTGAAATATTCTTCTAAAATTCTTCATTTGTGTTCAGCAGAAGAAAGAAAGTCATGCACATCTGGGATGGCATGAGGGAGAGTAAATGATGAGAGAATTTTCATTTTTGAGTGAACCATTTCTTTAACTTAAATTGAACATGGAACATTCTTTTTAAGATTTTTTTATTATTATTATTTTCATGAAAATTAAGCAACATTGCCCAAATTTCCAGTAGTCTACTGTAATGCAAAAGAAAAAAGATTATTATTATTTACACTAAAATACATTTGTAAAATATAATTGTAAGTATACATCATGGTAGTATCAGTTAGTTTTATATACGTTTTTGTATCCAGACAGGATGACTTTCATTAAAATACAGAGAATGAGATATTTTTTTCAATTATAGTTTTTCATGAGATTCAGCCATGAGTGCACAAGCACTTGTAACCGTGGCAAATTAATTGATAACCAGTGAAGGGGAAATGACAATTATTTAACTCTCTTCCTTCTAGCCTCAAAGGGCAACATTTCTTCAGTGCTTCAGACCATCATCCCAGTGGCACCCTCAAATTCACTGCGGCCTGGTTTAAACGCAGCATCAAATCGGGATGGCCACAGTAGGAAACAGTCCTTGTTGTACAAAGCCCTAAAAGCCCCTGCAAACCATTTAAAGAGACCAAAGAGTGACCAGGTTGTGCCATATGATAGTAACTATCATTCTGATATAGATAGAAATAATCAGGCAAGAGTTTGGCCCCAACATGAAGAAACCAAGACCCAATCAAGCCCTGAAGTTCTGAGCTACATCAACATTGACGCCTATGAGCCTGACAGTAGCGATGCTGAGGAGGAGGACTTGAGTTCAAACCCATCTCAGGTCGCTCAGGAGAAGAGACTTGATGGTTTGATTTGCGAACTGGGAGTAAATGTAGATTCCCTTGAAGATTCAGAACATTCACCAGAAGTGGCACCTTCTAAAACATCAACAGAACTTAGTTGTGCAGAACCAGATTCACACAGAACTGTAAAAGCAAACGGGAAAGTTGCTCAGTTGTTGGTAGGTGAAGACCATGTTCCAAAATGCCAAGGGGTGACCGCAAGCGCCGGAACCGTTTCCTTCAAAAATGTTGGAAATACGGATCCTGAAGAAATATTTCAGTCAGAAATGGTTGTAAGGCCAAAGATCCGCAAACAGACGAGTGAGACGCGCCTTGAAAGGAGGAAACGGCCTGAAAAAGAGGAAAAGGGTCATTTGTCAGGCTCTGTAGTCAGAAACAAGTGTGACTCGGCACCTCCGGATTTCCTCGCACAAACAAGCCCTGAAAGGGTGTTCCCCTTTGATTTCCCTCCCTTGACACTGAACGACCTCAACCCTCTGCAGAGGACACGAGAGGATAGTTGCAACATTACAAAAGATGACGACGATGATGATGATGAGATCTGGGAAGATCTAAAGAAGTTTGGAGAGAAAAGGGTGGACATATCTGAAAAGGGCCATGAAAGGTACAGTAGAATTTCTTGGAATACTCCGACTGGTCTGGTCATGCACCATTCAGCTGTCAAATATTTGTTTATAATGCCTGCTAAACTGTGTAATTGATCTTCGTCCCAGGCAACCAATTTGTTTGCAGCATTTGTGGCATTATGTTGGTTACTACAAAAAATAATTTAGACTCGTCCCTCCTTTTCTTTAAAAAAAAAGTTAAAAACTGGGTTACAGTGAGGCACTTACAGTGGAAGTGAATTAGGCAATCCGTAAACGTTTCAAAAGTATAGCCAAAAGATGTAAATAATATGCGTGTTAACATGATTTAGTGTGATTAAAATCACTTACTAACCAATTCTGTGTAAAGTTATGGCCAATTTTACAACTCTGTTAGCATGACGACATAACGCTGTAAACCAAAAAGCCTAAAGCGACTGTAAAATTGACAATTTAAACAACTTTACAGCTCAATTTTAGAACTAATTTTACAGCACAAAATTTAATAGGGGAATCAATGTAAGTGCTTTTATAAAATTATAAGCTTCTTGTTTAAGCCGTGTGTGTGTGTGTGTGTGTGTGTGTATATATTACACACAGTATCTCACAAACGTGAGTACACCCCTCACATTTTTGAAAAATATTTGATTACACCTTTTCATGTGACAACACTGAAGAAATGACACTTTGCTACAATGTAAAGTAGTGAGTGTACAGCTTGTATAACCGTGTAAATTTGCTGTCCCCTCAAAATAACACAACACACAGCCATTAATGTCTAAACCGCTGGCAACAAAAGTGAGTACACCCCTAAGTGAAATGTTAAAATTGGGCCCAAAGTGTCAATATTTTTTGTGGCCACCATTATTTTCCAGCACTGCTTTAACCATCTTGGGCATGGAGTTCACCAGAGATTCACAGGTTGCCACTGGAATCCTCTTCCACTCCTCCATGACGACATCAAGGAGCTGGTGGATGTTAGAGACCTTGTGCTCCTCCACCTTCTGTTTGAGGATGCCCCACAGATGCTCAATAGGGTTTGGGTCTGGAGACATGCTTGTCCAGTCCATCACCTTCACCCTCAGCTTCTTTAGCAAGGCAGTGGTCATCTTGGAGGTGTGTTTGGGGTCGTTATCATGCTGGAATACTGCCCTGCTGCCCAGTCTCCAAAGGGAGGGGATCATGCTCTGCTTCAGTATGTCACAGTACATGTTGGCATTCATGGTTCCCTCAATGAACTGTAGCTCCCCAGTGCCGACAGCACTCATGCAGTCCCAGACCATGACACTCCCACCACCATGCTTGACTGTAGGCAAGACACACGCTTGACACCATCTGAACCAAATAAGTTTATCTTGGTCTCATCAGACCACAGGACATGGTTCCTGTAATCCATGTCCTTAGTCTGCTTGTCTTCAGCAAACTGTTTGCAGGCTTTTTTGTGCATCATCTTTAGAAGAGGCTTCCTTCTGGGACGACCAATTTGATGCATTGTGTGGTGTATGGTCTGAGCACTGACAGTCTGTCACCCCAACTCTCCAGCAATGCTGGCAGCACTCATGTGTCCATTTCACAAAGACAACCTCTGGATATGACACAAGCACGTGCACTCAACTTCTTTGGTCGACTGTGGCGAGGCCTGTTCTGAGTGGAACCTGTCCTGTTAAACTGCTGTATGGTCTTGGCCACCATGTTGCAGCTCAGTGTCAGGGTCTTGGCAATCTTCTTATAGCCTAGGCCATCTTTATGTAGAGCAACAATACTTTTTTCAGATCCTCAGAGAGTTCTTCGCCATGAGGTGCCATGCTGAACTTCCAGTGACCAGTATGAGGGAGTTTGAGAGTGATGACACCAAATTTAACACACCTGCTCCCCATTCACACCTGAGACTAGAGTAACACTAACGAGTCACATGACACCGGGGAGGGAAAAGGGCTAATTGGGCCCAATTTGGACATTTTCACTTAGGGGTGTACTCACTTTTGTTGCCAGCGGTTTAGACATTAATGGCTGTGTGTTGTTATTTTGAGGGGACAGCAAATTTACACTGTTATACAAGCTGTACACTCACTACTTTACATTGTAGTCATTGTTGTCACATGAAAAGATATAATCAAATATTTACAAAAATGTGAGGGGTGTACTCACTTTTGTGAGATACTGTGTGTGTGTGTGTGTATATGTACTGTTCAAAATGAAGACAATGTATTTGGATACTTTCTGGTTCAGAGAAAATGTCTTGCATCATTTGTTAACGGTTGACATTTGGTTTGATATCTATTTTAAGTCTTAAGTGTCAAAATATTTTTTTGGGGCCACTGTACCACAATGGATGCGCCATTCATGCAACATGAATTTGTGCATTTACTGTGAATGCTTGATAAGGTAAACGCCCAGCAGCAAATGACTGAAGTGCCGAAAATGCTCTGTCGGTGCTAATTCTGCATGCTAAGACGCTTCAGCTAAGAGGATTAGTTTGACTTTTACGAGGTGGGCTCACGTGTGTTTGTGCATGTGTGCTGGTGTGTGTTCAAAGCAGCAGCGAAGAATGCAGCGAGGGCGAGTGGTCGGCCTCATGGACGTCTGACTCGGGGCTGGAGAAGGAGAGGTGCACCAGTGAAGAAAGCTGGGAGACTCTGCATGGCATGGATGAGCTGCCTGGTTGCAGCAGCAGTAGCAGCAGTCTGGAGGAAGTGCCTTCTCTCAACCTTGCTCTAGAGTAGGCGCACATCCACTAACAGAACAAACTCTAAACACTGCACTGAAACTTTGGATAACAATGGGTCGCATTCATTAATACTGTACTTGTGTTAAAGTTACGTACTTGTATGTGCTGAAAAAGTGATTCATAACAGGTGCGTACGCACATAAATTTGTTCTTACTCTCGTTCTAATATTGATGGATCCGGATTATTTCTAAAAGAGGGAGCGTATGCTCGCTGCAAGTAATCTGCACAAAACAGAGCCATTCATTGCTCCTGCAAACAACATGAATGAAAGCATCCACACCAAGATCATCATGCAAAGCCAAAGTGTGCCATTCGAAAAAAACAAAATAAATAAACGTTATAAATACCTTTTTAAATAGGCCTAGGCTACACGTGAATGGCTGGATTTTTATGTAGAACCTATCTGAGAGCTATAATTTATTGTAATGTAACTTAGTTATCAAGTTTATTAGACCCCATAAACACCATAAAAACATAAAAACATACCACATGTCTTAATCATAACACACCTCAAATTAATGTGCACACACACACAAATGAAACGTAACTAGTTTTAGAAAAGAAATTGTAAGCCTAAAAATTAAAATTCTCTCATCATTTACTCACACTTATGCCATCCCAGATGTGTATGTATGACTTTCTTTCTTCTGCAGAACACAAGTGAAGAATTTTAGAAGAATATTTCAGTCCATACAATGCAAGTGAATGGTGAACAGAACTTTGAAAGTACAAAATGCAGCAGAAAAGTAAATGGGTGCCAAAATTGTGATGCTCCAAAATGCTCATAAAGGCAGCATAAATTAATCCATACGACTCCAGTGTTTTAATACATATTTTCAGAAGTGATATGATGGGTGTCGTCGGTGAGAAACAGATCAATATTTAAGTCTTTTTTTAACTAGAAATTCTTCTCCTTGCCCAGTAGGGGGCGTATGCATGAAGAATGTGAATCATCAAAAACACAAGATGAATGTGTGAAGTTAAAGTGGAGATTGACTGGGCAGGGAGGAGAATTTATAGTAATAATGGATTTAAATATTGATCTGTTTCTCACCCACACCGATCCTATCTATTCTGAAGACATTAATTTAACCACTGGAGTCTTATAGATCACTTTAATGCTGACTTATGTGATTTTTGGAGCTTCAAAAAGGCACCCATTCACTATGGACCAAAAGAGCAGAGAAATTATTCAAAAAATCTTAATTTGTGTTAGCAGAAAAAAGAAAGTCCTACACAACTGGGAGTAAATGATGAGAGAATTTAAATTTTTGGGTGATTCCTTTATTTCTTTTTAAGTTCTAAGAATAATGCATATAAACAAAATTTTTGCTTAACAAATTCAATGTTTTAGGGAGTGTCCTTGTGAGTCTGTTTTTGCCATTGCCACATTCACACTAATAAGCCTTTGTTTGAACATGAAAACCTCTCCATAACCGTATACATTGGAAAATGAAAAGGGTTTTCGAATGAAAACTGATTAGTGTGGATGTGGCCTAAATTTGATCATAAATTTAAAATAACTTTAAGTGTGAATGTATTGATCAGTCATGATTTTTGTGTTAAAGTAACTAATATTTTGTGCATTTCTAATATAAAGGACAAATTAACTCTATGTCTGTGCCTCAAAACCAATTGTGTAATTGAGCTGTCTACCTGAACAGTACTTTTGGGCGTCATAGAAATGTCCCGAGTCAGCTCGGATCACACACACCTACAGCTCCTCTGACTTGTAATGCGTTTTTGGTGCAAGCACAATGCTGTCTTGGTAGGCAAGCTCATTAGGTTTTGAGATTTTGTTTTTTTTGTTTACACAACTTTGCTTTCAAAAACTCTTTGTACCTCTGCAGTGACTTTTTCATATAGACCTCCTTTTCTGATATTAATATACATCTCGGGTGAGCCAATCACATGTGGTCAGATGAGACATGTCGCTTAAATGAGTCTTCTGTGGCCACTTGGGATCGGATTTGGAGAGGAGGGAATCTGTTTAATGACGACATACATAAATCACTTTGTCAACGTGTCACACCATGATATTAAAGCACAACAATGTCAGAAAAAGGCGTGAAAAAAAAACTGCTATTTCTCCCAGATGCAGCTGAAATTTAATCTAAGCACAAAAGCAACATTTCGAGCAGAAATGTCCATTATTTTACTGGATTACCTGTATTAACCTGAGCTGCAGATGTTCATGCTTCTCATAAGTGTCTCTGCATGTTGATTCAGACACACTGAAGAAGATCAGTGAAGTTCTCATGCTTGTGCATACTGCATATCCGCTTTTTTAAATATTCCGATCAAAAGATTTATTTATTTTTTTTAGTTTAAAGCCGCTCATAACCAGTAAAGTTTAAACTCTTGTTTTAGTGCAGCGGTTGACTTCCATCATTACTGTTTAAACTAAATGTTTGAATGTGTTCTGCAATCAAACCTTTAATTGGTTGTCAAGGCTGTGTATTTGTTACCATGTTAAACTATTATGGCAGTCAGTAGATAAATATTAATACTATATACTGTGTATATACATACACGTGTGTGTGTTGAAATTGTATTTCTGTTAAAACAAACTAAACAGGATTGATAAATGATAGTCTGGCTATAGGAATGCTAACACCTGTGCAACCTGTTTTTACCGCTCAGATAGAGGAGAATGTAGCAGTTTTAATGTTATATTGGGTTAATGCATTAACAAGTTAAAATTATTTAACCCATAATAAACACATGGGTATTTCATCAAACATTATTTCATACCTTGAGTGTTTTGCGATCCAGCAAGTATATCAATCACTAACTGAACTACAAAATGCCCAAATGGTAATTGCCATATTATACTGTTCATGTATTGCACTTGCCATGTCATCAAATGGCAATGTCAAATATAAATCCAGTCAGTCACTAAACCAACAGTACAGTGATAAGCAAAGAAGTACGTTGTGTATATATCCAGTGATCGTAAACTTTTATTGATATTAAATAATCATAAAAATATGATTGATGGAAGTGCAAATATACTACATATCTCTGGTCACTAATGACACTATACGCGTTTGGTAAAAAAGCAAATGGTTTTGCAACATTGGCACTGTTTTAATTCTTACACTACTATTAAGAGAATAGTTGAGGAATATTATACAGGTTGGGGCATAACTCCAACAAATAGATGGGGTAAAGGGGGTGGAATGAGGTCCTGGGTCACATAGACCCGAGCTATGCATTCAAGACATAAAGGTGCACTCGGTTATATTGTTATGTTTTTTTGTATATGTATGTGGAATTGGTCCATTTCGTGTCAGCCATGATTCATTTATTCCACAAATGAAAGCCTCAGGGGATTATTGTGATTATTTTTCAAAAGTTTAGCAATTGGCCAAAAAATTATAATAATTGACAGCACCTTTAATTAATTTCAAGTGTTAATGCTTTGGAATCTTTGGAAGCCCTAAAAACTATTGTGTACTATTCCCTCTTATAGTGTTTTTGTGTGTGGTGTTGGTCAGGGAGCAGACACCTCTGGAAGAGGGTGAGATCCCCTGGTTGATGTATAATGAGGACTCTGGTAGCAGTAGTGATGAGGATCCGGATGGTGTGAGTCAGTTTGTCCACCCTGGACTCTTTATCCTGGATGGCAACAACAACCTGGAAGACGACTCCAGCATGAGTGAAGATCTGGACACAGAGTGGAGGTCAACAAAACTAATATTTTTGCATCTCTATATCTCCTATATATGAAAACACTAAAACAGTAATAGTTTAGTTACCATTTACAGTCATACAATAAGAAGAACATTATGTAGCCTTATTGTAATTGTGTGTCAGCTGGAAAGCATTGAAAATATAATCTCACATTTTTCAGGTTTCTTGATGAATTTAATGAGGGTTTTGGGATGGCTCAAGCAATCTCTTATGTGGATCATTCCCAGCTCCTCACTTACATGGCATTGGAGGAGCGTCTCGCTCAGGCTATGGAGGTGAGGGACCTCTACCCTAATTTATTTATATTACCATTTTCACAGTATTGCTGTTTGAATCAATGGACTGGCAAACAAAATCAGGAATGGAAGCCACCAAGAATCTTTTCTGAAGAGCTAGATGAGAAATCCTTGAGTCACTTCAATAAAAATGGGTCCTGATGATGTTTTAATGGACAAATTAAATGGAACCTCTTGACTCATCTATGTAGGGGAGAGTGGGTGATGGTCTTTGACATCTGTTGTAGGGCTCCTTGTTCTTCTATTCTAAACTTTTCTATTTGCAAAAGTAATGTTTGGGAGTCTAAAATGTATTTTTCCTATTGACACACTAAATCTGAAGTTGTAAATAACCATCTTATGACAAATGCTTTTGTGAAACATCTTATGTGCCTATAACTTTTGCACAGTACTTATATATATATATATATATATATATATATATATATATATATATATATATATTAGGGCTGTCAATCGATTAAAATATTTAATCGCATGATTGTCATGAGTTAACTCGCGATTAATCGCACATTTTTATCAGTTATAAATGTACCTTAAATTAATACTTTTCAAGTTTTGAATACATTAATCAACATGGGTGTGGACAAATATGGATGCTTTATGCAAATGCATGTTTATTATTAGTGAAACCATACTCAACATAGCATGAAGACTAGACATCTATCAAAGGTCATATATGTTTTTCAAAGAACTTTGTTCATGTCTATTAAACACATGGGGAAAAGAATATAGAAAAACCACAGGTTCCCATTATTTCTCTTTCTTTGCACTGAGCCAGTTGCTCAAACAGACGAGCCTGTTTACATTTTCAGATGATAGGGCAGCTCGCTTTTTCTGAACAATATTTTAAACTCGACGTGCTGCGGTGATAACTTAATTCACGTCGACAATAAATGCAGACAACATTTGTCTTGTCGACAGAACCATCAGACATCGTTTTGTATATGAATTTTCCGTTCAGAAGACCCAATTTTCTTTCTCCATTTCTGTTTGCTGCGGAATTCTTTACATCTATCACTTTACGTGCATCTCTAACTCTCCAACTACGGGCTAGGCCACGGGTCAAACAGATATTGTGCGTTGCGTTAATCGCGCGTTAAAAAAAATTAGTGCCGTTAAAATGAATTTTAGTTAATGCGTTATTAACGCGCTAATTTTGACAGCCCTAATATATATATATATATATATATATATATATATATATACACACACACGAGTGTGTGTGTATACAGTTGAAGTCATAAGTTTACATCTTGGCCAAATACAATTTAACTAAGTTTTTACCTTGGGTCAAACTTTAGGGTAGCCTTCCACAAGCTTCTCACAATAAGTTGCTGAAATTTTGGCCCATTCCTCCAGACAGAACTGGTGTAACTGAGTCAGGTTAGGCCTCCTTGCTCGCACACGATTTTTCAGTTCTGCGTACAAATTTTCTGTCAGATTGAGGTCAGGGCTTTGTGATGGCCTCTCCAATACCTTGACTTTGTTGTCTGTAAGCCTTTTTGCCACAACTTTGTAGGTATGCTTGTGGTCAATGTTCATTTGGAAGACCCAATTGCGACCAAGCATTAACCTCATGGCTGATGTCTTGAGATGTTGCTTCAATATAGCCACATAATTTTCCTTCCACATGATGTCATCTATTTTGTGAAGTGCACGAGTCCCTCCTGTAGCAAAGCACCCCCATAACATGATGCTGCCACCCCCATGCTTTGCAGTTGGGATGGTGTTCTTCAACTTGCAAGCCTCATCCTTTTTCCTCCAAACATAACGATGGTCATTATGGCCAAGCAGTTCAATTTTTGTTTCATCAGACCAGAGGACATTTCTCCAAAAAGATCTTTATCCCCATGTGCACTCGTTCACTGTAGTCTAGCTTTTTTTATGGCGGTTTTGGAGCATTGGCTTCTTCCTTGCTGAGTAGCCTTTCAGGTTATATCGATATAGGACTTGTTTTACTGTGGATATAGATACTCGTCTACCTGTTTCCTCAAGCATCTTCACAAGGTCCTTTGCTGTTGTTCTGGGATTGATTTGCACTTTTCGCACCAAGCTACGTTCATCTCTAGGAGACAGAATGCTTCTCCTTCCTGAGCGGTATGATGGCTGTGTGGTCCCATGGTGTTTATGCTTGAGTACTATTGTTTGTACAGATGAATGTGGTACCTTCAGGCATTTGGAATTTGCTCCCAATGATGAACCAGACTTATGGAGAGCCACAATTTTTTTTCAGAGGTCTTGGCTGATTTCTTTTGATTTTTCCCATGATGTCAAGCAATGAGGCATGATGCCGAGTTTGTAGGTATGCCTTAGAATACATCCACAGGTAAACATCCAATTCAGTACACCTCCTATCAGAAGCTAATTGTCTAAAGGCTTGACTTAATTTTCTGTAATTTTCCAAGCTGCTTAAAGGCTCTGTTAACTTCTGACCCACTGGAATTCTGATAGTCAATTAAAAGTGAAACAATCTGTCTGTAAACAACTGTTGTGTTATGCACAAAGTAGACGTCCTATAGATAAACTATAGTTGATAATATGAAATCTGTGTAGTGGTTAAAAAAAAAAAAAAAAAAAAAAGAGTTTTAATGACTACAACCTCAGTGTATGTAAACTTCTGACTTCAACTGTATATATGGGTGTACATGTTTATGTGTGTTAAAACTGTTAAAAACTGTTTAATGCCAAATTAAATGTTATACATGCCAAAAAAAAAAAAAAAAAGTTTTATGTCAAAGCAAATTTACCCAGATATTTACTGTACATGTTGGTGAGTTGTCAGTGTGTAAAACCAAGTAAATTGATTTGGGATCAGGAGATATTAAATGAAGCATTTTCTGCTAAAAGGTAGCGGTGGGGTAAGCTGTGGCTCAACTAATGGGGATTAAAAGTGTAAACATTGCAGCCAATGCAGGAAAAACTATTAGATAGATTTTGTTGAGAAACTTAAAGCAGGACAAATTTTTGTTCAATTTGAGGGAATGCTGGCAAAGAAACCACCTTTCAACATTTCATATTTCCCTGAAACCTTGATAGTTGACATGTAGAATAGTAATGTTTGTTCAGTCCAATGAAGTATATATTTTATGTGCCCTTCTTGAAAGTATTGCAATCTTTCAGAATGTGTGATGAAATATTTTTTCAGCATTAAAGAGTTTGCACAAACAGCTTGAATTTAATTCTACCTTATATTTAAGGCTTAGTTTTTTTTATTAAGCAGTTCATCTTTGAAAGTCTTTGACAACCCAATAAACTTCCACTGATTTCAGCCAATTGGAGAAGCCAGTTGAAATGTAAGGCTTAATGTATAATTAAGTTGCTTCTATCTTTATCCAGGGAAAATTAAATATGCTAATGTATTTTTTGTGTTGCAGGCAGCACTGGCTCATCTGGAGTCTTTAGCTGTTGATGTGGAGCAGGCCCATCCCCCTGCTACCGAACAGATCATCAACTGCCTACCACAGATCACAGTGCAGGCCGACAACACTGGTACTACTGCCATTACATGAAGCTATAAAAACTGTATAGTACAGTATAGACATGTAGTGAAGTGCCTGCAAACCATTTAGCCATGACTATATTCACAATCTAGCATGGCTCCGAGTGCCTTTTTGCTTTTATAAAATGGTCACAAGGTCCTTTCAGAGGACAAACAGAAGGATCATTTTCTGTGTTTACAAGGATATGGGTCAAGAAAAAAAAAAAACCTGTCAAGAAAATGTCCTGGTCATATTAAACCCTAAATAAATACAAATATATATATATATATATATACATATACACACACTCATTATGACATTTCCATTTCCACAATGTGACAAAAATGATAATGTTTACATCTGAAGTATTTAGAGATCATACAGCAATATTAATCCTTTGGTACTGACTTTCATGTTTGCAAAATCACTACACAACTATATATTTTTGTAATACAGTGAAAAAATAAAATAAAAATAATTATATATATATATATATATATATATATATATATATATATATATATATATATATATATATATATATAGTTATGAGCAACATAACTGTCGTAAAATAAAGTCCAAATGTAAGTATCTTAATGGCCTTAAAATAGGCCTAATTTTGTACATGCAAAATATAAGTTCTTAGTTGTTTCTTTTAAATTTTGCCGTAAAAACAGTTTTGTGAGAATCAACCACACATAGTATAGCAATTGTACACCTATACACTTTACTATAACATGTGTAGTGCTCCATCAGACAGATTTTATGTGCTTTTATCTGCGATATTATGGACAAGAGCTGCATTACAGCTTCTATAGAAGTATTACAATTATGGCTGCGCGGGTACATAATTGCACATACAATTTGCTTTATTGTTTCTTATGGCTGCCCATGTGAAGTGTTTTTCAGATGACAAATTGCATGAATGTTGCTATTCAAGTGTAGAAATTGAAAAGATTGAGTGCACAAACTGTTCTGTAAAACAAGTCAGAGAGATGCGAAGACTAGATGAGAGATGTGTTTTGCACCAAAAGCAACACCACGCAGGTGCAGATTGAGCAATAGGGAAAGCATGCAAGCACACTAATATCCTACTTCATCTTTATGGCACGAGTGCATTTGAGACTATAAACCTGCCACGGAGATCATAAAATGGCCTCGGTTTCACATCTGTTGACTAAAATGAACCATTTGATGTGTGCGTGACTCGTCCGTGACTTGTTTGAATATTTGCTTTGGCTACGTAGGTTTTATAATATGATGGAGAGCTCTGGGTTGAGTATTTTACGTGCACTCTGTTTGGTTTTGCAGAGCAGGAGCAGTGCTGTGCCATCTGCTGCAGTGAATATGTCAACGATGAGATTGCCACACTGCTGCCGTGCCGCCACATGTTCCATAAACTCTGTGTCACTCTCTGGCTCAGGAAGGTATTTGTGTTTTTCTTGGGAGCTTTTGAAAGGGAGAGGAATATAAGGGGCACAATTTTATAACTGCATCGAATTGTTAATATTCTGCTGGAAGATAAAGCATAAATTTCGAGAGAGAGTTCACCCAAAAATGAAATTTCTCGCACTCATTTAGTTCCAAACCCACGTGACTTTCTTTCTTCCTTGAAACACGAGATGTTTTAATACATACAGTGGACCAGTCCATCTTTTCCAAACAATGGAAGTTGACGGCAACTTTAAAGCCCAGCTTAAGCCCAAAGTATACTTCAGTTGTGACACAAATGCTAAAGCCCTGTTCACGTTGTCAGGGATGTTGTCACTAGTCTCTGTTGCTCTAACGTAATTGGTCGACATGGCAACAACTCCGTCTTTCCTGCACTCGCCTCCATTACCTCACAGGAGACGGATGACGTGAGCTACAATGTCTTTTCTTATTGGCTGTCGCTGCATGATATTGCACTGAATTTGCATACAGGTTGACGCATGCACGCCAAGACTGCTTTGAGATACAGGACTTTGTCTCTTCAGGAGTTTAGACCCGTAAAGAAACCTTTTTATTCCTTCAGAGACGAGTTATACAAATGCAGGCATTTCCTGACCTCCTCACACATGCACTCTTGACGTGCATGTCTACCGTCTTCCTGTTTCCACCTTCCTCTCCTGTTGTTTAGTGGCGATTACATCTAGTGCTGCTTTGTGACAATGACTCAATTGTGAGTCTTGCCACCTTGTGGACACACTAATTAGTGCAAATAATTCCAGGCGCATTCTGTGCATTCAGAGTACAAGCGGTTAGAAAAATTGGGTCGCACACATTCCATGCTCAGGCCCTCTGCTGAAGATGAAATTTGCGGCATGCATCCTGTACACAGACGTCTAGAATTCAAGTCCGACCAAAATGTACTTTGGGCTTTTAATTTTTTTTTTTTTTTGAAAAGAGCAGCGTAAACCTTTTGCATTTCGCAAAAGATCATACAGATTTGGAACAACATGAGGGTGAGTAAATACTGACAGAAACGGATGCAAAATGTTTTAACTAGATTATTGGATAACCGTCTTTGACTCGTTTATTTTTTCATGATATGACATCTGTCCCTTTATATTGAAAAGTCTTTTCTCCTTGTGATTATTCTTGTTTTTGTTTTTAGTCTGGTACTTGTCCAGTGTGTCGGCACGTTCTGACCTCAGCTGAGACCGAATCCCCGTCTTTAAATTCTGAACAAGACACGTCACCGTCCAATCACAGCACACCTGGAGGAACATGCTGATCTCTGCGCACCCATCAATCAAAGCATCCCGCAGAGTAATATTATATTCCAATAATAATAAAAAAAGAATAATCATAGTACCACAAAAGATTTTTCCATCTGATATTTCTTTGCTGTCCGGCGACAGGCCTGGTGTTAGTAAGCATCGCTTTTATCAGTTCAGCGTCAAATCTTTAAGTGCTCTGGCAAAGCAGCTACCCAAGAAGGTTGCTACCCTGAACTCTCGAGAACAATTCAGCTATCCAATCAGAGGTAATTCATTTGGCTGAGGTGCATTGTAACTTCCTGATTTAAGCATACATACCTGGAAAATAAATGATAATGGCTGTGCAATATATTTCACTGCGGTTCATAAATACATTTGTATAAATCATTGAAATGATGGACACTGAATAGGTAGCTGTCACAAAAGCACCTTCAGGAGCAATATCATTTCCTAAAGAATGTGTGAGAGTCTTGACAGTCTGTACTGGAAAATATGATGGTGCACGACTATAAATATGAGACGGCTTTGTGCCAATTTTATTGCAAAGGAAATTGGCATGAATTCAGTGTCATGCTATTTAGAGGGGGCAGCTCTTATCAGCTCCGAATAATACACAAAGAAAGGCATAGGGGGGTAGCTCACCCAAATCACTTTTTTTATTTTGATTGAAGACTTCAATGAATTATAACTGGAATCATGCAAGCCAAAGAGTTTCTCTGTATATGTGAAAGACACTATCAACGACTATGACTATAATCAGTTACACTTAAAATGTATGTGTATAAACCATTCAGCAGTTATAAATGGTTAGTGAGATATAGAAGGTATTGAGAACCAGTCAGCCATACACCGATCAGCCACGACATTAAAACCACCTGCCTAATATTGTGCAGGGACCCCTCGTGCCGCCAAACAGCACCAACCCGCATCTCAAAATAGCATTCTGTGATAATATTCTTCTCAACACAATTGTACAGAGCGGGTATCTGAGTAACTGTAGACTTTGTCAGTTTGAACCATTTTGTGTTGACCTCTCTCAAAATCAAGGTTTCCAGCCCCAGAACTGTCGCTTACTGAATTATTTTTTTAATTCTAGTGACTGTTGTGTGTGAAAATCCCAGGAGATCAGCAGTTACAGAAATACTCAAACCAGTCCATCTGGCAACAACGGCAGATCTGTGGACAGAAACGTCTTGTTGATGAGAGAGGTCAACGGAGAATGACCAGACAATTCTTTGATGCGGGTTGGCACTGTTTTGGAGCCACAATGGGGACCTACACAATAATAGGGAGGTGGTTTTAATGTTGTGGCTGATCGGGGTATAATCAATGTTTAACCATCATTGCACATTTCTGGTCTTATTGCATATGATTTATCAGTGCACGTTAACCCAAAGAAAAAAGTTTGTCTGAAAACTTTCATCAAAACGTAATAACTTGCTCAGCCTCTGAAACGACTTTCCATTTTGCCTGACATCCCCAAGGCTCAATCTCATAATTATGATTTTGATCTCATATTTTCAACAGTTTATATCATAATTTATGACTATTAATCACAGTTATTATGTAATTCTCATAATTGTGACTTAATGACTTTCTCAAAATTGACTTTACTTTTTTCTCATAATTATTACTTAATCACATGATTACAATTTACGATAAAAATTTGGCTCTCATAATTTACTTTTATTATGAAAATTTGGGCTACTGTCACATTATTTTACTTTTAATCTCATATTCTGTCTTTTGTCAGTATTGTTGATTTTCTATCTTATAATTTTGACTATCATAATACTTATATATTTTTTTTTATCTCAAAAGTATTAGACATGAGTATGATTGTTAAATATGACTTACAATTATGAGATATCAAGTTTTAATAATGATCAAATTATCCCAATACTGACTTTCTCATATGACATATCTCAAAATGAAAAATCTCATAATTAGCTCAAAATGATGACTTTGACTTTCAATCTGATAAATATGATTTAGTATCTCATTTTGACTTAAAAGCACAATTCCATGCACAGAAATAAGTTGTGTACTTCTCACAGGTCATGTGCCAGCCATCAATTTGCATAGACATGAATGTGAAAGCTAGCTCTCTCCAGATATAATACATCAGATTATGGAAATAAAATAGGTTGCGAATGCGTTTCATGTTTATATAAAAATAATTTCAAGAAGCTCCGTTCATAGACTCAAAAACCTTTATTGCAAGTGTACAATATAAACAATGAGCAGATGTTGTAGTTGAATGTCCATCAGAGAGATGTTATGAGCAATCAGAGACAGGTGAAAAAAGATCAAGCTATCTAAAATGTCAACCGTTTCTGTTTCCATATTTCCTCTTTCAGTGGGCAGGGCTGAAATAATCACTATAAGGAATAGTTTGACAATCATAAGTCTGGTTTTGCTTTTCTGCTCGTTCATGGTCAATTCAAGACAATTTTGAGCCGATCATTACCTGAAACAGCACAACTATGCTGTTATATATACATAAAACGTTCTTTTAAAACGCATACAACTGGCCAAAAGTGCAATCAATATATAAACCGTTTCCATCGCAGAAATAAATAGTCCAGCACAGGGCAGTGGAGCTCAAGGAAGGAGAATTGTCCACATGAATGGCCAGTGAAAACACTTTCTTATAATTTGTGTCATTTATAAATGGTCTTTTGTTATGAACGCATTAAGAATGTATCCATAATGATCTCTCATAGCTATAGCGGCAATACGCAAGACATTTGTTTCAGATTGTACGTTTACTTGATCACTATGAGCAAGTTAGATGTAGGGAAGTAAAATTCAAATCTAGTCTCTTGGAATAACACACATACTGGTGAACACTTTAATAATACACTGACAGTAGGAGTACTGGTGAATGGCACAAAAAAGCAAAGATTCAAATTCTAGTATAATATTACAGTATTTCAAATAAATAAAATAAACACTATAGGGATAATTGCGTTGATGTTAATAATAAGAAAATAATAAGAGCTCACTCACCAGTAGTTAAATTAATATAAGCTCTGCTTCACCGGGAGGGGTACATCTTTACTCTGAACCCGAAGATGAAGATCTATAATGCAGATATTACTCAAAACTGTATTATACAGTAGATTTATGTATGAATTGTCACCAGTTCTGCATGATTAGTACATACATTTCATTACATGTCAAACACATTGATGGTTTGGTTACATCAGATTGATGGCAACAGAGGGGGGAAATGGCAGACTAAGAAGAAACAGTCGACCTTCTATATATATATATATATATATATATATATATATATATATATATATATATATATATTCCAAATGTGCAAATATTTGTGTAGAATTGATTCTAGGTCTTCACTGTGACTGTTATAGCTGGAAAGGCATATTGCATCCTGACAAACATCAACACTCTTAATATCATTAGTTTTTGCAGTAAAATAAAAAGAGAACCTACAAAATGACATTACTAAATCTACAAAAAAGTATTTACAAAATACAAAAGGAATACCAAAGGAATGATTCACTAGTTAAAATGCAAATTCTTGATATGAAAATGATTACTCACGGAAATACCCATTCTTGGGGGACATAAAGTACTGATACAAGTAACTGCATTTTCACGTCATTCACTCCTTTTCAAAATGCAATCAAGGATATCTACAATTATTTCCTTACTAGTTGAAATTCCAATTTCAGATATCAGCAATGTACTACTTGCTAGTAAAAGCAATAATCAATTTTGTTATCAATAATTACATTACTAGTGAAAATGCCCATACCTGATATTAAAGGGATAGTTCATTCAAAAATGAAAATTCTCTCATTTATTCACTCTCATCCCATCCCAGATGTGTATGACTTACTTTCTTCTGCCAAACACAAATGAAGAATATTTCAGCTCTGTAGGTTCATACAATGCAAGTGAATGGTGACCAGAACTTTGAATCTCCAAAACCCCCAAAGTCAGCATAAAAGTAGTCCATAAGACTCCAGTGGTTTTAGCCATGTCTTCAGAAGTGATATTATAAATGTGGGGGAGAAATGGATCAAAATGTTTTTTTTTTTTTTACTGTAATTTTCCACTTTCACTTTCATCTTTATGCACATTTTTGGTGCATATTGTCACCAACTGGTTGGGGCAGAACAATGGTGGAGATTTATAGTAAAAAAGGACTTAAGTATTGATCTGTTTCTCACCCACACTGATCATATCACTTCTAAAGACAGATTAAACCACTGGAGTTTTATTGATACATTTTATGCTGCCTTTATGTACTTGTTGGAGCTTCAAACTTTTAGGACCCATTCACTTGCATTGTATGGACCTACAGAGCTGAAATATACTTCTAGAAATCTTAATTTGTGTTCAGCTGAAGAAAGTCATACACATCTGGGATGGCATGAGGGCGAGTAAATTATGGTGAAAAACAAATCAGAATTTATTTTTCAATTGCTGATTTCAGGAATGGACATTTACGCTAGTAACAATATAACCATTATAAATAATAGAAATACACAGTAAGAAATACACCTCAGCTATTTATATTTGGAGAACAAAATAAATGATAGATTTCTATAAATTTTTAGTAATTGTGTTTTGAACAGGACTGAATTGAGAGATCACTGTGAAATTCTATTTATTAGAATTCAGTTACAGAAATCAAGAATAGTTTTTTTACAAACTGAAATTCCATTTTTGATTTCAATAATTGTTAACTTGTACAAAAATGTTTATTAACATTTTCACTAGTAATAATTTCATTGCTGATAAAGCATTTTAACTAGAGAAAATTGAACTATAGATATCCATAATTCATATCCTGCATGTGATTAAAAGTCAATTTGGCATGGCGTACATGAGCGCACGAGTAAATAAAGAGCAATATAAACATGGAAAACAATGGCACCAGTACAACCTGGGAATGTTTTAATACAGAACAAATCCTTGTCTAGCCAAACCTGCAATACTTGTGTAGGTAAATACATGTCTATCAGGTCTCAAGAATTGTTTGCAAAAGGAAACCTGATCGTAAAAGAACAATGACACACAAATAGCACAAGAATAAGATAGATACAAATAAACGTGCCTGTGACTGGCTTTGGTTGCTGGTTACCAGGAAGAAGAAAAAACAACAACTTTCCATACAGAGATCCCACAGTCAGTTTTGGACAGAGCTTGAGGTGATGGCCACATGGCATCTTTGTTGAAACTCAACGGGATGGTTCACCCATAAATGAACATTGTCATAATTTACTCACCCTCATGTAATTCCAACCCTGTATGCGTTTCTTTTTTCCATGGAACTCAAAAGGAGATATCAGCAGAAGGGGAGGGGAAGAAATTACGCAAACAGCTTAACTTCAGTCCGTTTCTCACACAAAGCTATCAAACGGCTTCAGAAATCTTACAACACCACACACAAGCAACATGGACAACTTTTATGATACATTTGTGTCCTTTTTGGCTGTTTGAAAGCCTATGAGCATCATGAACATGCTGCTAAACTTCTCCTTTTGTGTTCCACGGAAACAAACATGTCATAAGGGTTTGCAACAATATGTTGGGGAGTAAACAATGACAGAATTGTTCATTTTTGGGTGCAACCATTCCTTGAAGTGAGAGGTATTTGGAGTATTTTGTGTAGACTGATGCGTTGTCCATTCAAATGGTCTCAAATACAAGACATAAGCATACATCCCACCAGAATCATATGATTTTACATTAAGGCAATCTGACTGTACTGTGTACTAAATTGCACTTAGGTAAACCTATGCATTTGGTCTCCTTGCTTTGAGTGCCGGAATGTTGGAATGTAACACACTGAAAGTCTTCTTACTGATGTAATAGGGGACCGGCGAACCAACACAGAGTTCCAACTCATTTACAAACATAAGCATATATGTCTGTTATCTCTCCAGAAAATATGACTTGAATATAAAACACCCCAAACAGGCTCAGGACTTACAAAACAGATAATCCTGTCTTATTGGGTGGACAAACGGTCCATTTTCCAACATTCATCCACATGGTGTTCTTTAATTATTTCAGAGAGTCACTAATGCGGACACAGAAATACTCAATGGCGTACTGACTACACCTCTATTGAACAACATACATCTCACGTTCTGTCTGAACTAGTTTAACTGTTGCTCGATGGAGATTTACAGGACAAAATACAGGGGAAACCTGCATAATTTTGTCATCAGAGCAAAGCGGAGACCTCTCCCCATGCTAATGGCTCAAAACAGCTGGTGCATAGGCAGGTCACACAGTGATTATGTGACAGTACTCTTAAGTACAATAATAGCATGTGATTTGGAGGGTGAAACATTGGTTATGTTGTTCTCTGTAGATTCATGATCACCTGGAAGTATAGTATTGGTTCGGCCCTCTGACCATGTCCTCAAAGGCTATTTTTTCTTGACTGCAGCCAGTTCTTTTTGAATGTCTGCAAATTTTGGTCGGTTTTCAGTCTTGTACTCCCAACACCGCTGCATGATCCTGTACACCTCATCTGGGCACTTCTGCGGGCAGGACATTCTATAACCTAAATTAGACACAAACACACTTTCTATAGCATTGTTTATTGTAAAAGATACAGAAAATGTATATGCAAGAAAACAATCAAAAAGCTAACAGTGAGAGAGAAATTGTCAGTCGACAACTTGACAACATGATCCGAGCACCATCTTAACATGTGGCTACATGCGCAATGCAATTATGGCATATGGTGTACTATGTGTTTCCCATGAATTACCTAGACTGTGCCGGCCTAAACTAAACTGTTATCCCGCCACAGTTTCATAATGAACCAAAAATATTTTTACACTTCTCATAATAACATAAAAGATCTCTAACGTTGTGTTTTGCACTATACCCACCCACACACACACACACACACAGGAACCACCTGGCTGCATCTGAGACACGAAGGCATTTTGAGGACACAACATCGTTTGTAAGTAACGTTAACTAACATTACAGTACCTACTACAGTTATCCAGTAGTCCAAACACAGTTTTATCATTATCAATGTATGATAGCAAACAGATAACATTACTGCAGAAGTTATCATTGATAAATAACAACCTTGGACATTACACACATATTCAACATGTCATACTCTAAAATATACTCCCAAAAGTATAGAAAAGAATGGGAATTAATCCCTGAATTCAAGGGGTGGCTGAAGCCTTATATGGGCAATGACACTAGGGCCCGTAGGCCAAAGTTGGCACGTGATGACCTTTGATTTGGCCTGTCTTACCATAGATGACAAGAGGAAAAAGTAAAGAAAATATGTCATTGATGCAGCTACTTATTTTTAATTAATCTTTTTGTTTGAACATTTTTTGGTTTTATTTTTGCATTACAAAAACTACAACTTATTTTAGAAGTAGAGAGAAGCAGCGATATTTTTTTTTTTTTTTTTTTTTTTAATGTATATGCTTAATGACCTTTAAGTAAGTGCTGCCGGAAAGTTCGCTCCATTGGCCAATCCAGGTGCCACCCCAAAATCTTCCCTATGATTGGCCAGCTCACAAGTCAGAGGTGTGCCTTCAATAATGCTAAACAGAACCTAGTTTTAAACAGAGTGTGAACTGAAGCAGTGTCAAGAATTTACAGGTAATTAGGTGGGCTCATGAAACAGTGTGTACAGTCATCCGAAATGAAATATGGCTTGAACATGCACAATACATTGTGCAGCATTATATCATATCCGCATGAATGCAGAATTTTTAATAACCATACTATACAATGCCATATTATCAGGTTCTTAATCATAATCATTTCAGAAGGAAATGACAGTCCTCTATCTGTGTGCCATAACTTTCCTGCAAGCGGTTCTATGGGCTGCCATAGACACAAGAGCGTAATAATAATAATAATAATAATAATAATAATAATAAATGTAGCTGTGAGCAGCGATGACGGACCCAAACACCATGGGTCCATTTCCACCCAGTTGGCTTTCGGAAAACAATGCAAGGTGGACACATACATTTGGCATTTGAAGCAATTTGTCTTTTAAGAGCCACACTTCCTGCTGCCCAGTGGTGGCGCTATGTCTGTAACCCAAAATAGTCAAATCCATGTGATTAGCCCCCAACAATTTTGGTCAAAATCACACATTGCACACAGAAGATGTGAAACACTGCTGTTTCCCATTTTTTTCCTCACTATGGCAACACCATTCAATATTTCAAAATATGTTCGCAATTTAGCATCTTCAATATCTTGGCATAATGTTGTCTAAATGTGGTGACAGTCACATGAATCCCCTTCAAAAGTTCAGAGAATGCAATATTTAAAAAAAATCCAAAATGGATGACTTCCTGTTGGGCAGAGCTAATAATTATAATTCTGAAAGTTGTCAAGCTTGATGAGAACTAAATATGTAAAAATTTTGGTGACTGTAGGTGAAAATAGGGGTGCTAAAGAGGCCGTCTTACACGCCCATTTTAAACTAGTTAACTGTCACTTGCCAGCAGGTGGGCCATTTGAATGTGGCTATAAAACAAATGCTTTGTTTTGTATCAAAAACTCCATCAATGGTCAAAAACTTGGTATCAAATTAAAGCTTAAATACTCAACTTTCATCTTCTGAATTCTATTTTGCAATTAGAACATTACAGTGCATTTTTAAAACATGTGACATGTGAGCGACAGTACTTATGTTTCATGTTCTCTGCTTATGATCCAATCCAATGATTGAAGAAAAAACAGCATGCATTTCATTGTGAGGGTCCACTGATGAAAATTAACCACATCAGATTGGTTAGTAGCATTATTACCTTCTAGTTTAAATTTGGTTTATATTTTTTAATCTGTGATTTAGCAGCTTTATTCACCTGAAATTTCCACTAACATTATGCCAATTGTTTGAATTGGCATAATTCAAGTGTATTATAGAGTATAATATATTATGTAAATATGTTTGATGATATTTGTTAAAATAAATGTATACATAATATGAATGAATGTATCCATCTATCTATAGTATCTCAGATGTTTGTAAATATTTGATTATATCTTTTCATGTGACAACACTGAAGAAATTACACTTTGCTACAATGTAAAGTAGTGAGTGTACAGCTTATATAACAGTGTAAATTTGCTGTCCCCTCAAAATAACAACACACAGCCATTAATGTCTAAACCGCTGGCAACAAAAGTGAGCGCACCCCTAAGTGAAAATGTCCAAATTGGGCCCAATAAATACCTCCCCGGTGTCATGTGACTCGTTAGTGTTACAAGGTCTCAGGTATGAATGGGGAGAAGGTGCGTTAAATTTGGTGTCATCACTCTCACATTCCGTCAAACTGGTCACTGAACTCTGAGGATCTGAAAAAAAGAATTGTTGCTGTACATAAAGATGGCCTAGGCTATAAGAAGATTGCAAAGACCCTGACACTAAGCTGCAGCATGGTGGCCAAGACCATACAGGGGTTTAACATGACAGGTTCCACTCAGAACAGGCCTCGCCATGGTCGACCAAAGAAGTTGAGTGCACGTGCTCAGCGTCATATCCAGAGGTTGTCTTTGGGAAATAGACACATGAGTGCTGCCGGCATTGCTGCAGATGTTGAAGGGTGGGGGGGTGGGGTGTCAGCCTGTCAGTGCTCAGACCATACGCAGCACACTGCATCAAATTGGTCTGCATGGCTGTTGTCTCAGAAGGAAGCCTCTTCTAAAGATGATGCACAAGAAAGCCCGCAAACAGTTTGCTGAAGACAAGCAGGCTAAGGACATGGATTAGTGGAACCATGTCCTGTGGTCTGATGAGACAAAGATAAACTTATATGGTTCAGATGGTGTCAAGCGTGTGTGGCGGAAACCAGGTGAGGAGTACAAAGACAAGTGTGTCTTGCCTACAGTCAAGCATGGTGGTGGGAGTGTCATGGTCTGGGGCTGCATGAGTGCTGTCGGCACTGGGGAGCTACAGTTCATTGAGGGAACCATGAATGCCAACAACATGTACTGTGACATACTGAAGCAGAGCATGATCCCCTCCCTTCGGAGACTGGGCCACAGGCCAGTATTCCAGCATGATAACACACCTCCAAGATGACCACTGCCTTGCTAAAGAAGCTGAGGGTGAAGGTGATGGACTGGCCAAGCTCTCTTTTTAGAAATAGAGTTTCTAAAAATAGAAGTTGATCCTTTTTTATTTTTACAGTGTGCAGTGTGAAACAGGCCTAAGCATTAGCACTAGCATTATCCACACCAGCTGGAGATACAAATCAAGCACTCAAAGTTCTGCACGGGAAGTTTAGGGTGCACAAAGTGCAGTATGCTGCTTCATTTTCTCCCCCAATTTCCTAAAATTACATTCCCATATGAAAGCGGAACAGATATAGGGCAGATAGGAAAGCTGGAGTATCTAGACCTAAACCCTATTGAACATATGTGGGGCATACTCAAACAGAAGGTGGAGGAGCACAAGGTCTCTAACATCCACCAGCTCCGTGATGTCGTCATGGAGGAGTGGAAGAGGATTCCAGTGGCAACCTGTGAAGCTCTGGTGAACTCCATGCCCAAGAGGGTTAAAGCAGTGCTGGAAAATAATGGTGGCTACACAAAATATTGACACTTTGGGCCCAATTTGGACATTTTCACTTAGGGGTGTACTCACTTTTGTTGCCAGCGGTTTAGACATTAATGGCTGTGTGTTGTTATTTTGAGGGGACCGCAAATTTACACTGTTATATAAGCTGTACGCTCACTACTTTACATTGTAGCAAAGTGTCATTTCTTCATTGTTGTCACATGAAAAGATATAATCAAATATTTACAAACATGTGAGGGGTGTACTCACATTTGTGAGATACTGTATCAGGGGTGTAATTGTTCTTGGTAAAAAAGCAAACCACACGGTTCAACACTCACGGTAAGCATTTGCTGCGTGGTTCATGTCTAATTTAATAACGCATCTGGATCATACACTTTGAAAAGAAAATAAAGCGGCAAATAGACATGCGCAGTTATAACCTCCGCTAATTAGGGTTGGGTATTGTTTCAATTTTATCGAATCCAGTTGTTATCGAATCTTGGTTCCGATTCCAATACTTTTTTTGGAGAGAAATAAAAGAGCAAATACTTCAATAACAAAAATGTCCCTACCTTTTTTTCTTGCCATATTTATGCTATAACCAGTAAACTGCCAATTGTGACAGTTCCCCATCATTTATAAAAATAAATATTTAACTTTTTTATAAGGAATGATCAACAAAAACAATTACAAACCAAAAATGTTAAAGTAAATATAACACAAAAAAATAGAACATAACAAAATATGTAACAGACAGTTATTGAAAGCAGTAATAATGTCAAAGAGAGTCTGCAATGCAATGTCAGCAATACTTTTGAAGAAAAATCTGCATGTCTGCCTTCTCCGGAAGGATGCGTGATCTCTCTGGGCTAACTGTATCCCCAGAAGTAATATGAGGCTGCTAATATTAGCTGTATCTGGTGCGACAAACATGGTACATTACTTTAGATTCACGCTGTGTTGAAGTTATCATCATATTCATCATATTGGAGGTGCTTCCTCCATTGCACAAAATCCATTTAATGAAGGTGTTGCATTTTGCAGTGTTGTTATCAATTTTAACATAGCTTAACCAAATTTTGGAGCATTTGCAGTGGTCAGACTCAGCCATGGTGCCAAATTTAATGAACTGCGCTTGTGCGTAATGAAATTAGGTCCTTGTAGCTGGTCCTGGCAGATCAACACGACTGTAAAATGCTCACTGCCGTTCACCTCGCGAGCATGATTAATAAAGTTAAGAACCGAAGTGAGGAATCAAAATGCGTGTGTCTTATCGAATCCACGGTTCTTGGAAATATGGAACCGTTTATCGATACCCAACCCTACCGCTAATGCACCTGTATGGCTCTGACACTTTGCCAGTTTTTCACATGGGTTAACTTTCTACAGGGATCATTTGTCCTATTAACTGTAATTTTGTTAAATCAGTTGATGATTCACAGTTCTGCACACATTAGTGTGAAGTTGAAAATGGCAAACTGAGAAAACAAGCCGCAAGATAGAAGCAACTGCGTCATTCAAGTCTCCTGTCTGGGAACTTTCATTTTGTGGTCAATCATAACAGCGATGGTCAAAAAACCTTTACACAACAGGCACTGTTTACAGACATTACTTGACGTGAGTACCGTATACTGTTAATACATCAATGTTTTATTATTTATTTATGCTGACATCACCTGGGAATATATAGTGTGCGATGCGTACAGAACCTCAGGTGAGCCCGAAATTGCACACAGACACAATCTTTCCATCTTTAAACAGTCACTCGCTGCTAGTTCGGACAGACATGAAACAAAAATGAATGTGCTCGGGGTGTGCATTGCCAAAGTTATGTTGCCCTTACTCTGTTGATGAAGATGTGGGATTTCCACTTATAAAACACTCATGTTTTCATTACGACATCTCTTCTAACATACATTTTTACAGGAAGTTTATTCATTCTATAGTGATGTACAACTTCTGAATATATGTTGAGTTGAATATGAAATGCACATTATGTTGATGCATAAATTAAATGTTGAGTTAGTAATTAGATCATTTTTTGTGAGTTAAGGACGCTAACAAAAATTAACCATGGTTTTATTCAGTAATACTCTAGTAGCCATGAGTAAGTAGCCAAGTAACAATGACTGCCATCACCATAGTTGACGAACATAAGCCTGAAAATGACAGAGGGATCAGATGTTGGTCTCTGATCATCAACTGGCCATTTACAATCAAATTGCAAAGTTTATTTTACCTCTGACAATGAGATAGCCCTGGCTACTTCTATGTGTATCTGTAATATTAAATGATAATAGAAGTAATTGTAATTGTGAAAGTCATGTTTACTTCAAAAGACATTAAGCTCATTTAACAAGTTAGAACATAAAGTTGACTTAAATCTGTTTAAACAAATTTCTCTTTTTTTTAAATTGACACAACCTAACAGTGTATTGCTCACTGCTTTTAAGAATACTATGTAAAACAGTACACATTATGCAGAGATAAACATTTCAAACTGTGGTATGCAACACTGTCATCACATGACCTTATCACATTGAATGTTTAATTCAGTGAGTGGCTTCCAGCTATTGTCTTGGAGATATAACAAATGTTATCACATCTTTAATCTCTTACCACTTGGCAGACTTACCAAATATTGAGTCCTAAAAATCCTTGTTGAAATTTCTTCCAGTTGACTCATCAAGTTGGAAATGGAAGGTGCAAATTGCATGGGATACAGCTTATGCCCAACAGTTGTTTACATTGAAACATACATTAGGCTGCTTGTGTGCTGACGTCACCAACAAATGGGTTTTACCTTTCTCCACTTGTTCTCGAGCCTGTTGGTTGGTCATGCCTGGGTAAGGACACACTCCTAGACTAAAGGTTTCCCAAAGGAGGATCCCATAGCTCCACACATCACTCTCTGAGCTGTATCTCCCTGTAATTCAAACAAATCCAAACATCAATCTAGAGCTAACCTGAGAAGCAGCACTACTCAACTGATGGAGTTACCTCTGGTGACAACCTGATGGCTTGACCAAATATATAATAAATAGCATTCACTGTAGTCAATTCAAACATATTATATTTTTCAAAGCAATTTATTTCATTAAGACGGGAAAAGTAAAGTGGCTAGTATCTGGGTAATAGTAACTGGGTGTCTGTCAACTCAATGTTGGCAAGCACTTCCAGTGTAGAAAAACTTGCGGTTATAACGGGAGCACAGAAGTCTACATTTATGTGATGTTGTTGTGTCTTGCAATAGCCAAGGAGTTTTCAAAGTCTTAAACAGTAAGCACCCCCTTCTGACAAAATTTACAAGGCTGTGTATTTGGCTGACGATTAGTTGTCATGCAAATAATTGGGCCAGTCCTTCTCAAGTTGTCCAATACAGGTTGCTTGACCATTTTTAATTTTCCTATTTTTTTTTTTGAGTGACTACCTCTATGTATTGGATTTGCAAAACCACCTGTTTTTTTTTTTATTATTATTATTTTACTTGGTTTAACTTTGACAGCCATATTGGTGTCATGGCACACAACAAATGTTAGTTATACAGCTGTTTAAGACACAGACTAGAAGTTCCAGCAGGTCCTTGTAGTCCACTTTTAGCTTTGCTGAACCAAGTAATGGAGTGGTGGTGGTGGTGGTGGTGGTGGGAGTGGGCTAAAGCACATAACTGTTAATCAGAAGGTCGCTGGTTCGATCCCCACAGCCACCACCATTGTGTCCTTGAGCAAGGCACTTAACTCTCCAGGTTGCTCCAGGGTGATTATCCCTGTAATAAATGCACTAAAAGTCACTTTGGATAAAAGTGTCTGCCAAATGCATAAATGTAAATGTAAACCAAGTTCAATCAAGTTCCAGATGCTCCTACCAGCACACCATTTTGGCCTCAGATCATAAAATTTTGAACTTTAACTCTGGGTGTTGTTTTAGACTCCACATACAGTTCATTATGGTTACTTAAAACTAAATGCTTTTTTTTTTTTTTTTATCCTTTTTTCTCCCAATTTGGAATGCCCAATTCCCACTACTTAGTAGGTTCTCGTGGTGGTGGATGACAAGTCCCAGTCGCTGCCACTTCTGAGACCTCAATCCGCGCATCTTATCACGTGGCTCACTGTGCATGATACTGTTGAGACTCACAGCATGTGGAGGCTCATGCTATTCTCCGTAACCCACACATAACTTACCACATGCCCCGTTGAGACGAGAACCACTAATCACGACCACAAGGAGGTTACCCCATGTGACTGTACCCTCCCTAGCAACCGGGCCAATTTGGTTGCTTAGGAGACCTGGTTGGAGTCACTCAGCACACCCTGGATTCGAACTCGTGACGCCAGGGGTGGTAGTCAGCATCAAAATTTTGTAAATGAACTTTTTAAAGAATCCTGTGATAGATCATGCGTCACTATTGCCAATATCAAAAGTAGTAACATTTTAGATCTCATTGACGAGCATAAGCTATGGTACAGTATGTCAATCATAAACATTATTACTGTAAAATACTGTCCATTTTTATAATTTTTTATGCTTGTATTACATATGTTAATTTCTCAAAATGCACGAACAAAGTAGGCTTTATTGCCCAGATTTTCTTTTCAAAAGGGGCTTTTTCTTTGCAGTTCTTCCCATAAGACCAGCACCCCTGAGTCTTCTCTTTACTGTTGTACATGAAACTGGTGTTGAGCGGGTAGAATTCAATGAAGCTGTCAGCGGAGGACATGTGAGGCGTCTATTTCTCAAACTAGAGACTCTGATGTACTTATCCTCTTGTTTAGTTGTACATCTGGTCTTCCACATCTATTTCTGTCCTAGTTAGAGCCAGTTGTACTTTATAGTGTACACCTTTGTATGAGATCTTCAGTTTTTTGTCAATTTCAAGCATTGTATCGCCTTCATTCCTCAAAACAATGACTGACTGACGAGTCTCTAGAGAAAGCTGTTTCTTTTTTGCCATTTTTGACCTTATAGTGACCTTAAAACATGCCAGTCTATTGAATACTGTGGCAACTCAAAAACAAACACAGACAATGTTGAGTAATTTAATTACCCAAATAGCTTTCAGCTGTGTTTGATATAATGGCAAATGATTTTCTAGCACCAAATTAGCAATTTATCATGATTACTCAAGGATAAGGTGATGGAGTGATGGCTACTGGAAATGGGGTCTGTCTAGATTTGATCAAAAATAACTTTTTCAAATAGTGATGGTGCTGTTTTTTACATTAGTAATGTTCTGACTGTACTTTGTGATCAGCTGAATGCCACTTTGGTGAATTACAAAACAAAATAGCTAAATCTGTACATTATTCCAAACGTTTGGCGCCAGTGTATGTGCCGCCACATGAGCTCTGAGAAAATCCATTATGTGTCCTAGATAAACCTGTGCAGCTAAGTTTTCTACTGAGTCGCAACATATGTTCTTGATGGTTTATATGTCATTTGATTTACTCACCTCATATATCGTCAAAGAGCATCAGAATATCATTCTTACAATAAGAATTTAACCATGTATTATGGTGCAGTTTGTAAAAAATGTACCAGCCAAATGCTGCGTTGATTCCTTAATCTCTGGTTCTCCCTCTGTACATTTGTACACATTTTCTGGTGTGGTGTATAGAGGCAGAGCTATATGGCGTTAAAATAGATCTGCGAGTGCACAGAACACGTTTTGTGCAAGAGTGGAAAAATTCCATGCACAAGCAGAGAGATTTGTCCTTGTGCAACCGGTACATGTATGTGCTCTCGCTTGACATGCATGTGGCCTCGACATTTAACAGTTTTATAATGCCATGGTGATATGGTCTATTATGATAGATTTTGGTCTGTCAAGCTAATAATTTTTATTTACCTTCATTCTCTGCACCTCCCCTTTTTGAAAACGATGGGTCTAGCCAGACTGAGTTATATGAAAAACTCTATGTAGTGTGGACTCTTTTTGAGTGCAATTTCCATAAAATTATCCAGTTATCACAAATAACTGAAAAAGTCAAGGAAATTCATCAGTCAAAATGAGTGGGAACCCAGAGACACTTCAGAAATGTAATCTTAATGGAATAAGGAGCACACTTTCAAAAATGGTTTAGCTGTTTGCATTACCATAGTTCAGTGCTTCTGGTGCAGTCCACTTGATCGGGATCTGTTTGAGGCCGGATGAGGAGTAAATGCCATCATCCTCCTGCCGGGACATCCCAAAATCACTGATCTTCAGCACATTATTTTCTCCCACAAGGCAGTTCCGAGCAGCCAGATCTCTGCAAGATTAACAGCAACACTGTAACATCATAGCAACAATGACCATTTTTAATAGAATCTGGCTGCTGACAATTATTTGATTATTGAAATCAAATAATTTCAATTCTGATGCTGTTTAGCTTCATTAGCATACGGTAAACATGAACAGACAGCAACGCATTTCCAATGCCTTGACGTGGAGTACATATGATGTCACAAAGAGCCAAGACTGCATCTTTGAGGCCAAACCATTCTTCCTATATTTGAAACATCAAAAATTGATATCTGAGATCAGATTTATCCAACAAAATATTTCAAACATGATCAAATGGAATTACATTAAATGTTAACCCCAAAATGAAAATCTGTTACTAATTATTCGCACCCATGTTCTTCAAAATCCGTTTGACTTCTATGGAACCCAAAAGATGATGTTAGGCATAATGTTAAAGGTGCGAACGGCTTGTAACGTAACTTAAATAATTAGCCCTTCCTGGGCTTCCTAGGTTTCCTATTAAAGCCCGTAGACTGATTTTAATGTGAAAAACGGTTTTGCCAGGAAAATCCAAAGGATGTGACGTTTATGCGTGCTCCCGAGAGCCTTGCCTTAGCGCTTCTCTTCCTATTCAACAGGGACAACAGTCTGCAACACTAGGTAACGTTATCTTACAGATGGAATCCAGCAAATGTCCGGTTTTGGGGATCAAAAAAGACCCTGAATTGGCGATCTTCTTATAGGACAGGTAAACTTTCATAATTGCAAAGCATGAGAAATATAGTGTCATAAGGATTGATCGGTGTAATTTTAGCTAACTTGATCTTGCCTGCTAACGCTGACGAATTGCAAGCTACCTTGCTTCTTAACTTTCAAATAATTTCAACAATCTTCTATTTATCCTAAAAGTCAGTTATACAGGATAAATTTAAGCAAATACGCTGGTTTCTTATTCGTAGTACAACATATGACTTACAAAGCACACAATAGTGCAACAAAACTGTAAACTGTCTGGTATAGTTCAGTAGTATGTCGCTGTATGTGTGTATCAGTATGCTATGTTAGCTGATAAGTAGTTTTAGTTTAGTCTCAAACTTTGAAGTAAAAAATCTGAACTATGTAGTTTTAATTCTGCTACCTAATCTGTCATCATGATGCCGGTGAATCACGTTCAGTCTCTTTGTATGTTATGTCATTGTTTTGGCCGATGCTTGCTCACATCCCTATGGAGTGTGCGCATGAGCGCGAGGAACAGGTAGCTGGCTGCAGTTCATTTAACGGCCACAGATGTCATTAATAACAAAGGTTTCTGAATCTTAAATACATTACATCTTGTACTCCATGGACGACAGAACGTCATACGGGTTTGAAACAAAATGAGGTAGAATAAGAAACACATACATTCAAAATTTAAAATAGGACTCTCTACACCAGACTCGTCATCACATTTGTAAAATAACACAAACGTTGTATTTCCAACCAGCCATTTGGAATTCAAGTCTATGTCTACTGCTGTGCCACATACTGGCGTTTATGCGGAGCATACATCCTCAGCTAGAGAAGCACATTAGGTTACCACATCTCAAAAATTGCCTTGCTGACAGAGACATAGAGAAGGGTGATCTGACAGAAAGGTTTTCGAACCACAACCGCCCCCTAAAATGATCATGTCTGACAGTAAATGGATTTTAGCAAGCTGCTGATGGTGCCGTGGCTTTGAGAGCGGCGAGAGCTCATTTCCGTGCTGTGACTCTCAGCAGTCTGGCCCCGGACTCAAACAGCACAATGCACCAAAGCTCATTTCACAGTTTAAAAATCACCACCAGAAAGCAGCAAGAAAATCTGGGCAGGAAGGTGCCGCAAGGTCCTGCTGTTTTATTGGGTTGCGGAGTTGTTAGATAAAGAGTAACTGTAGTGCCTCTGGTGATGCCATACCATTTCTGGACAGTTCAAGAGGATAGCAATGTATTATAAGCAACAAATGTCAAACTTGCATTATTACACAGCTTCTGGAATACTTGATTCTGGTTGGTCAATCGTGGCATTCTGTGGTCAAATACATTTGACCATTATCCCAGACTATGGCTATGATTTCTTACATAGCCACACGTCTCTCATATCGCTTTGCGGTCTCATTCTTCTCACATAATAAAATATATTAAACTTAAATCAATAATTAATTAATTAATTCATTTGGTGTGTAGCCATGTAAAAATTGGGGGCCACACTTCATGTCGGGGTACTGATCACAGTGTTGAGATTTATTTTTCAATAATAAAAACCTGCTGACACATTTAACACAGTGTTAGCGCTTGACACGATGAAATGTAAAGCAATGAATAACATTCTTTCATGTTCCGTCAAACTTGACATTGAAAATCATGTGGGTTTGGAACAACATGAGAGTGAGTGTTGATCAAAGAATTTTATTTATGGGTTTAATATTCCTTTCAGTTTTTTTCGTAACCAGTCATGACTGCAAACAATTTTCAAAGAGTTTTAGTGTGGACAGTGAAATCTCATTGGTCTAAAATATAGAATTACAGTATATGTGATTCTTTTCTCGACTCTGATTGGTTAATCATGCCATCCAGTGGTCTAAAATTTGTGAATAATGACCGCACATCCGGTTACTCTGTCAACTTTCTTATTTCTTGTATTACTCTGCCATCTTTACAAGCAAGCTAATAAAATTATTTGAACTCAAAACAATATTTCAAGTCCATGTATTTATTTATTTGGCAATTAGTCTTGTAATAAGCGGTATAATGAGGAGTTACAGAGTCATTTTCACAATACGAACACCAAAGAACTCCAGGAGGTTCAATTAAGCTGATTCTGGAGACTCTGGTCTCTTTTTTCCCCCTCACAGAATTACATAATTTCAACTCAAATCAATATTTCATGTCCATTTAATTATGTACCTGGTAAGTAGCCGTGTAACAAGCGGGATAATCTACAGTCGGACGGTCTTTTTCTAAAAATAAAACACCTTTAAAACAATAGTTCAGAGCTGCTCCACATCAGGGTCCCGACCACACTGTCAGGGTTTATTTAGCGATAATGACTGTAGATTATTCCTTAAGTAGCGCATCGAAAACAAAACTAAATAATGCCAAACTAAATACTAATTTAATACTAACTAAATACAAAAAAAAGAACATAATGGTCCTAAAAATTGACTTATTTTCTTCTTAAAATATAATTCCACATTTTTTCCCTAAACTAAAAATAAAATAGAAACTAAACTAAATTATTTTAATTAAATATTAACTAGATACGAAAAAATAATGCAATAAAAATAAAACCTCAATGGTCCTAAAAATAGCCCTAATTTTTAATGCAAAATAATATTTCTTACATTTTCTTTTTTTTTTTAATCATAAACAAAAACAATTAAAAAAAATTTTTTGGAAAAAAACTAAACTAAATACTAATTTAATACTAACTAAATAAAAAAATTATGCAAAAAAAACACTTAATGTTCCTAAAAATAGTCCTCATTTTCTTTATGCAATATATAATTTCACTTACTTTTTTATTTTCCTAAACTAACAAAAAATTTAAACTTACAAAATTGGAAAAATAAAAACTAAACTAAATACAGCTGCAAGCAGTGATGACGGGCCCAAGCACATTGGGTCCATTTCCACCCGGTGGCTTTTGGAAAATAATGCAAGGTGGACATGCATTTGGCATTTTACATTTTTGAAGCAATTTGGGTAAATATCCTTTTCTCCCCAATTTGGAATGCCCAATTCCAAATGAGCTCTAAGTCCTCGTGGTGGCGTAGTGACTCACCTCAATCTGGGTAGTGGAGGACGAAACTCAGTTGCCTCCACATCTGAGACCGTCAATATGTGCATCATATCATGTGGCTTTTTTGAGCGTGTTACCGCGGAGACATAGCGCAAATGCTTTGTTTTATATCAAAAACTTCATCAATGTTCACAAACTTGGTATCAAATTAAAGCTTAAAAACTAAACTTTCATCTTCTGCAGTCTATTTTGCAATTTAAACATTACAGTGAAAACATTAAAAATGTTAAGGGTACATTTTTGCAACACGTGAGCGACAGTACTTATGTTTCATGTTCTCTGCTTATCTGATCCAATTATTGAAGAAAAAAAAAGCATTTCATTGTGAGGGTCCACTGATTGGTTAAGTAACATTATTACCTTCTAGATGAAGTTCTGTTAATATTTTTGCATCTGTGATTATTTGGCAGCTTTAATCACATGAAATGTCCGCTAACATTATACTAAATGTTTTTAATGGAAGTGTATTATACAGGATAAGTGTTTATGCATGTAAATATCCGAGCCGATTCGGGGCACTGCGAGGCAAGAGAAAAATAGTAAATGAGTTCCACCTGTGCGCCACACTGTTCTCACATTCCAGGGAGGAGTGGCGGGAGTATTTAAGGAGAGAAGACAGCGGCAGATGGGAAGAGATATACACACGGAGCTGTGTGTGTGACTGTGTCACTGTGATTGCTGAAAAGCAAGGCTGTTCGGTGTTGTTGAATGAGTTTGTTAATTGTGCTGAAAGCAAGTCAGAGGCCCAGAGACTCTCCAGCCTGAATTTGGCGATGGGGGTATGTGGTGAGCAGGGCGTGGCCGAGCGGCGTCGGGGCAGAGCGAGGCTGGAGAGATAAGTGGTAAACAAGTTCCACCTATGCGCCACACTGGTCTCGCGTTCCAGGGAGGAGCCGCGGGAGTATTTAAAGAGAGAAGACAGCGGCAGACAGGGAGAGAGAGAGAGACGCACGGAGCTGTGTGTGTCTGTGTTGTTGAATATGTTTGTTTATTGTGCTGAAAATTATGTTTTGATGTACACTGAAAAAGTGTGGCATTAAAGTCTTACGTGAATTGTTTACCTGGCTCCCGCTTCCTCCTTCATAGTTACGGCAGAGCACACACGCACGCGCGCACGCACATGCACACACACACACACACATTCATTTTTAATTTTTTAATTTATTGCTAACAGATTAATTTTGACATTCTTTGCTATAATTTAATAATTGAAGAAAAATTTAGATCTAAAGATTATACTGTAATGAAGTCATATACCATTTATATATATCCTTAATTTCTTTAAATTAACAAATGTAATTCAATGTATTAGGTGTTAAATTGGTCTAAGTAGAGTTTAATATGAGCACTGAAGTCATTTAGCCTTGTCATTTTGTTGCAATTATGTTGCAATAGGTCTCAATTTCTTTTATTGTTGCATTTTTTTCTCAGTTCTCTTTCAAAATACCTTACATTAAATACATTACATTACAATAGCACATTAACTTTTAGTCTGCACTCATTATTCATATGCACAACTGTTTAAATAGCCTTTAAATTATGTTGGGAAAATAAGGACATAAATTAGGTTAGACTACTGCGTGTCCGCCAATAAATTAAACATTAAAAAAATGAATTCCAACCGACAAACAACTATTGTTTCTCGATGTTGTCACAATGTCATCTTGACGGACTGGCACAGTTCCAAAGTTGTGGCTACAAATCAAAGAATTTCACTTTTCCGGTTGTCACAACGTAATCAGTAACACTGCCACGACAAACGTTTGGTCATCAAATTACGGTGTAGTCAGGTGATACAAGAAAACATATCCAAGTAATTAAAATAGACCAAATACACAATACACAACTAAATACACAAATGAGGATTCAATAGGCCTGTTGCAATTATTACATCATCTAATATTTAAATCTGGTATGTGGCCATATACGAACAAATACAATTAGAGCTCATATATTTGAGCATTTATGTACACATTTAAATTCCACAAAGGTTTAAAAAATCATGTTATATGAAAATTGCTATTTTTTTCATATTGACATATACAGTATATTGCATACATCTATATAAGTGACCTTTTTATATCAGTAAAAACATTTACGTTCAGCATACAAGTGTTCGGCATATATCATAATTTGCAGTTTCGTAGCCTACTGTATGACACTTAAAATTGTACTCACAACTAATGGGGATTTTAAGTGAATGTTAGGGATTCTTTGTATAAACATGAGATGTGTGTCTCATTCGCAGCACACAGGGTGAAGATTAAATGCTAGTTGTGATGTATGTGTGCTCTCTGCGGTCCCGTGAAGGTTCAGAAGGATATTGATAGTGAACGTACAACTTGGAGCACTCTGATGATACAAACAGCAGCTGTGCACTTGGATATGTTACAACTGCTTCAAGCTTTTCAAGCATTTGTTTCACCACTGTCAAACATGAAGGACAGCGATAGGATTCCCTCAGATTTGCATTTTTTGCTAAAAATTTGTGGGAATGATAAAAAAATGGCAAGCTATCGCAAATAACACGGAGATTAGTTGAATGTGCAAGATTGCAAAATTAGTCGTGTCTAGAAGAGATCCCTCTTTCGTCAACTTGCAACATGCGCAGTCTGTTATGTATAGTCCAAGTATGCGTAACTGTATTCATCAGTTAACTGTGTTTATCAAAAGAAATGACATATAAAGTTAAAGATCAGTTTAAGACGGCTAGCAAAATAACAGCAGCAAGCTCATGATACATGGCATTTGAAGTCGCACGGTAACGATAAGAACTAGTAAAAGATTACTTTAAATGGTCTGCTATGATAGAAAGTCATTCTTGATGATCAATTCAAGTTCTAAAATAAATATTTAACATAATAAATTTGATAACTTCATCTCTAGGTGTGCTATCGTCGGTCATGAGATATTGCAATCAGGGGAAAAGTACATCAATCAGCTCCGGTAAAAGGGGTCTGACTGGGTGGTCTAGTGGTAATTCATTCGCTCATTGAGGTTAAAGGCTCTAATCTGTCCATATGAAACTATATATTTTAATTAACAAAATTGCATCCGCATTTCAGTGGATGTATATCTTGGGTGGGGACACATTTGTTTGCTTATTTCTCAGGGCTTCGTCTGGAAAAGCATTGAGGAGTGCTCGCTGCCCATTCTCAATTCCTTAAATACATCACTGTGGCACAAATGTTGCCATCTTCTTTATACTGTATAATTAATGCTTATGTTGTTTACAATTAAAAGCCATTCATGAGGCATGTCGTTGCTATTTTGCTACCCATTTTAAACAGATCTTTAACTTTATATGTCGTTCTTTTGATAAACATAATAAACTGATGAACTTAGTTACACAAACGTAGACAAAGAGGGATCCTTTCTAGACAAAATCCTAGAGGGACTGAGAAGTGGTATTTTGGGAATCATTCAACAATGGACATTATACTATTGGACATTTCTGGTACGGCATCTGAACAAGTTAATTGCCACTCAGAACTGGGTTAAACGTATGACTTTGATTTTCTAGTATTTTTACATTTCAGTAGATTTTTTTTATTTACATAAAAAAAAGTTTGAGCAGTATAATTTCATTACAATTAACTTCTATAGCTTTTCTTTATTTCACAACAAAAAGTGCTTTCCCTTACACAAAAAACTGCCATTGCAACAGTATTTAAAATATCAAATATCATTTTACAATTTTACATCAGCAGTGTCTTGAAAATATTCTTTTGAAGCAATTCATGTAAACACAAGAGGGCAACTTCTATTATGTCTGATAAAATTGCCTTACTTCCTGGTACCAGTTAGTGGCGCTATGACCGTGACCCATAATAGCCACATAAATGTGACCAGCCCCGATTACCAAACATAAAGCTAAATTTTCATCAAAATCATACAATGCACACAGAAGATAACAAACTTCCTGTTTCAGATTTGTGCCCTTAATTTATTGCCTTGCCATGACAATACTGTTCAATATATAAAAAATCCATTCACATTTTAACATCTTCAATGTCTTGTTTGTGCCAGTCACATGAATTCCCTAGGAGTATTCAAAAGTTCAGGGCCTGCCATTTTCAAAAGAATGCACATTCAATCAAAAATGGCTGACTTGCTGTTGGGCGGAGCCAATGACTGTAATTTTGATAGTTGTCCAGCTTGATGAGAATATATGTAGCAAGTTTGGTGACCGTAGAAGAAACTGACACCACCTTTTGTCAAAAAGTGGCACTACAGAGCTCATGTGTTAACTTTTGCCCAGGCCTAAAACACTGATGTGTGTGCAAAATATCATGAAAATTGAAGCATGCCAAGTACTTCAAAAACGTGAATATACATAAAAAGGAATAATGACATTTAATGTGTTGCCAAGGCAACATTGTTTAAGATATCAAGAGTCTTGACATTAGTCTTAAAAAATGTTGAGCAATTCAGGTAAACATAAAATAAATTTTTAATTTCAAAGTGCCATACTTCTGTTAGTTGGTGGTGCTATGACCATGACCCACAATAGCCACATCAATGTAATCAGCCAGCAAGGTAAAACTTACAGCTCAATTTTGATGTAAATCAGACGATGCACGCAGAAGACAAGAGAAACTTCCCTTTTCATGTTTTTTTACGTTATTTTATCATGTCGCCATGGCAACACTGCTGGCTATATAAAAAATCTGTTCGCAATTTAGCATCGTCAATGTCATGGCATGATTCTGCCCACATTTGGTACCTGTAACATGAAACCCCTAGGAGGAGTATTTCAAATTCCAGAGCATGCAACCTCAAACAACCCCAAATGGCCAACTTCCTGTTGGGCAGAGCTTATGACTGTCAGCATAAAAGTTGTCTGGCTTGATGAGATCTATTTGTGTACAAAGTTTGGTGAAGGTAGCTCAAAAGAGATGTGCTACAGGGCCCTCGAACATGCCCATCTTCTAGGTGGTGCTACATAGCCTACGCAATGTCAGTGCTTGGGCCCTTAATACTAAATTATACAAAAAAACCTTAATAATCTTAAAAATAGGATTATTATCATTTCTAAATTTCTTTCTTTTTTATTTTGGGTTGAAATGTGACATGGGCATGTTCCTGACAGGTTTTGTGACATTCACCCAGAAAGGATGAAGTATATCACTATTAAAACTACAGTTCTTCTTACCTGTGTATACAGTTCTTTAGCTCCAGGTATGCCATTCCTGCAGCAGCATCTAATGCAAACTTAACCAGTTGTTTTGTCTTAAGGTCCTCCTTTTTCTTTCTTAAGAAAGATAAAAAGTCGCCGCCTGTTGAAAAATGACCAAATTATATGAGCTATGTGTATGCAATATATTAAAAACAAGTGTATGACACAACTTTTGATGAGGAAGGATTTCTGTGGCTAATGGCGGAGACAAAGATCCAGTTTACTGACCTGGTACAAGTTCCATTACTATGTAAATGGGCTGCCGTTGGGTACAGACGCCTATTAACTTCACAATGTTAGGGTGATCATACTGCTTCAGGATCCTAGAAGTGGTGGTGGAAGCATAAATGAATATGGTTTATCTTTATTTTATTGACTTTAACTTTTATTTCTAGATGTTTGAAGGTTTATAAACAGTATGTGTAGGTCTGAGGTAGGGTTGCTCCGATACCAAAATTTTGGCTTCTGTACAATATCAGCCCTGGTACCTCAATATTGATACTAAATCGATACAATAAACAACAAATAAAAGCCTCAGATTTTTTATGAATTTACACAGAAAATGACTATTAAAATAACAGCATAAAGTCTCACAGATACAAATGATGCGTTTTCTGATTAAAATTTTTCTGGATTCCATGTTAAATGTTTTAATTACATGTTATGATCAAATGGTGTTTCATACAATTGATACATAAAGCTTTAATCAAATAAAAATATTATATATATATATATATTTTTTTTTTTTTTTACAAAAAAATATAGCGCGACAGAGCTTCACGGTATTAATGAAAACATACATTAAAAAAAGTCAATTTTCCTGTGGCGCAAGGCTGCTATGGTTGAATAACAACATGCCAATAAAACACAGTGATTTTTTGTGAAACATTTGTGATATTGCATAAAGATAATAATGAGTTTGTGTGAGTGTGTGCATGTGTGAAGCAGATGACAGAGCAGAGCGGCACCTCTTGTTCATTCTGTAGCGTGCAGTGCATGTGACTGTATATTATTTAATTAAATTGCATCCTTCTGCTGTTTAATGATCACACTTGGCCATATCCAGAGGTTTTTTATTTTATTTTCAAATTGTCATTGATCTCAAATTTGTCACATCTCATATAATTTTGCTAATGACAACATACTGTAATATGGTAACGAAATTAGCAACAAGATGATATCGTACCGTTAAAACTTTTTTGGTATCGCAATATTTCATTAGTACCAGTAAACTGCTAAACCCTAGTCTGACGTAAAGAAAAAGGTTTTGGATAAACAGTGGATATGGGTTCACCTGGCTTCTGAGAGGAACTTTATCTTGATGTCTTGTGGTAGATCTTCCTTACAGGTTTTCACCGCCACAGGGGTTTTATCTCGAAGTGTTCCTTTGAAAACCTCTCCAAAGTTTCCCTAAAATAATTTTCAGAGCCATGTTTGATTTTTTTAAATAGTACAATAAAAAAAGTACCAAAAAGCAACATAGTAATACCATGTATCACGGTATTCTTTGAAGTACATTGGAGTAACATAAGTACAAAGGATGGTTCAGGATGAAAAACTAGTCTTCCATCAACCGAGTAGTCAATTATTTTAGTAGTTCATATTTTAAGTGACTCTAAGGCTTACTTTGCCAAGGAGTTCTCCAAGAATAACGTCCTCGTGATTGAGGATCCATTTCTTATCCTGAGGAAACAAATAAAAGCAGTGAATTAGCATTCTGACACGTTCATTAATGAACTAATGACTCATATGGTGACAAAGAGAGAAACAGAGATGATGAGTGCTTTGTGGGTCAGTTACTGTGGTGATGGTCTGCTTGTAATCAAGTGGGAATATAGTAAAAACACAAATGTAACCGGATCTTTGAGATTCCCATTTATCAACGGATCCCTACAGAGTGTGTTCCATCAAAAGTTGAAATGTCATCAACTTTTGGTTGCATGACGGAGCATTCATTTTACAAACCCATGAGTTTTCCCTCCCCCTCCTTGCAACAAACCATCCCAATTCAAATAAATGGATTCACAACTCTAGCTGCAACTCCAGTGATTAGGCAACCAAATGCTACATTTGAGAGGTCAGCGATTCAAAGAGATTTAAAACATAAAAATAAGAAAAAATATTTTATTTTGGAAAATCTTACAGTTTGACTAACATACAATTATATGTATGTAATTTCATTCCTTAATAGGATATACCGTCTTGTTACCTGAATCGGTATCTGCCTCCGATATAGACATTATATTTAATCCCCTTTTTCTCCCCAATTTGGCATGCCCAATTCCCATTACTTACATGGTCCTTGTGGTTGCAATCCGGTTGCCTCCGCTTCTGAGACAGTGAATCCACGCATCTTATCACGTGGCTCGCCGAGCATGACCCTGCGGAGACTCTGTGATCCATACACAGCTTACCACGCACCCCATTGAGAGCGAGAACCACTAATCGTGACCACGAGGAGGTTACCCCATGTGACTCTACCCTCCCTATTAACCGGGCCAATTTGGTTGCTTAGGAGACCTGGCTGGAGTCACTCAACACGCCCTGGATTCGAACTCGCGACTCCAGGGGTGGTAGTCAGTGTCAATACTCACTAGACATTTTTAACAGAATAGGGTATTGGCTTGATGAGTCCAGTCCAAATCCGATTCCTGTGTGTTAAACATGGTGGTGGCGTAGTGGCTAGAGCACAGGGCTGCTAATCAGAAGGTCGCTGGTTCGAACCCCACGGCCACCACCATTGTGTCCTTGAGTAAGACACTTAACTCCAGGTTGCTCCGGGGGGATTGTCCCTGTAATAAGGGCTCTGTAAGTCGCTTTGGATAAAAGTGTCTGCCAAATGCATAAATGTAAAAAGACTTGTGCATTTTATTTAAAGTCTCTCGGAGACATACGATAGCTTACTGAATCTCAAAAGGCTGCATTTAATAAATACATGTACAGTCGCACTTCAGTAAATGAGCAGTGCTCTACTGTGTCACATATACTTAGCATGGACGGGCTGATGACAAGCTACTGTATTTAGCTCGGAGCAATTTTGCAATATGTGAGCACTCCACACAAACTACATCTCAGAGGCAAACTCAGCAAAAAAGAAACGTCCTCTCACTTTCAACTGCTTTTATTGGCAGAACACTGACATTCCTGTCTTGCAGGAAATCACGCACAGAACGAGCAGTATGGCTGGAGGCATTGTCATGCTGGAGGGTCATGTCAGGATAAGCCTGCAGGAAGGGTACCACATGAGGGAGGAGGAGGATGTCTTCCCTGTAACACACAGCATTGAGATTGCCTGCAATGACAACAAACGGTCCGATGATGCTGTGAAACACCGCCTCAGATCATGACGGACCCTCCAAATAGATCCCGCTCCAGAGTACAGGCCTCAGTGTAACACTCATTCCCTTGATGATAAACACCAGTTCGACCATCACCCCTGGTGAGACAAAACCGCAACTCGTCAATGAAGAGCACATTTTGCCAGTCCTGTCTGGTCCAGCAAAGGTGGGTTTGTGCCCATAGGCGACGTTGTTGCTGGTGATGTCTGGAAAGGACCTGCCTTACCACAGGCCTACAAGCCCTCAGTCCAGCCTCTCTCAGCCTATTGCGGACAGTCTGAGCACTGATGGAGGGATTGTGCGTTCCTGGTGTAACTCGGGCAGTTGCTGTTGCCATCCTGTACCTGTCCCAAAGTGTAACAATCGGATGTACCAATCTTGTGCAGGTGTTGTTACATGTGGTCTGCTACTGCGAGGATGATCAGCTTTTCTTCCTGTCTCCCTGTAGCGCTCTGTTTGGTCTCTCACAGTACGGACATTATTGCAATTTATTGCCCTGGCCACATCTGCAGTTCTCATGCCTCCATGCAGCATGCTTAAGGCACGTTCACACAGATGAGCAGGGACCCTTGGCATCTTTATTTTGGTGTTTTTCAGAGTCAGTAGAAAGGTCTCTTTAGTGTTCGAAGTTTATATAACTGTCACCTTAATTGCCTACCATCTGTAAGCTGTTAGTGTCTTAATGACCGTTCCACAGGTGCATGTTCATTAATTGTTTATGGTTCATTAAACAAGCAAGGAAAACATTGCTTAAACCCTTTACAATAAAGATCTGTAAAGTTATTTTTACAAAATTATTTTTAAAATACTGTGTCCTGAAAAAGGGACGTTTCTTTTTTTGCTGAGTTTAGATGCTCGATAGTTTGGTTCGCTTATAACATGCATTGAGATCAGAACCGGTGGAGTAATTCACCAGATCTTGAAAGCAAAGCATATTAAACTACTGTGAACAAGCCCACAGACACTCAATGGTCCCCATCCCATTTCATTTGTGTGTCAAAATGAAAGCCCCAGAAATTACAACTGAAATGCATTAGTAATGTATGATAAAATTCAAAATAAATGTATTAAGTTTGATTTCAATTGTTGTTTTCATTAAAAATAATAAAAATAAAACAAGTTATATATTTGTATTATTGTTATTGTTGTTTTATTTTTTAGATAAGATTACAATCATTTTTTAAATTAGACTGAAATCGAATAACAAACAAAGAGACCTCTCAATCCATTTGTCCAGATAAAAGTTAAAAAAATGTGTAAAGAGAACTTCCTTTCTAATGAAGACTTTTGCTTGAATTACTGTTAATTCTGCCATTGCATTATCCAGTAGACTTTAAAAAAAAAAAAATTAAAAAATTATATGTAATCGTTTTTATCTCTGTTTCATAATGAAATGTGTAGTTAGAGGTTTGTTTCTTTCCATATAAAATAGTACCCCCAATCAGTTACATACAGTGAGGTATAGCTATTCTAAACCGATTAAGAAAAACAACACTTGTATCTGATCGGGATCGGCTGATGCGGAGAGTTTAGGTATAGGTGAATCCGAAGTCCTTAATGGAAACAATTGCTGACTAAATAGTTTTTAGCTGTTGCGACCTGTATTCCCCATCTTTGTATGTACACATTTTTAGTATTATTTTGAATATGGTTATTATTATGATAAATAGTTTTGTTTCATTATGGTTTTTGTTATGTTAAATTAATGTTCAATTAAAAAAATGAAACTGATAAAAACACTTTCTAAAATCTCAATACGTTCACAGCAGTGCGAATGATAACTAACATTAACCATGACACTGATAATGGTGCCAACTAAAGGGCCATTGCTCTGAACATCATGAAGCTGAGTGTCCTGTTGTGTTGTCATTAACCTGAACAGTAATGCACTACACTCAATACACATTTCCAACACTGAACAAAACAAGCTGCAGTATTTGCATCAAAACACTGGGTTTATAGAGCTTAGTTTGAATCCATCAAACTGTTCAATTAATTTCTAAATAATTCATTACAAGCTTTGCTTTGTGTCTGATTAGTCTTAACATAGTCCAGCTTTTCCAGCTGGGTAAAGTAGCTAAAACAATGATATATCAAATTATCATTAGTGAAAATATCAGTGAAAAATGTTGCAAGAAGTACAATACAGTTAAAAATAATCACATTTCTGAAAATCATATATGAAATGAAAGCTGTCATCATCATCATCATCATCATCATCAGGAATGCAACTATATAGTAAACATAAAATACAAACATCTCTTTTATTCAACAGTCACTGATACTGTAAGCCCCAATTAGCTACAAACTTTATGTCTGCTCCAACCTTAGGCGGTTTTCCTACAGAGACATTTTTTACTTATCAGTGAGCCTGCTTGAATGCATAAGCCAATGTAATTTAATATCTTTGATGTCCAGAGAAAAATATGGAAATATGAGGAAAAGAAAATGATTGAAAATATAATGAAATTATCGACTATTGATGATAAAATGCTCTATATCATCACAAAGGAAAGGATCCCAGCTTTCTAATGTCATCTAGGTTGAGCTTCTAGTCCACTCAGAGGCTGAAATATTCAATGAAATATTGGGGGTGGTGCATGAATTGAAAATGTATGTCTATGGACGAGCACATCTATGAGGGATGAGATGCGTTAGACCACCACCTACATTTCAGATCTGCATATTGTGATGGAAGCTGATAGAGATTTGTATTTTTTTATATTATATTATATTATATTCACCCATTGCTAAATTGAAAGCACAACAACTACAAATAATATCAAGTTTTTCCTTGTGAATTTGATTTTTTTATGAAAATCAGATGATTGAAGCACGCTCCAAAACATTTGGGACAGTCGAGTGGTTTAACACCATGAAATATAACCATTTCTTCGAATAATACTTATTAAGCATTTGGGCGCTGAAGTCACAAGTTTTGCCCTTTACACACTGAGATTTTAACTATATTGTGCACTGTAGAGGGTGAAATGGCCAAAATCATATTATGTGTAGTTGTGGTATGTTCAATTTAGCAAAGTGTGAATATAATTTACAAATCTCTCCTTTTTGTTTTTATTAGCATTTTTTCATACAGTCCCAACTTTTTCGGAATTGGGGTTGTACAATATTATTTATAAAGTCAAGTCTTTTTTATTTGGGGGGTTTCTGAAAAATAACACCCATTTTTGTTGCAATTATTCCACAGTTTGTTTAAATGGTGAGCTTTTACATTTGAGTTTAAAACATTGCAGGCTGAAGCTCTGAAATGCACCAGAGTTGAAAGGTTAATTTATCACGATACTTGCTTCGTTGCTTAATTTTATACCACCAGCAAAATCATCAACATTTAATGAATTTTTAATCAATTATCCAGCCCTGATTCACAGGGGTCTGGTGGTGTTTGTCAGCAGCCCTGATCTCGCATGCACGCTGTAGCAGAAACATCACCACTATTATGATTTCAGTCAGCATGTTCGGCTGAGGTGCTTTGCTCCCGTCATCAAAAACCCATCAGATGAACACAGACGCAGGCAATCATCCAGCCTGATAGATGCACACATGCACACACTCCCCAGGAGGATACCAGCCAGTGTGGAGCAAAGGAGTTTAAACTGACTTCTTTTGGCTACACAAGGAGATTGTGTCGGTTCAGGAGGAAATCAGTACACACACACACACACACACACACACACACACACACACACACACACACACACATCACAGGACTTTACATCACCCAGACATTTTGATTTGAGAACTGCACTGCCTGACAATCAATTTAAAGTCCAGCTGCACACATTGGTCCAACTGAGCAATCTACACTCTGATCATTTCTGTAATAAGAAACTTTATGGCCTCATATTGGAATTGCAGTGATGGCTTTAGTGGAGATATATCAAATGGCCGTACACCGAGCCGAAAAGCTTGTTAAAATGAAGAGCGAGAGCATGTTTCACCTTTATGAGAGGGTTTAAGAGTATGACCCCAGATTTCTTGGTGATGACTTGTTTAGTTGTGTAATGATGCTCTATGAGCTGTGGGATGGTGGGGAAGCCAGTGCCTTCAAATCTGTACTGATTCTGTGAACAAAAAGAGCCACAAACAAAATCAGAGAGTACACTGAGCTCATATACATTATATACATTAGGGCAGTGTAAAGGCTGATATTAAAACAAGTAAAAACAACAACAAAAAACAATGAAATAAAACATTATACCATACTACTCTTACTATTTCTGTATTATGTACTGTATACTGTGCAAAGTTTGCAAATTATCTGTGTGCATGGAATACCCGGACAACCGGTGTCTACACTTACAAAAGTCAGAAGTAAACTAGTGTGAGGCAAGTACATCCGTAAAACTCAAAGCCTAACCCACCTGTACCCTAACCTCAGCTCAGTAGCAGCAATAAGTATGCTGCGATAAGTATGCTGCATCAAATGCTTAATTATTCATACAAGTGCATAGTAGTTGAAGACACATAATCTGAAGAGGAACCATCTTTATACTTTAATAACTTGGGAGTTTTTCATTATAGCAGAGTCAATGAGGTGCAAATCACTCACATCAGCGAACTGAATGATGAAGTGTCTGCGTTGTCCATCTGAGAACACCGACAGCACATACTCTCCAGGTTTGCCGTGGCTCTCGCGTACCAAGAAGTCTCCCTGCAGCTTCAGCAGCTCCTGAGCTTCTGTCCTGGGAATGGCACCGTGATACCACTCCTGCTCACCCAGCGGTTTCTCACTGGTGGGAATCACGTCGAAAAACTAATGGGGGAAAAATAGGTAAAGACAGATCATTTTCACTGTCAGGATAGACAAATGAGATGTTGAGAAAGGAGGAGTTTAAGTTTTGAAACTTACTGTGGAAGAGCTCAGAACTGACTTGGGCGAGCGGATGATTCCGGCGATGGAGTGCCTGATGGTCTCAAACTTTGATATCTTGTCTTTGCTTTTGTCCTGCAATGTACAGTATGCCAATGACAAAGTCTTGTAACACATTTACAGAGTACTGCGAATACAAATCTCATGTTTTACAGATGTATAATGGTCATTCAATGGTATATTAACACACTAGTCATTGAATAACATGGTACGCAAACAGTCAAAAGTCTGGACACACAAAATCATTCTTTATTACTTACCACATCTTAGAATAATAGTTTAGTCATCAAAACGATCAAATAACACAAAATGGAAAAGTATGGCAATTATGTAGTGCCAAAAACATTTTGAGATACCCCCTTTTTTATGTTTACACACTGCTATCAGAATTTATAAAAATGATAAGAGATAAAAGAGAATATTTTTTATTTAGAATTCCCCTTAGATGCTACATAACAGATATTTACACACATCCCACAAGACATAATAATAACGATTTACACAAATCATCTTGTTCAAACGTTTACATCACCTTGGTTCTTAATATAGAGTATTGTGTTGTCTTCTTGAGCATCAATGACGGTTTGCACCTTTTGTAAAAGTTGTGTATGAGTCCCTCAATTTTCTGAGTGTCAAAATATTTTGTAACCACTTTTGGGAAGAACTCAAATGTGCAGAAGATGCTGGGAAACCAAAAAACATGCAGTACCTTGAAGATTTTTCTTAAGAACGGTGGTCAGCTTCACTGCTCAGGACAAAGCATGGACTCATGCACAACTATCACAAAAGATACAAACAGTCATTAATCATCCAGGAAGCAACACATCGTTTTAAGTACCATGGGGATGTAAACGTTTGAACAGGATAATTTGTGTAAATTCAGATATTATTTGACCTACCTTTATGTTTCTAAATAAGAAACAACATGCAAATGGATCCCTCTTTTCTTTCTTTTTTTGTATGATAAACATCTTGCAAATTATGCAAGGGGGATGCAAACTTAAGCACACAACTGCATGTAGGAACAATTTATTTTTGACTAAAAATGTATTTCAAGAATTTAAGCATTATCCTTACAATAAAAATTAGAGTAATACGGTTTTAAAATCATGAGTAACATAATTTCAGTCCATTACTGTATGTCTCAAAGTACCTCGGTATCACCATCTAATGCCATCACTGTACCATGGAACCACCACAGTAATTTAAAAAAAAAAAAAAAAAAGTAAATGAAATACTTGTGCTTGTCTACTCTGGTACAAACAATCACATAAAAAGTTAAAGAATTAATAAAAAAAAATACAAGTAAATAAAATCCACTTGAAAAAATTTTTTTCTAGCAGCAGTTAATTTTTTTTAAACAGTATTAAAAACATAAAATGCATCAACACTCTGGTTGGAAGAGACTGATAAAAGTGAGAACACACTGCCCTCTTCAGCCAACTTCAACACCATACGCAAGTCAAACCTAACTACATTAATATTTACAACTGCACATGCATCAGGATACGAATCACAGGACTCTGATCTGTATTGCTATGGGATGCCATTCAAATAAGTGTTGCAAAGCGGTTGATGTGTCAGCATGTGGTCTATGCCCATACTGATTAAATTCTACCCCACAGTGCTCCATCCTAATCTAAAGCAGAGATACAGCACCGATGGATTAAATGAGACATACTGTACCTCCTACAAAATATAGAATTATCTGTGTGCTGAACTGTGACACATGATTTACATTTACAGCATGATAAATGCTTTGTTCTCAGAGTAAAACATACAAACTTGGCAGACTCCCAACACCTGTTTGAAAAACAATACTCAATGTGAAAAAGAGTTGGCAACTAATTAAAATGGAAGGTCTGATGTTTGATGGCATGCTGAATTAGTCTACCCTTTCAGGTTCTAGTTTCATCAATAAAAAAGCTGGACTAATTCTTCCCTCAAACTGTTTCCATTTGTACTCTATTACACGCTAAAAGTATGAATTTCACTGGTGATGGAAAAATAAACTTTGTATATGCACCAATATAACCATAAAAGTATGCAGTGTCAATAATTGCACCTTGACACCAAAGACAACCTTGTTGCATACTGTTTGCATTTGCAATCAATCTGAATTTGAAGGAATCCATTCCTTTTGTTCATTTGAAGAGGACCATCTTAAACCTCTTCTGTAGTGCAAGGAGATGTGGGCAGTATGAGCCCAAAAATCATGCATGGATGCACATTTAAAAAATGTACCATAAATGGTATGGCATCCAGGGAACTACAATTTTGCATCTGTGGGGAAATACCTGGGCAGATAACCAAAAGTTTGGTTGTTGGTTTGAATCCCTCATGGGACACCACCCCTTTGCCATTACCATTCTTAAGTACTAAAGCCCTGGCTGCTCTATGGAAATTGTTCCATCTTTGGGCAAAGATCTGGGTATATAGCCAAAAGATTGTTGGTTTGAATACCACATGTGATAACACCCCTTAGCCACCACCATTCTGCCCCGAAGCATGGTACTTAACCCCAGGTTGCTCCAAGGAGATTGATGCATGTGTGGATCAAGATCTGGAAGGATAACCAAAAGGTTGTTAGTTCAATTCCCACATGAGACGCCACAATTTAGCCACCATATTTTAGCACCTGAGCAAGGCACTTACCCCCACATTGCTCCAGGGGGATTTTTGCGTGGTTAAAAGGTCTGGGCAGAACCCCAAAAGGTTGTTTGTTGGAATCCAACATGGGACAGCACCCATTAACCACAACCTTTCTGCATCGGAGCAGAATATTTAACCTCAGGTTTCAATAGGGGGAATGTTGCATATGTTGATAAAGATCTGGGTGGATAACTCAAGGTTGTTAGTTCAAATCCAACATGGGACAACACCCTTATCCACCACCATTTCACCCCAGAGCAAGGTAGTTAAAACCCCAGGTTGCTTCTGAGGGACTCTTGCTTATGTGGATAAATATTTGGATGGACTACCAAAAGGTTGTTTGTTCGAATCCCAGATGGGACAACACCCCTTAGCTACCACCCTTCTGCCCCTGAGCAGAATATTTAATCTAAGGTTGCTTCAGGGGGATTCTTGTGTATGTTGATAAAGATTTGGGTTTACTATCAAAAGGTTGTTGGTTCAAATCCCACATGTGACAACAACCCTTAGCAACCAATATTCTGCCCCTGAGCAAGGTTCTAAATCCGAAGTTGCTCTAGGGGGATTGTTACAAATGCAGATATAGATCAGGTTATATTGAACAAAAGACTGTTGGTTTGGGACATCACCCATTTACCACCACTATTCTGACCTTGAGCATGTTACATAATCCCAGGTTGCTACAGGAGGAATTGGGACACTGCCTTGGACAGCACTGAGCTGTGTCATATAAAAATTAGTGCCATACCATTGAGTTGACCGAGCGGGCGTCCTCTTCATAATTGACAACAGGCGGTGGTTCTTTGCCCTCGTTCTCTTGCATCTTCTGCTCCAGCAGTTCTCTTTGTGCCATGAGTTTGGCCTCTGAGCAGCTCAGCAGCTGAACCGTCTGTCTCAACTCTTCCAAAGACTGCTTTTGACTGAGTAACAACACCACACTAAAGAGAAAGGGAGAGAGAGGTCATGTTATTCAATCCACAATGAATGCTTCTCTTTAATCTCTTCTTAAGGATATTAGTTTCTTTCCCTGAATGTTATGTAAGAAGCATTTGTACTGTCAGGGATATTATTGTAAACAATTTTAACAACAAAAGAGTGAAACTGAACAAAAATACTACCAAAAACTTTTTTTTAAATTGCCTTTAATAAATAGTAGGGCTGTCAAAGTTAACGTGTTAACATGCAATTAGTTAAACATGTTTAATGCAGTTAATTGTTTTGAACATTGTTAATGCATTTATGAAGGATCCAAATACATATGCACAGAGCAGCAGATACAGTGAGGAAAATAAGTATTTGAACACCCTGCTATTTTGCAAGTTCTCCCACTTAGAAATCATGGAGGGGTCTGAAATTGTCATCGTAGGTGCATGTCCACTGTGAGAGACATAATCTAAAAAAAAAAAATCCAGAAATCACAATGCATGATTTTTTAACTATTTATTTGTATGATACAGCTGCAAATAAGTATTTGAACACCTGAGAAAATCAATGTTAATATTTGGTACAGTAGCCTTTGTTTGCAATTACAGAGGTCAAACGTTTCCTGTAGTTTTTCACCAGGTTTGCACACACTGCAGGAGGGATTTTGGCCCACTCCTCCACACAGATCTTCTCTAGATCAGTCAGGTTTCTGGGCTGTCGCTGAGAAACACGGAGTTTGAGCTCCCTCCAAAGATTCTCTATTGGGTTTAGGTCTGGAGACTGGCTAGGCCACGCCAGAACCTTGATATGCTTCTTACAGAGCCACTCCTTGGTTATCCTGGCTGTGTGCTTCGGGTCATTGTCATGTTGGAAGACACAGCCTCGACCCATCTTCAATGCTCTAACTGAGGGAAGGAGGTTGTTCCCCAAAATCTTGCAATACATGGCCCCGGTCATCCTCTCCTTAATACAGTGCAGTCGCCCTGTCCCATGTGCAGAAAAACACCCCCAAAGCATGATGCTACCACCCCCATGCTTCACAGTAGGGATGGTGTTCTTGGGATGGTACTCATCATTCTTCTTCCTCCAAACACGGTTAGTGGAATTATGACCAAAAAGTTCTATTTTGGTCTCATCTGACCACATGACTTTCTCCCATGACTCCTCTGGATCATCCAAATGGTCATTGGCAAACTTAAGACGGGCCTTGACATGTGCTGGTTTAAGCAGGGGAACCTTCCGTGCCATGCATGATTTCAAACCATGACGTCTTAGTGTATTACCAACAGTAACCTTGGAAACGGTGGTCCCAGCTCTTTTCAGGTCATTGACCAGCTCCTCCCGTGTAGTTCTGGGCTGATTTCTCACCTTTCTTAGGATCATTGAGACCCCACAAGGTGAGCTCTTGCATGGAGCCCCAGTCCGAGGGAGATTGACAGTCATGTTTAGCTTCTTCCATTTTCTAATGGTTGCTCCAACAGTGGACCTTTTTTCACCAAGCTGCTTGGCAATTTCCCCGTAGCCCTTTCCAGCCTTGTGTACAATTTTGTCTCTAGTGTCTTTGGACAGCTCTTTGGTCTTGGCCATGTTAGTAGTTGGATTCTTACTGATTGTATGGGGTGGACAGGTGTCTTTATGCAGCTAACAACCTCAAACAGGTGCATCTAATTTAGGATAATAAATGGACTGGAGGTGGACATTTTAAAGGCAGACTAACAGGTCTTTGAGGGTCAGAATTCTAGCTGATAGACAGGTGTTCAAATACTTATTTGCAGCTGTATCATACAAATAAATAGTTAAAAAATCATACATTGTGATTTCTGGATTTTTTTTTTTTTAGATTATGTCTCTCACAGTGGACATGCACCTATGATGACAATTTCAGACCCCTCCATGATTTCCAAGTGGGAGAACTTGCAAAATAGCAGGGTGTTCAAATACTTATTTTCCTCACTGTATGAGTCTAAGCCAAACAAATTGTAGAAAGTAATAATCTCACACACATTTTTTATTTTCTTAAAAAGGAAGTGAATGCACCAATGAGTTAACTACAAATAAAATGATTAGATTAATCTTTATTAAATATCTTAATCGTTTAACAGTCCTTATAAATACACCAAAGAATGGTAAAAATTAGATGGTCAGATTTTTGGCATGAAATGGTAGTTCTTGCAGGACAAACAGAGAAGTTGAGGTGTAGAGTTGAGGACTGCTGCCCATCTGTTTCCAGTGTGTGCGGCAGTGGTAATTATATCAGCATCTCTTGTGAAGGATTGCCCAGCAAACCTTAAAGAATGTGCTGAGGCTGGACAAATTCCCATCCATCCAGCACAACTTAACAGTTCACGGAGCTCTATCAGTCCAAGCCCTTTCATCTTCACCGAGGCACTGAGGTCAACATGGGCTAGTCTGCTCAGCCTAATGAAGCTCTTTGGAATCACTTCAGAAGACACTTCACTACTGTACTTATTGTTAAAGCTGACACACACAGAATGATCTACACAGGAAATGAATGAAATATGATTAAAGCCTGGTGCACAATGCACAATTTAATCCATGATTTTGCCATTTAAGAAAAATTTCAGGAATTATAAAAGAGTTCTTTAGTCGATCAGCAGTCCTTGATCGTTCAGCATCACAGCTGATTAATTGTCTTTGCAATGTATCTTAGTCTTTGTTTTAATGGCAGCGGTGATGATGCTATATTCATCATCCGCTGCCCAAAATAGGCTTATTAAACTACACCTCTCCTCTCTCCTGCCCACTCCTGTTGTGAGCCTGGCCGATGGACAGCCCTCAAAGTCAGGGTGACGATGACAAAAGGGAGAGGCGGGTCATTCTGCCACGATATTATATACTCAACATAAATTTCTTGTTGTTTAGCATTCCTTTCAAGCTATGATCATACTATCGAAATGACCTCAAGTTTGCTCTCAAATGTCCAGTTACGTCCAGCCAACAACAGACTCCAAACACCTTGACTTCTTTATGTCTTTTCTAGGTAAAACATTCCCAACATTACCGCAAGGACTTGCTTGGGTTTGTGCAGTGCTATTTCAATTTTGTGTGTCATTGAGGATGTCATGATTGTGACACACCCGGTCAACACTGATAATCATGACCGTGATCAATTATCATACAAACCGACATAAATGCTAGTTTATATTGTAGTCTTGGCATTTATTGTACGCAAGCAAGAATGGACAGAGGGGGGAAAACGGCAAGTGCGCACCCGGCATTAGATCTGATGAAATGTTTTGCAGCTTTCAAGTGCGGTTGAAATTTCAAGATCAAATAATGATTTGATTTTGTTATTATTGTAAGTTATTTCAATGTTATTACACAGCTTATAATGAGCTAATGCTCATGAATTACCCTTTGCAGTTTGGTTTATGCAAATAAACATTATTTGTTAGATGCCACATACTGTATAAATAAACAAAAAAAAAAAGTCACCTAGATTGTTTACAACTGATGCTCAACAACAACAACAACAACAACAACAAATACAATAGCTTTAGTCAGGTGGTTTAATTTTGAGACAAGACACTGCCTTCATTTCATCTGTGCAGTGGTTGAATATATTTTAGAGGTTCATTCACTTACTCTGATTTCTTCTCATGCGATTTGGTAGATTCATCTATTTTATTCGCCAGGTCCAGCATGAGGTCCTCTTTGCTGCGCAGACTCTGCTGTGTTAACAGTAGCTCCTCTGAAGAGGATTTCAGCCTGACCAGAGATCAGTCAAACACACAGCTTCACCAACTAATATCAATTAACATTCAGCCGGACTAGAGAGCAGTCATAACCAGAATCATGACATAAGTCAGAATCAACGTCAGAGACAGATGGTTTATGTATTAGAAACCATTTGAGACAAAGGACCTGTGCAAAGGTCAAAACACATTTCTGACACACACGGACACACACACACACACACCTGAATTTATGTTTCTCATAATCTTGCAAATTGTAATAATAAAGAATGACTAGGTGTGTCCAAACATAGAATTTGGGGACTGTGGAAAATGTTTAAATTCACTAATGTTCAACTAATGCAACCAAGCGTTTATATTACATTACCAATGTTTATAACATTCATGCAAATCATTATATGGACCATCTATTTTACAGACAAGTGGCAAACTCACATTGCTTGTAAACTGTCCGCTGTCAAACTATTCCACAGTATCTCATTTGCTTGAAGATCCTCAGTTTCGTCTAATAGCATTACATCAAAGTCTACATTTGGTTCCTTGGTTTCTGGTAAACTAGAAACAAGAAAAGTAACAAGTAAAAAAAATAAATGTTGAGACATGTTTTCTTTAATACATGTCTAACAAAACAACATTCACACCTTTAACATTTTATCATTTACAATCCAATATGGAATTTTTATTCACGAGTGTTTAACATACCTATACACTTCGATGAAGTTGTCATACTCTGAAAGAGGATCGATTTGGTCGATGGAAGTGTGTATTTCTTTATGGACCTTTACGATTTCATCTGTTAACAGACTGGTGATTTCACTGTACTCCTCCAGAATCCCCTTACTAGAACAAATGTACACAGCAAAATGAAAAACAGTCTTTTTTTAACAAAACGCACCCATTTGTGTTCGTGCCGCTTCATTGCAGTGAGCCAAATCTACTCTAATATTATTATGTTTTGATGTTTAGGCAGATGTTGAATGATACCTAAATTCATGTGGCTTGTTGAGGAGAGGTGTACTGTTACTTGACTAAATGATCGGAAGGTTTTTGCCTAGCAGACGTTAAAAAAGCTCTCGAAAGTAATTTATAAAAATAAACTGACATTTATGCTTCTCATCGGCTCTAAATAACAATTAACAATTGTTTTCTGACTTCACTTCAAACACTGAACAGACCTTTGCATGGCTTGTTTGGCCCTTGCTGAATGGTCATATAGAAATCAGTGCGTTTTAAGTCCAGAAGGCTCTTGCAATTGTTTCCTTCATGTGGATTAACCTCCACTTCAGATTACTGCAAACTGTGTGATTAAAAAACAGCTTAAGAAAAAAAAACCCAAAGAGGGCTGTTCTCTGCTAATCCTCTGACTGGATTGAGGCTACAACATGCAACAAAGCCTTTAGTGTACCGGCACGTGTTGTGTATTGTCCACAACAAAAGAGTTTTATGCACAAGGCTGTCCAAAGCGTTCACAATCACCAGACACAGTTTGAGGAAAACACTGCCCTCCACAGTTGAAAGGGAGTCTGAATTTTCTCATCAAATTAATGCTGAAATCTTTATAGTTTAAATCATGATTTTTAAAATGTAACTTATTCTCATTTATTTTACAAATATCAAATGCAAATACTTTTAAATTACAGCTATAAGTATCTCCCTCACTTTTGTTTTCATATGACATATTTTTGTTATTGCTTATGTTGTCTTACATATGCATAAACAAACATACAGTGTGATCAGATTATTCTGATTCACAAATGTTTGGCCAAATAGGCTGATTTATATCAATATAAATAATAGAAAACAAAACCGTAAAATGTCTCTAAAAGCTAGGACTGGGTAAAAATCAATCAATATTTTACTACCTGCGCAACTCTCTACAATGCAAGTAAATCACTCACATATGCGACTAAAAAGTCTTAGATTAGCCACTGGCTGGTAACTGTTCAGATTTCACTTACCAGCGATTGAGTAGCGAAGAAGTTCAGCACCATGTTGAGTGTAAAAGTTTGGTTTGACACATTCTGTGTAATGCGTGTCCAAAGACGAGATCCACTCAATCCATTTGTCATTGAATAATGTTATTTTGAGGAAGAGGAGGGCGGGGCGGTGACTACGCACACCCGGACCCCAATCGGGCTAATCAGCCGAGGAGAGGGATAAATGATAAATCAAGGGGCGGCTGTGGCTCAGGTGAGAGCGGGTTGGCCACTAATCGCAGGGTTGGTGGTTCGATTCCCCGCCCACATGACTCCACATGCCGAAGTGTCCTTGGGCAAGATACTGAACCCCAAGTTGCTCCCAATGGCAGGCTAGCGCCTTGCATGGCAGCTCTGCCATCAATGATGTGGAATGAGATGCAGTGTAAAGCACTTTGAATACCACTAAAGTTAAAAAGGCGCTACAAGTGCAGACCATTTATAATTTAAATGGATGTCGCAGCTGCATTGCGTGCGGCTCTCTCTCCCCCGAACTGCCTCATCTGGCTGCATTTATCCCTCTCCTAGCCCGATTGGGTTCCGGACATGCGTAGTTACCAGTCACCCGTCCCTCCTCCTCGTCAGTTACTTTTAATACCCTTTCTGTTCAGTTTCTAGTCAGTTGTTGATTAAAAACAGAAAAATAAACATTTAATTCTTATTACAAATAAAATGGATGAGGTAAATAAGCCATTCGAGTCCTCTTTCTTTAATATGCGCTCATTTACATTCACTCTTAACAGAACTGCCAGTTTTCTTAAAGAGACGGGTACTGATTTTTAGCTTGTGTTCCACAACTCAATGTAAATACAAAGCAAAAATGATGCATGTAATTAATAAACATGAAACAAAATATGATATATGCAATAAGATATATTTATTGATGGAATACATGGATTTTTTGTTTTATAAAAAAAAAATTCATAATTGTAAAATGCATATTTTCATAATTTATCAAGTTTGAAGTTTCCCTGTATAAAGCATAAGCTGAGAACAAATTCTTTCATACAGTATCTAAGCAAAATGGACATTATAACTGAAATATACCCACATAAATTAACATTGAATCGAATTTGTAATCGAAAGCTTGTGAATCAGAATCGAAAATCAGCATCAATACCCAGCCCTACAAGAAACTATTGTTTTGTTGTATGTTGCATGTTTTTGTGGTATGTACTTAAAACACACAGAAGAACGAGGTAATACAGGTTTGGAACAATGCGATGACAGAATGTAAATTTTTGGGTCAACTATCCTTTTAAATGTTTTACTCACAGTGCACTGATCATCTCCTCCTGCATCTTCTGCAGGGAGTCGAGCAGCAGGGGCAGCGCAGTCTCGTGGTAGTGCTTCTGGTGTAGTTGCGCGCTCTTCACCGCAAGCACATACTGGTTGTGCAGGTTATGCAGCTTCATGGTGGCTTTGTCGTATCGCTCTCTGGCTTTCTCTGTCTCTTTGCCTGCAGGGGAGAAATAAATGGGTGACTCAATAGGATGAAAGGTAAAGAGGAAGTTATTTGAACAACTGCTTTTGTTGTGAAATTCTTCATTCTTCATGATGCTTTAAGTGCTCTTAGTTTCTTTACATGCATTCCAGAGATATTCTCTCATCATTTTCTCAACCTCATGCCATCCCAGATGTGTCTGACTTGCTTTCTTCTGCTGAACACAAATTAAGATTTTTAGAAGAATATCTCTGTAGGTCCATAAAATGAAAGAGAACCAGAACTTTGAAGCTCCAAAAAGCACATAAAGACAGCATAAAATTAATGCATAAAACTCCAGTGGTTTAATCCATATCTTTAGAAGTGATATGATAGGTGTGGGTGAGAAACAGATACATATTTAAGTCCTTTATTACTATAGATTCTCCTCCCTGCCAAATAAGTGGTGATATGCACAAAGAATGTGAAACACCTAAAACACAAATAGAATGTGAAAGTGGAGATTAATAGTAAAAAAAGGACTTAAATTTTGATCTGTTTCTCAGATACACCAATCATATCACTTCTAAAGATATTGATTTAACCACTGGAATTGTATGGATAAATTTTATGCTGACTTTATGTGCTTTTTAGACCTTCAAACTTTTGTTACCATTCACTTGCATTGTATGGTCCTACAGAGCTGAAATCTTCTTCTAAAATCTTAATTTGTGTTCTGCAGAAGAAAAAAAGTAACACATCTGGGATGGCATGATGGTGAGTAAATAATTAAAGGATTTTTATTTTTCGGTGACGAGGCTAAACACACATCAGATGTGTCTCATTCCCCCGCTGCCCAAACGAGGCTTATTATTTATACGCCTCTTCTCTTCTTCTGCCCAACTCCCATCATGGTCAGTCTGGCACACAAGCTATTTTACAAAATATTTACAGAAAATATTTATTATTATTATTGAAAAGGCTGTAAATTTTGGACATTTCGGACAGAATTATTTTGAAAAAACATTTCTGTTAATTGGTCAAGATGGCAGAATTATCAACTGATGCTGATATATCAATAATTGTGCCGATATATCGTCCTATCACTAGTTAAAGTGGATGGAAATAATAGAGATTCCATAAATACTGCACCTTTTACAACAGCCTCTTTGTATTTCTCTCTTGCAATAACAGCGTCCTTAGTTAACTGCCTGTAGGTGACTTTTAACTTTTCAAGATCACTTTTGGTTACCTGTGAGGGAGATAAGCAAAGTCAGAACTGTGCACTGATACATCAAAGTGATATTTCCTCAAAGAGCAGTGGTGACTTGACCGGTGGTGAATGACTCACCTTATTCATCTCAGACTCGATCTGCTGGTGGAGGCTTTGGTAGCTCTTCTTCACCTGCTGCTTTTCTTTGATCATCATGGTGAGGCGATGGAGAGGTCCTGAGTTCAGCTCCTCTGCATGAGACTTCATGATCTTACTTAACTGCTCTGTCTGCTGAACCATGTGAGTCCATGACTGAGAACAAAACCCACAATGATGTAAAGAGAGATAAAATATTGAAAGAGATGCATGTGTGGGTGAGAGAGTGAATGCATGAGGGTGAGAAATAGATAAGAGTGATTAGAAAAGAGAGCAAAAACAGAGAGAGACAGTTCATTGAAGACAAACACATCAGGGAGGAAACTTACAGAAAAGTACCATGGTACAGTTATACTGGTATAGTTATACCATGATACTTTGATAGATACTATGGCCTTGAATGATTATCATATTCATATACCAACAGGGCTAGACATTAAAGCTAAATTATATAATCCATTTTTATATTATTAAGCCTTTTTAACGATATTCAATATACAGGCTCTCTATATTTAGACACTATGTGTGTATCACTCCGCTTGTGGTCGTGCCGTTCTAACCTAAAGTGTAAGAGCAGTGCAGATCTGTTAAGAGCTACTGTTTATCATCTTTTTTTTTTCTTTTCATTACATATGCTAGTCAGCAGGTGATGGCTAAAGATCATTTTTGTGTGTAATATGAGCCAGTTAGGTGACTTAAAGTGAATCGGCGTCAGCTGTTAACATACAACAGCTCTTCGTGATCGCTTGTATCATTCACTACTAATGCTAGAAAATAGCTTTAAACGGCTTTAAATGAACAACTTCAGCATTATGGCTCATCACAGCTGAGAGACACAACAGACTGATTAATTACAAAATGGGAGCTGTTTAAAATGGCGGAGGACATTACGGTTTCTATAGTGATCGAATCTTGTGCACCGGCTACCACAAAATAGGGAGAAATACCCCCGCTTTGACTGCTATTTTTCTAATGAGAAAGCTGACCTTCAAAAAGCTGACAGCATCTCTGCTTGGGAGCGGAAACCGGTGATCGGACACTCTCACACTCACATGCTCCCTCACACACTCTCTCACACTCACACATCCATTCTTGTTTATCCAATAACTTGTTCAAAACAGCACAAGCGGTGATACTATTTCTGACATTTTTTAATTATTAACGGAGGCTTGGACGCATCATTTGGTTTGAACCAGCAACAGCAGATTCTGATCCATCGCATAAGCAAGGAGTTCCAAGCACAAATGCCTTTTTATGACCATTTTTCCTCTTTTTTAAAAATGTACTTGTTCATTGAACTGTAGTATATAAGCAATATCACACTCGCAACCTGTATGCAATATGGCCCTAAATCAGCACTGCTGGAATTACCTGTGGCACTCGGCCTGCAGCCGAATCACAGCAGTGCTGATGTAGGGCCATGTTGCTCTCTTGTTCATGTAATATTGCTTAAATATTCAATGTAGTATTTGTAAATAATAGTACTAAAATAATAAATAATATGTCAATAATAATTACATTATATTTAAGTAATATCTCACAAGCAAGAGTGCTGTTGTACTAATTAAAGTTTTCATCAATGCTTTCATTAATACTGTGATGCTCGGCTGTGCAGCAATGTTTTTAAAAAAAACTCCCATTCACTTGCACGGCATGGACCTACAGAACTGAGATATTCTTCTAAAACTCTTTGTGTTCAGCAGAAGTCCTACACATCTAGGATGGCATGATGGTGAGTAAATTATGAGAGGATTAAAATTTTTTGGTAAACTATCCCTTTAATACTCAACACTTTTGAGCACAATATAAAATCCTAATCGCAATGTAAACATCAGTTCCATATGATGAGAGGACCAGAAGGCTGTTACCTTGGAGACACTACTGACATAGTGCATCTGAGAGATGTCGTGCTTGTCCGCCTGCTGGCTGATGTTGAGCAGGAGAGAGGCGTATTCCTTATCACTTTTCACCCGGAGGGTCATGAAATACTTCACAGTCTCCAGCAGCTTCAGCTCCCAGTCCTGCAGTTTCATCAGACCATCATGGGAGTTCTGCAGGTCCCGGCCGAACCCCATCTTACTCGCAAAGGCACACGGTCTCGCTCTCTCTCACTCAACTGGGTGTCACACTCAGGTCTGCATTGTTTCTGCTGCAGATAGGGAACATGGGTAGTAAATGACGACATGTTAGTGTGAGTGGTCCAAACCTGTTGAGGAGGTCTTTGATGTGTGTCAGTTCATGGTCTTTTTCTTTTATAGTCAATAAGAAGGGCTGCACAATTATTTGAAAAAATAACTGAGATTACAATTGCAGCAACTGCAATTAATTAACCATGAAAAGTGTCAATTGTGGCATTATATTAAGGTCTCCTTAATGTATTTTTTGGCAGCGGTTACCAGCATTGTAACCAATTACAGACATGTGTGTGTCTATGAAAGGAACGGCAATTCCAAAAAATTCAAAAAGCATTTAAATTAGTCTAAATGTCTGTCAGTAACAATGCTGAACTGATGTGTAATACAGCAAATAATTCAGAAACACATTTCTTAGCTTGTTTTGGATGTACAGCCTAAATATAGAAACTGGCATGTTGTTACCCCACACAAAAGTACTGTAAATGAAAGAAAAAGTTATTTAAATTCCATCGAAAATGTATAATCACAGTTATAATATCAAATAAAATAATCTGCAATAGGGCTGGGTAATGATGCAGATTTCCTGATTATATTCCAATTAATATATAGCTCAGTTAATGTCAATTTTGCTTACAAATGAAAGAAATTCTCTCCCAGAAAATGCTGATAATTATTCAGGTGTTCTTCTAACTGTGTATGAAAATATGCACATAGACATGCACAAATCTAGTATACAGTATACTGCTGCATCGCTGGTCAATTCAACAAAACAATACTTAGAATGTGCATCACTGTTCTTCCTTCAGGTTACCATAATAACCTTAGTAAGTGTGCACCACTGTTTCTGAACCGTGTAAATGCAAACTGTGGTTTCCGTGGCACCATAATCATCATTTTTAAAACGCAGTGATGAGTTGAAAATAGCTTTGAAGACCCTGCATTATGTTACATTCAGCTGTGCTCCATCTAGACGTTTGAAAGAAAGATTTTGCCTTGTGTATGTGTGTGCATGCTTCCCCAGAGTGTAAGCACCGTCTATGCTCCGGACAGAAAGTCCCGCTGCGCTCTGTTGGAGTTTGTTGCTGTGATGATTCATGCTTCCTCCCATTTAACTTGGAATTTTAAACTTCATACTAGGAAAACTGCAAAGGAATGCCACTTTATGTTAACTTATAACCAGCGTTGGTTAAGTTACTTTCAAAAAGTAATCCACAACCGATTACTAATTAATTTAGTAAAGATTGTAATAATATGCAGATTACTAATAACTTTACTTTCTAAAACCAATCAAATCTTCCGGGAAAAACAAATGTGACACTAATAGCTCTTTTAGTACTTTATTATTGACTGATACATTAACTAAATAACAGAAATATGACAAAGACAGCAACTCGGCTAAAGAGATCTAATACACTTCTAAAAATGCAACTTAACTTTCTTATCTCAAATATGCTGAAGTAGTATCTTCATGTATGTGTGTGTGTGTGTGTGTGTGTCCACTATCCACAACCTTCTTAGCTGTGTGTCATGCATGTGTACAGTAAGCTTGTTTACTGGTGTTTGTGTTGGTGTGAAAAACAGAAAAAGTGAACTGAAAATATTTCTGAAAACCCATTTGCAAATGTTCTCACCTTGTGAGTGATATATAGAGGCTACCTCTGTCAGATGGGAACGAGCACTGTTTTCCATCTACACCCGAAACCGATCCACTCTCCTCCCGCGGCAGCTGCAGAGGGACACCCAAGTGAGACGCGAGAGGATGTGTTAGAGCGTGGTTATTTAAGGAGGATTTGTCGGTGGCCCAGCCTAGCATGCCTCAGCCAGGGATGGGAGCATACTGACACAGAGCTCGCTGAGATTCATTGTGAGCGCTTGAAAACTTAAAATGCTTCACTTTCATTTCAATTTGAATAAACAACCACACTCCTCTGCGTCCATACAGCTCACTCATCTGCCATCGCCTCGATACGTGCCTCGATGCCATGGTGGTTTGTTAGAGCGCATGCTCATTAGCTGACACAGCAACACACATAAAAGTACCAACATAGGAACGTAATACATTTTAAAATTGTTTTAGCAATAAAAGTGTAATCCAAGTACCTCAGTTTTATTCATATCTGTAACTGTAATCAGATTACATAATTTTGTTAAGTAACATGTTACATTACTGCATTACCACAAAATGTAATCAGATTACATTTTAAAAAATACTTTATATCACGTTACACCCAACACTGCTTACAACTCGAGTGGAAATCCTCAGCTCTGATTTCGCTGAGATGCAGGTGTCACACAAACATGTCGGCATCGAGGGAGATTTACGGTCAGTGATAAAACTTCAATTTTATTAAATAATATACATTAACGAGTCAAAGTTTCTACATTATATGACAATAAAACCTGTTTAGCAAAAGTTTGCAGAGACAGATGTTCTTTCTTTTGATGATCGTAAACCTGATGAACAAACGTTAGGATTGCAGCATTGTTTATCAGTTCGGTAGCTATGGACGTCTCTGTTGACAATCAAGGTACTGCTGAAAATCACAACATAATCAATCTCAAAATTAAAAGTAAGGCCCCTCTTTGATACGTAGTGTATAGTTGTCAGGTAGTTGGAAAAGTCACGTCAAGCATTTTCATTTTCAATCACTGCGGTCACTTCCGAGTACTCAGGCACTCGAGTACTCATGCCCATCCCTAATATGCAAGTGATTTTTACTCGTATTGTAGAAGGTTGCCGCATATCTCTCTCTTGGGGTTTAAGAATCGATCTAGAGATAGTTTCAAGTCAAGATTACAACGCATTGAGAAAATCAGTATATTTACCCAGCCCAAATGATCAGTTATCATTTTTGTCATTATAGTGCAGCCCTAACATGGAACGCCTTTCACAGCCAATGTTACAAACATAATGTGATGTACTCCAAACAGGATATTCAATGAGAGAAAAAAAAATTATGCGTATATGTGCATGAGGTTACAAAAACAGGGCTGCACACAAAAAGTCCACACATACTGTGCTGATGATGAAATTCACATCACACGTATGGTGTATGAGACGTTGCGGCACACAGAACTTTGAAGAATATTTTAGCCTTAAAGGAATATTGTGGGTTCAAGACAATTTACGCTAATCCGACAGCATTTGTGGCATAATGTTGATCACCAGGCCCGCATTAATGCACGGGCTTACTGGGGCTGAAGCCCCAGGGCCTATGAAGACAAGGGGCCTATCATAAGCCAATAAAAAAATCACATTGTTTTGTAGTTTGTCGAATTTTCTGTCAATCACATGATATTCATGTTTTTGGCTGCTGATTGATCCAATTTACATGTGACCCACGTGGGAAGCATGATATGACAGCCTATCAGAATGTAGAGAAACAGTTGTAGCATGCGTTGTCGTCTACTCTAGTAGTCTATTCAAATGTATGCTTATAGTCACTCGCAGAAGATAGCGGATAGCTAAATCAAAATGTCGGGAAAGAAAAAGTTTGAGAGTGGTGCTCATAAGCGAAAAATATTGCGACAGAAAGAAAACAGTGAGAAGGAATTGTTAAAAAAGATTCCAAAGCTGACAGGATTTTTTAAACCTGCAAATGAAGGCGAGTCGAGCTCATTAAGCGGAGCACTAATGAACAGTGCAGAGGACAAGCAAACAGGCGGGAGACCGTTAACTCGCGCTGCAGAGGACGAGGACTGGCTGCATGGAGCAGAGCCAACCGGGGACGGACAGACCGGAGGAACTTTACCTCGCTTACCTGGAAAAGAGGAGGACCAGGTGCGGGAAGAGCAGTGCTCGAATTGAGGGGGGATCCGGGACCCCCCTTAAGAAGTAAAAAATAGACTTAGGGGGGGGTCCCTCAGATATTTTAGCTGATTAGCTGATTAAATGCATGAAATGGATACGGTAAATTTCGTAAATTAATTATTTACAATAATTTAGATTAAATTTGTTTATAGGCTAGTTGCCATGTCTCTTCAAAATGTAAACACCCCGCCCCACATCTAAAGAGCGCCGTATTTATGCGGGATTCACTCTTGAAATAGCAATGATTGACACTGATAGCCATAGCATTGTTTGTTCCTGAATAAAGCAGCCTTTTTCACTGAAATGGTTGAATAGTCTGCTGACTGACTGACTGACTTACTCACTCATAACAGTCCTTTCCCGCCTCCTACTGGACGTAACTAACGTTATGTACAAATCGTATGCACTAAAATCGTTGAAAAATCCCCACTAACACACAGACTGTTTTGTCACAATTTATATGTTTAATATCTAATAAACTAGTTTCATGCATTTAATTAAGTCTTTTGGAACAAACATTATTATCACAGTGTCACATTAATCATCCAGTTGTTTTTAGGGTAAATTCTACATCGGTAAATAAAGCTAGAATCATTCTGTTGGATGTTCAAAAGTTCATAAGTATCTTCTGCTCACCAAGCCTGCATTGATTTGATCAAAAATATACTAAAAACAGTAATACTATGAAATATTATTACAATTTAAAGTAATAATACAATAAAATATTATTTATTTCTGTGATTAAAGCTGAATTTTCACCATCATTACTTCAGTCTTCATCACATGATCCTTCAGAAATCATTCTCATATGATTTGATGCTCAACAAACATTTATGATTATTATCAATGTTGAAAACAGTTGTGTACTTTTTTTTTTTTTGACTCTGATGAATGGAAAGTTCAAAAGAAATACATTTATCTGAAATAGAAACTTTTGTAGCATTATACACTACCATTCAAAAGCTTGCAGTTAGTAAGAATTTATATTAAAAAAAAAAAAAAAACATGTTGGGAAAGAAATTAATACTTTTATTGTTGTGGATTTTTTTATGGAATACTATCTTTGTTAGGCTATATCTCCCCGAGAGAAACTTATTTCTGCTTTTGTTGTATATAGACAAACATGTTCATTAGACTTTTTTTTTTATTGTGGGCCTACAAAACCTCTCAGCCCCAGGGCCTGACGGCAGGTTAATGCGGCGGGCCTGTTGATTACCACAAAAAATTATTTCTACTCATCCATGCTTTTCTTTAAAAAAAAAAAAAAGCAAAAAACGCGGTTAAAGTGAATGGCGGCCATTTTTGTAGGGTTTATAAACAGAAATATGAAGCTTGTAATTTTATAAAAACACTTACCAGTACATTAATTCCTCTGTTAAAACTCAAGTAATATATGAGCTGTAAAGTTGTTTTTATCATCATTTTAGGGTTTGCGAAGTTGTAAAATTGTCAATAACTTCACAGAAAAAGGTTAGTAATTGATTTTATCACTCTAAAATCATGCCAACACATAATTTTTCTGTCTTGTGGCTATACTTTTGAAACAGGGAGTATTGTAACATTTATGGATTGGCCCCCATTCACATCCATTTTAATTGCCTCATTGCAACCCAGATTTTTGATTTTTTTTTTTTAAGAAAAGGAGGGATGAGTCGAAATTAAAGTTATTTTATATAATTAATATTATGCCACAAATGCTGTCGACTGAGCTTAACTCGTTTTGAACCCGAAATATTCCTTTAAAGGGTGACACCTTTTTCATACACAAAAAGTGAAAAAATCTAAAGAGGAAACCGATTTGTCTCAAAAGGGTTTGCAGAAGTCAACTGGAAAGCGGCGAGCTGCGCTCTGAAGTGGCATCAGAGAATTGCATCAGAAACATGACTGAATAACCACAAAGCATTCTTACCTCATTATCAGCATGTCTACATTCCACTAAATAACCTCATCCAACCAGTGTGTGAACTATGAAACCATGTGAAAATAAGGAATGGCTCGTAATACAGCAAATGCATGATGAGTCTTAAAGTACGGAAAGCTACGCAACACCACATTACGAACAACACCAGCTTTTCCTTTGGAATTAAGGCATATAAAAACAACTTTGGGCATTTATGTCCCAAGGCTAAAATGTAACACCATGCCATACGCTAACAATGCTGCTGGGACATACAATAGGCCTGTCTGATACAACCACTTCAATTAACTCAGAAATTAACTTTTTAATGGTTCATCTGTTTACAGTCTGGACTAAAGCAGAAGGCTGTTTAATTACTGAGATTAGTAGAGTAGTTTAATACTTCAGAAAGCGCCTCAAAAACCCCTTTATCTAAAGAGAGCATGCCTTCTGCTACACTTGGTCACCAAAAGGAATGCCACATGGTCACATTTAACTAATAGGCAGATATAGAGGCTTAATTGTAGCAATTGTAGTAACTGTAAGAGGCGTAGGGGAAGGCAGTTGAGCTCTAGTCTAGAGGCTTTAGAGGATGTTTGCCATTTTCATCACTAAAGGTGACGTAGTAAAAAAGGCTTTTGTATTCTACTGAAAAAGACTGAATAGTGAAATTCGACAAACATCGTTTTATTACCAAAGGTACTCGATTTCTATGGTTTTGGCCCGCTTTAAGGGATAAAGTGGTTAGTCAGTCATTATCACAAAATAAACCCTGAAGTGAAGCAGTAAGACGGATATGAGAGAAATGAAACATTCGTTGCCTTGGAATAGTGTCAAATATAAAGTTCAGCGGTCATATACAAATAGGCCTATAATTGACTGCAGAATGCTGTGATTTACCAATTATATTTAAAATATTAATTTGAATTAAAATATTAAACAATAATTAGCACATAGCAAATCATTATTTAGACTAACCCAATAAAAGTGGTCATATCATACCTAGGAGACGTCAATGCCGAGAAGTCTTCTAAACTGCAGCGCAAGGCTTATTTTTATTCTGTCCAACTATAGGCTACTTCTAAATGTTTCACAGCAATAGTAAGGACTGCAAAGTTTTGTCAGAAAGCCGCAAGAGACCAAAGCAACCAAAAAAATAGAGGTGAAAAAATTAACTGATGTCAATGAGAGTAACGACCATATGTGGTTTCCTGTGAATTTACTGTTCTGAAAAACACTGCCAAAATGATAACTCGTGTTAGATGTGCTAGCAAGTGCATATTAAAACTAATTATCAACACAAGATTATCTTTGCATATCAGTAATGAGACAGAAAGTCACTTAGAGATTGGTTCCTGGGTATCTGATGGAAGCCACTTCTTCAAAAAACATGAAATGCAAAACCTTCATGTATTATGTTGTTGTTACAGGATGAATATTACATCAACTCTACTGACAGAACTGCTCTTGAAAACAAGATCATAAAAATATGTATTTTTATAAATGCATGGTTTATTTGAAACGACATTATGCAAATAAATTGGCAACATTTGGTGCTTTTGAATAACCAATGTCCCATGTCTCTCATTTTTCATATCTTTCTGCTTCACTTCAGGGTTTATTTTGCAATAATGACCGACTGACTACTTTATCCCATAAAGCAGGTCAAAACCATAGAAATCAAGTGACCATTCAAGAAGTGGAATATAACTACCACCCCTGGAGTCGAGAGTTCGAATCCCAGGGCGTGCTGTGTCTCTCATAAGAGTCACGTGGGGTAACCTCCTCGTGATCAGTATAATGAGGTTAGCTCATGATGGGGCGCGTGGTGAATTGTGCGTATATGCCGCGGTGGATGGCTTGAGCCTCCACACACGCTATGTCTCCGAGGTAACGTGCTCAACAACGTGATAAAATGCATGGGTTGACGGTCTCAGACGTGGAGGCAACTGAGATTCGTCCTTCGCCACCCGGATTGATTCACTACACCACCACGAGGACTTAGAGCGCATTGGGAATTGGGCATTCCAAATTGGGGAGAAAAAAAAGAAGTGGAATACATAAACATATAGGCTAAAAATCTACTTTTACAACAACTATGAAGTCCACTTGAATCAGCACCCTCATTATGTGTCCTATTTCTGAGTAAAACAGGATATTAAACAAGGAAAAAAAAAAAGTAACAAAAAGTAGAGTAGAAAATGTTTGGATCCCCTGCCTTCCTACATTTTGATTCAGATTTCTGAATCGATTCACCAAACGAATCATCCAGATTGCTTTTTGAACCGATTTGACCAATTCAAAATTACTTTTCCTTCTGAAATCAAATATTACAAATGGGACAGCCTATGATCTCATAGATTTTACTGACAAGAACACAATGTTAGCAATATCAAGTCCACATCAAGTGTGCCACTTGGGACAGGGCCAACACACTCTCATGGCGAAATCGTCAGGATTCAAAAAATTTATTTATTTTTGCTAAATTTGTCAAATTTGTATTCATACAATGAACAATTGTAACATAGCAATTTAGGGTGTTTTCAGACCTGTAGCTTGCTTGATTTGTTCCGAAACAGAGGCTAAAATAGTTACAATGTTGTTGCATTTTCGTCATGGTTCAGTTCGCTTTCACAAGGTTCTGTTTTAAAATGGACTAAAACTGTAAAAATTCTGTTTTGGTGATTTTTATCCTTCATTAGTTGAGTTGACATTATTCTCAATTTGTGCATTGACAAGTGTAACGCAGTTCAATGGAAAGGAGGTGGCGAGAACCAGCTTGACGATATAAATAATATTTGAATGAAAAACTAAAACAAAAAGACAAAACACACACATGACGGACATGTCCGTAAACGATCTCTCTCCCGCACCACCGTCCGCAATCGGCCTTTATCCCTCTCCGAGGCTCAATTACCCCGATAAGGGACTCTCACTCTCATGCTTACATTTGCACATACACACACTCTTGCACACAGAGAAAGTGTGAAGCCTCGGTTTTTCCTGTCAAAAACTTGCTGACGCCTCCTACTTGTGTCTGTTCTGCCTATTTCCAAAAGAGAAGTGATCGTGAAGATCGAACTATATTATACAGCCACCAAAAGTTGTGTAAAGCCAGCAAACATATTTAAATTTACTAGATTGAATGCTTTTCAGTTTTGTGTGCAGTATGAATCAGACAGTGAGTGAACAAACTGTGAGCAGTAAGGTGCCTTCTGAGGCTGAGAAACAGTAACCATACAATGCCTGAAACAATGGCTAAAAAGATATTTATTAATACTTATTTATTTAATGTAATTCAATCATTTATGCATTTTAGCCTGCATGGGCTGGCTAAACATTTCCTTACAAACCACTGTGAACATGCAGGTTTGGCTGTATATGTCTCTGCAACCAGAAACACAATTAGGGTGGTTAGACGCACATCAGTACGAGTTTAGCTCAACAAGGATTTGCTCTGTGTTACAAAACAGCTCTGTGGGGGCACAACAGCTTGAATAGCACTTCTGGGCACACTGGCTGAGGAATGTCCGTCCTCTGTATGAGCTTCTGAGGAATAAGACACCAAATAATACATGTAAACAAAGTCAGCTGCTCGTGACCTCCGTTTCTAAATGTTTTGTGGGCATTTGCTAAAGTGTTTATTTGCCGCATATAACAGTAAATATCAAAAATATACCAAACCAGTCAATGTTTGGACACACCTATTCATTCTTTAATATTCCCATTTTTCACAGTTTAGCATAGTTTGAAATTGAAATATGGAAATCACGTATTGATCATATCATCTAAATCAAAACCATCTTGTTTTTTTAGCTTACCAAACTAGCTACCCCCCACACAGGTTAAAAAGGTGTTGGAGGTGCTTTCATGTATTCTTTCATTTAAAGAACAACAATAATAATAATAATAATAATAATAATAATGAACTTTTTAGTAATTAATGTTAGAGTTTTCCTCAAGGAGGTTAGGGGAATGTGTGTTTCACAGACATACTTTTGTGATTATAATCCCGTCTGTGTTGTCCTCATGCAACCTCTGTAAAAATTTCAGAGCAAATTTACTTCTGTTTTTCAGCTAACTCGAGTCCTCTGAGAAATCGAATCCCATTCGGATGCGAATATCTGAATATCTGATACTGAATTTTTACAACGCTTCTCTTTATGTATTTTGACCAACATGAACTACTGTCAAGATTCTTCTTAAGCATGTCAATCTTCTGCCTGCTGCGCGCCTTTTAAGATGTACATTTTTTTCACCATCCGATGGAAAGTTTAAAAAAAAAAAAAAAAAAAAAAAAAAAAAATTCAACAAAGAGTGTCAAATCACGGAAACTTCTAAGAATGGCCTCTGTTATATAAATACTCACCTTAATTTCTCAGCTCAATTATATAATGTTATAATTATATAATTCACAGGTATGTCTTGTTTATGTCAATGGGTTTATTAAAAGCAGCCAATCCTATAAACTCATATGAAGTTTATTCTGATAAGGTTTTTAATAATATGTCATTTATAATGTATAATAGATCAATTAAAATTAAAACAATAAATCAAATTAATTATTAAAAATGTATCTTTAAAATTAAAAGTCATTTTAAATGTAAACAGATAAAGTTTAAATCACCTAAATTAATTCAATGTCTCTTGAATACGCATTCAGTGACCATGGAGGTGTTATAAAGCAGTAAATCACTCTTATTTCTCTGAGTCTGACCTGTGCATGGTCACTGAATGCATATTCATATAATTACATATAGATGGCATTAAGCATTTACCTGGCTCTCACACAGAAACAGGTAAACTACCATGGTCTTTTGGACCTGGAACCATAGTAATACCATGGCCCAGTCCAATGAAGAGACAACTTGCCAGCCCTAAAGATTACAATACAGATTTGCAGATCCTTTGGATTCTTGTTATCATTTTGTCCAGATACTCAAAAACTCATCTGGATATGCAAAAAAATCAGATTTTTAGTGGCAGTCTGAACAACACCTTACAGTCTAGCTGATCCCACAAAAGCACAAAGGGGTTAATATCCATAACACTCTTTTCCAATTATCTGTTGTCCAATGTCTGTTTCTTTGCCCACTATAACATTTTATTTTTGATTTTCTGCTTCAAAAGTGGCTTTTTCATTGCAATTCTTCCCATAAGTCCTGCACCCCTGAGTCTTCTCTTTACTGTTGTACATGAAACTGGTGTTGAGCGGGTAGAATTCAATGAAGCTGTCAGCGGAGGACATGTGAGGCGTCTATTTCTCAAACTACAGACTCTGATGTACTTATCCTCTTGTTTAGTTGTACATCTGCACTTCCACATCTATTTCTGTCCTTGTTAAAGCCAGTTGTCCTTTGTCTTTGAAGACTGTAGCGCACTTCTTTGCATGAAATATTGCATTGTATAGCCTAGCCTTCATTCCTCAAAACAATGATTGACTGACAAGTTTCTAGAGAAAGCAGTTTCCTTTTTGCCATTTATAACCTAATATTGACCTTAAGGCATGCCAGTCTACTGAATACTGTGGCAACTCAAAAACAAACACAGACAATGTTGAGATTAATTTAATGAACCAAATATCTTTCAGCTGTGTTTGATATAATGGCAAGTGATTTTCTGGCACCAAATTAGTGATGGTGCTGTTTTTTACATCAGTAATGTCCTGACTATACTTTGTGATCAGTTGAATGCCACTTTGGTGAATTAAAGTACCAATTTCCTTCTGAACAGCAAAATCTGTACATCACTCCAAACTTTTGGCCGCCAGTGTATTTCAAAGTACCATGGTAGCGCACAGTACTTTTTTAAAAGGCGTTTTGTAGAGTTTATGGTCTTTACATAAATGAGGAAATGAAAAATGACTAAATCTCTTTTCTTCATAAAAATGATAAAGATAATGTCACTTTGCACATAGTGACAAATGTGACAGGATACACAGTTACAGACTAACAATATGCAATGAGTTGAGCTGGTCCATGTGAGTAAACAACAGTTCAGCTGGTTGTCTGCACAGTCCCTTTGCTGCATACCGCTGTTGTCAAAAGTTCAAGAAGAGAGGCGAGCGACACTTTCGTTGCCTTTATGTACAATTCTACGCAATATAAACAAACACATCGATAACCGCCACAAAAGACAGCTGACAAGCTGCAAAGCACATTGTATCACCAGACTGAACGCGTCCCAGTGCTGGTGGGACATTAGCCGCTGCTAGCGCTGCCCTGCTAATGCTGGCTGGCCTTTTCCTTTGGAAAAGCTGCTAAACAATGGAATACAAATGCACATCAGCAAGACTTTCACCACACAACACCATTCACGTAGCAGCAAAACAGTGTATGTGCTGGAATAGGTTATTCACTTACTGTAAAGGTGTAGTGCGGTATTTGTCCGTGTTTCCTGATTCCTCGGTATTCCTCCTTTCTTTGACTGAGGTTGGAGTAGTTGAGTTGGGATCCGGGAGGGGTTTCCGCTCAGCTCCACTGCTGCCACAGGCTTATGACGTTTACCAAACGACCCTCCGAGCGCTGTAAGTGTGTGTGGTCAAGAGTGAACACTGTTCCCCTTGGGATATATATATATATATCGCCAGAGTAAAGCAGGTGTTTGGTGTGGGATAAGAGGCTGCAGACGCGTCTGTTGAAGTGATATAAAGTCGTATTTTATGATACACGATATAATCTAGAGAGAGGCAGTTACTCCTCTACATCCAGTGTGTTCAGATTATATGGCTGGCTTGTCAGAGTCGCCACACACCTATATGGGCGTGTAGAGATGTCAGGTTCGCTAAATCGTTCATTTGAATCGGTTCCTTGTAATGAGTCGATCGAAGCGAAGAGCAAGTGAAAGACTCGTCTGAACCGAATGAGTGTTATCGGTTGATCTCGAGTGGGTTTCAAATCCGTGCGCGTTTTTGTTAAAGGGATAGTTCACCCCAAAATCAAAATTCTCTCATCATTTAATCTTCCTCATGCCATCCCAGATGTGTATGATTTCTTTAGGTCCACATAATGCAAGTGAATGTTGACCAGAACTTTGAATCTCCAAAAAGGTGTGGGTGAGAAACAGATAAATATTTAACTCCTTTTTTTTATTATTTATTTTTTTTACCACAAATCTCACTTTCACCTCCACATTCTTCTTCTGATTAACATATGTCTACTGTAAATCACAATGGAAAATTGTCAAATAAAATAAATAGATTATATTTGCTGTTGTGGACGTGAAAGGAGTATTTCCTTGTTTGCAGAAAACGAATACCTTGAATCAGTTTGTTGAAATTATTTATTGAAACGATCAGTTCAAATGAACCGGTTCGCTACATTGAGTCGGACGTCCCATCGGGTAGAGTACATTTTTTAAATGTGTCCAACAGATGGCACTATTTCCTTGCTTTCTGCATATCGACGAACAAAAATCATTATAATGCACTGGACCACTAACATTACAGTGCTTCTAAATATGATCTTTGGGTGTTTCATGTTTTAGCTCCATGTTTATTTTAAAGAATGCCCATGCTGAAATTCACAGTGAGTCTGGTTTCTCCCAAGGTTATTTTTCTCCATTAAACAACATCTTATGGAGTTTTGTGTTCCTTGCCACAGTCACCTTCAGCTTGTTCACTGGGAATATAAATACAATTATTATTTAATTACTTATTTTTAAACATGATTACAATCGTATTTTATCAAACTACACAATGATGACTCTTAAGACATTACAGTTTCATCGTCTGTTAATGCCTGAACTTCTGTAAAGCTGCTTTGAAATGTGAAAGGCGCTATACAAATCATATTGACTTGAGGTTTATAACTCAGTACAAAAAACCCCCCAAAAAACAGACTTTTTGCAAGCTTTTAAACTCACCATACATTTTACTCCGCTGATAACATCAACCATTACCACTTTCGAGGTGAAATAATCTGAACTGAACTGATAAATAAATATGATGATCTGAAATCAGACAAAATGTTTGTTTGTGCTTCATTTACAAGTTCAGAATAAAAAACCAAAACAGACTTTTTTGGTAATTTCTTTTAATAACAGATGATTTCATCTGGCACTGGTAATGCACCAGAAAAATACACATTGATTCTGGTTAAACAATACAAGTTTTTATTTTTTAAAACCCCAAGACCAGATTTTTACTGTTGTCAGGCCAAATATTGCTCCAGCCCGTGCAGGGACTGGCGTGTCTTATTGAGTGTACATGTTTGTGTATCGAGTTTGTGCTACACAGAACTAACAAAAGCACTGATAAGTACACAGAGAGTGTGAAGGCAGAAAATAAAAGCCTACCTGAAGCGTGTAACTGCTCCCCGTCTCCTCCTTTCCATTCCCGAACCTGAAGTTGTGTTACAATCTTATTTCCAGTTAAGTTGTTAGACATTAGTTTAGTGCTGAAGTGATAGAGATGTTTGAATCTGATTACAGTAGATAATGAGCTTTTGATATGCTCACTTTTGATTTGAAAAATGATACTGAATACAGCAACGTAATTTCTGAAAATGACTTTGGGATAGAAATAAGTTTGAGTAAACAGTTTTTTCTTAAAATACAATTTTATTTACACACCTATACATTTCTCACATAGCTATGAGACAAATGCAAAGACTTGCACTACAAAGGAAAATGTTTTTGATAGACTTGTTCTAGATTTCCAACGGTTATGTGTTTTAGTGAGCATAAACCTGTTTAGTCCTGCCATTTGAAAGCTTCTCAAAATATAAAATGTACATATTTTTATGTCTTTAAATGTATGAGTGAATCATCTATCCAAACACTCCAGGGTTGAGAAGACAGAAGGATTGCAGAACACTGCGGAAGTCTTGTAGTGTCCATGGTACAGCAGCTACATTTCCAGCTGCACTGCTGCTGAGGGGACTAAAAGAGAATACAAAAATTGACATCATACCTTAACAATCAATCATCCCTATACAGTGGATAAAAAAAGTCTACACACCCCTGTTAAAATGCCGGGTTCTTGTGATGTAAAAGAATGAGACAAAGATAAATCATGTCAGAACCTTTTCCACTTTTAATGTGACCAATAACATGAACAATTCATTTGAAAAACAAACTGAAATCTTTTGAGGAAAAAAAAAAAAAAAAACCTCACAATAACCTGGTTGCATAGTGTGCACACCCTTAAACTAATACTTTGTTGAAGCACCTTTTGATTTTATTACAGCACTCAGTCTTTTTGGGTAGGAGTCTATTAGCATGGCACATCTTGACGTGGCAATATCTGCCCACTCTTCTTTGCAAAAGCGCTTCAAATCTGTCGGATTGCGAGGACATCTCCTGAGCACAGCCCTCTTCAGATCACCCCACAGATGTTCAATTGGATTCAGGTCTGGGCTCTGGCTGGGCCATTTCAAAACGTTAATCTTCTTCTGGTGAAGCCATGCTTTTGTGGATTTGGATGTGTGCTTTGGGTCTTTGTCATGCTGAAATGTGAACTTCCTCTTCATCTTCAGCTTACTAACGGATGCCTGAAGGTTTTGTGCCAAAATTGCCTTGTATTTGGAACTGTTCATAATTCCCTCCACCCTGACTAAGGCCCCGGTTCCAGCCCCAAAGCATGATGCAGCCACCACCATGCTTCACTGTGGGTATGGTGTTCTTTGGGTGATGTGCAGTGTTGTTTTTGCGGCAAACATAGCCTTTGGAATTATGGCTAAAAGTTCAACCTTGGTTTCATCAGACCATAACCCATTTTCCCGCGTGCTTTTGGGAGACTTGATGTTTGTTTTTGCAAACTTCAGCCGGGCTTGGATGTTTTTCTTTGTAAGAAAAGTCTTCCGTCTTGCCACCCTACCCCATTGCCCATTCATATGAAGAATGCGGGAGATTGTTTTCACATGTAGCACACTGCCAGTACTTGCCAGAAATTCCTGCAGTTCCTTTAATGTTGCTGTAGGCATATTGGAAGCCTCCCTGACCAGTTTTCTTCTCGTCTTTTCATCAATTTTGGAGGGACGTCCAGTTCTTGGTAATGTCTCTGTTGTGCCATATTTTCTCCATTTGATGATGACTGTCTTCACTGTGTTCCATGGTATATATATAATGCTTTGGAAATTATTTTGTACTCTTCTCCTGACTGATATCTTTCAACAATGAGAGCCCTCTGATGCTTTGGAAGCTCTCTGCGGACCATGGCTTTTGCTCTGAGATGCAACTAAGAAAATGTCAGGAAAATCCTACTAGAACAGCTGAACTTTATTTGTGATTAATCAGTCACTTTAAATGATGGCAGGTGTGTAATGACTTCTATTTAACATGAGTTTGAATGTGATTGGTTAATTCTGAACACAGCCACATCCTCAGTTATAAGAGGGTGTGCACACTTATGCAACCAGGTTATTGTGAGGTTTTTAATTTGAATTTTTCCCCCACAAAGATTTCAGTTTGTTTTTCAGTTGAATTGTTCACATTATAGGTCACATTAAAAGTGGAAAAAGTTCTGACATAATTTATCTTTGTCTCATTCTTTTACATCACAAAAACCTGGCATTTTAACAGGGGTGTGTAGACTTTTTATATCCATCGTACATATCTTTAACACATCTCACGTCTTAACTGCCCTTTTATACATAAAACCATAATGAGCATCCAATATTAAGGCAGATATACTTGCAGTCTAAAGAGAAAAAGTGTCTAGTTTTAAGGGATAGTTCATTGAGAGGAGGCTGACATAACCGGTGTAGGTATGAGCAACTCACTTGATACACACAGGATCGTTGAATGTCACTAAGAAATCAGTGGTGTACTGTGGCAGGCGGAACAGGCACAGGTGGATGTTTACAGTGTTCTTTGCCTGAGAAGTAATTGAATTCAAAGATTGATACAAAGCACAAATCTTAACATGTTCAAAATTTAGGGAACAGAATAGTATTGTCCTGTCTGTGTCTGTAATAATAACAATAATAAACATTACAGAGAATAATTACACTGTTGTGACCTTTGGAAATATTTTGAGCCCAAAATGATCTGCAATTCTAACACGGCTCTCTGGAATACCCAAATATGATTGGTCAATCATGGCCTTCAGTGGTCAAGAACATGAGAATAGCAACATTGTATAACTAACTCATTTGTGGAACCTATGTTTCCTATAGCTCTACTTGCATCCTGCCTCTCAAATCCATCTGTGGTCTCTAAGTAATCTAATAAAATGCCAGACAAGCTGGTTTGAGTATTTCTGTAACTGCTGATTCCTGGGATTTTCACAAACAACAGTTTCTATAATTTACACCGAATGGTGCCAAAAACAAAAACAGTGAACGGCATTTCTGCGGACTGAACCCCCTTATTGATGAGAGAGGACAACGGAGAATTGCATTGAAAATATGCATTGAAGTAAGGCCAAAAACATGGACTAATATAGTCAATGATGACAGATTTACATAGGCCGGTATTATACTGGAGAATGAAGCCGTTCTAACTGTAGAGTTCTCCAGCACCAGCCACAGAGAAACACACAGGAATAATAATAGTAATGGATTGTATAGTAATTTAATAGTAATGGCAACTATCAGCATTTCCACATGCACAATGTGACGTGAATTTACAGGATTGGGACTAACACATTATTACATCTACATTATTACATCCACCTACAGGTTGGGACTGGTCAAAGGAGGAGGTTGATGGTAAAAAAGGACTTAAATATTTATCTGTTTCTCACCCACTACCGTCTTATATCCATACTTTTATGCTGCCTTTATGTGCTTATTAGAGCTTCAAAGTTCTGGCCACCATTCACTTGCACTGTATGGACCTACAGAACAGAGATATTTTCTAAAAATCTCCATTTTTGTTCTGCAAAGGAAAGTCATACACATCTAGGATGGATAAATCTGTCTTTTGTGTGTACACACACTTTTAGGATGTTTTATACATGATGCCCCAGGTCACTTAAACCACAAAAGCCAACAATATCTGCAGTGCCAAGTTTCAAGGGCAATCTAGAGAAGTACAGAAGCATGCAATCTGTCTCAGCTGTCTAAGTTAATACTAGGTGAAAACAAAGTTTGACAGACACACCTCCTCATTGAATTTTGAGACTAGTTGAGCTCCAGACAGTAGCCAGGCAGAGCTGCATTCCTGTAATGATAGTTCTGATTGTGGGATCTGCTCCACCCCTCTGATCTCCCATGAGCCTGAATCTGCTGCTTTGTTACTGGCAGCCACATCCTCAAAGTGATACCTGTCAGAGTACAGACCACGTACTTCATAGGCATAATAAGTCAAAGTGATGATCTTAAAAACACAATGCTAAAGAGTTCTGAAGCAGAAATATTAATAATCAAAAATGCATATTATGTGGGTTTGAATGAAGAAAAAAAGATTAATCAATCTCACTATTATAATCTCAATCTTTAAAGGGATAATTCACACAAAATGTGTAATTCTCTCATCATTTACTCACCCTCATGCCTTACCAGATTGTGTTTGACTTTCTTTCTTCTGCAGAACACAAATTAAGATTTTTATCAAGATTATTTATTTCAGTCCTGTAGGTCAATTCTATGCAAGTGAATGGTGACCAAAACGTTAAAGCTCATTAGACACATTAAGGCAACATAAAAGTAATCCATGCAACTAAATATAGATTTGCTTCTCACCCACACCTATAATACCGCTAAACCACTGGAGTCGTATTAATCACTTTTATGCAGACTTTATGTGCTTTTCTGAGCTTCAAAGTTCTGGCCACCATTCGCTTGTATTGAATGGACCAATAGAGCTCAAATTTTCTTCAAAAAATTATGGTTTGTGCTCAGCAGGAGAAAGTAAGTCTGTGATGAACACATCTGGGATGGCATGAGGGTGAGTAAATTAATTGTCAGTTTTGGGTGAACTATTCCTTTAAAGGCAGAACACAGTAATCAGGTACTAAGAGTGATGATTAAAAGATCATTTCTCAACTTAGTAAATGTAACAAAATTAGTTGGGAAGTAAATCAGTGAAGGTTTGGCTAATTCTAACTAACAAATTGAAACTTATCAGTTTCTATGTAATTTCTAGCTGTGCTTACTAGCTCTGAAGGCAGTTTCACACTACCAGCAGTCACTGACAGAAAAGTCCCAAAAGATGCCATGGTACTACCATGCTTTCTTTGGACATAGTACCATAATAATACTATGTTTTTTTTGGACAAGCAACATTGTGCTATTCCGTGGAATCCAAGTACCACAGAGAGTAAAAACCACGGTACATGAATTTGATGATCATGAATATATCAGCATTATGAAGTACCATCGTACTACCATCTGATGTTCCATGGTGCGGTCAGAGTACTTTCTAAAGGGGGCACTTTCCATGTGTGACATAGTGGCTTTTATAATTCTTTAATGAGAAATTATACTGGAGGTCTAAAGCTTTATTTGTTGATCTGTAGGAAATCTAAATGAAATAAACTCAAGGTGGCTGTGAAGTCCGGGGTGTAGTAACTTACCTGGCTGCATCAGCATCCTGCACCTGGCTTTGGTACTCCAGCAGTTCAATGATGATACTTTGATCTGTCTGAGAATTACCAAACACTTCTTGATTATCAGGGATCTGCCTCAGATCACTGCAGGGTATGGGGGAGGGGACAAGTAATAACATGTTTATTATACAAATCAGGTAAACGGCAGCAACAGCAATATGATAACACATACCAATATTAAACAAATAATTACCTTTATTATAAGTTATGGCAAAAAATAAATTAGCCGAGTAATGTAGTCAATTGGTCAACTGTAGGCTGACTGTGGCTATCCAGCAACTTTGTGCACAGAGAATTGAATATCTGTGCGGGCTCTGTTGTGTGTGTATATTACGGTCAGAAATAAAGGGGGCTCTCCAAAATTAAACAAATGTCAATGAAATTCAAAATGTGGGGGCGAAAAATGCCCTTGTAATGAATTATTTTGTTTTATTTGTAACATCTGATACATTTACATTTCCATGTATGCATTGGGCAGTTGCTTTTATCCAAGTTGAATTACAAGGCATTCAAGGTATTCATTTTATTAGTTTGTGTGTACCATTGAGATCGAACCCAAGATATTGGCATAGCTAGCACCATGCTCTACCAGTTGAGCTTCAGGATCCCTACATATAGTCATATTAAGGCAAAGAAATGAGTTGATGTTGATTTACTTAGGGTAAGAAGTAATAATTCTCATTCTTGTGAATTTTAATTAATGAATTGACTAAATTGATTACTCTGACATAAACAGATTGGACAAAGGTGTTTTTTTTTTTCATTGTTAAAAAATATATGCAAGTTTAAGCTTATAAGTATAATATATATATATATATATATATATATATATATATATATATATATATATATATATATATATATATATATATATATATATATATATATATACACATACACATTACTGATGTAAAAAAATAGCACCATCACTATTTGAAAAAAGTCATTTTTGACCAAATCTAGAAAGCTCTAGACCAGTTGCTCACTGAAGTTAAGCAGGGATGAGCCTGGTCAGTACATGGATGGGAGACCTCCTGGGAAAAACTAAAGTTGCTGCTGAAAGAGGTATTAGGGAGTCCAGCAGGGGATGCTCACCCTGCACTCTGTATGGGTCCTAATGCCCCAGTTATAGTGATGGGGACACTGTACTGTATAATATATATATATATATATATATATATATATATATATATATATATATATATAGAGCACATATTGTGAAGAGTAGGGGTGTAACCCTTGTGTCCTGGCTAAATTACCCCCATTGGCCCTTCTCAATCATGGCCTCCTAATAATCCCCAGCCACTAATTGGCTCTATATCTCTCCTCTCCACCAAAAGCTGGTGTGGTGAGTGTACTGGTGCACTATGGCTGTTGTTGCAGCATCCACATGGATGAAGCAATGGCAGCCATAGTGCACCAGGTGGTGGTTGAGTCGAGTCCCCTGTTCACTGTGTAAAGTGCTTTGAGTGTAGTGTCAGAAAAGTGCTATATAAATGTAACATTCATTGAGTAATCATGCTAATTTGGTACTAGAATATCACTTGCCATTATATCAAACACAGCTGAAAGATATTTGGTTCGTTAAATGAAGCTTAACATTGTCTTTGTGTTTGTTTTTGAGTTGCCACAGTATTCAGTAGACTGGCATGCCTTAAGGTCAATATTAGGTCAAAAATTGCAAAAAAAAGAAACTGCTTTCTCTAGAAACTTGTCAGTCAATCATTGTTTTGAGGAATGAAGGCTTTACAATGCTTTAAATTGCCAAAAAAAAATATTTCATACAAATGTGTACACTACAGTCTTCAAAGACAAAGGATAACTGGCTCTAACAAGGACAGAAATAGATGTGGAAGTGCAGATGTACAACTAAACAAGAGGATAAGTACATCAGAGTCTCTAGTTTGAGAAATAGACGCCTCACATGTCCTCTGCTGACAGCTTCATTGAATTCTACTCGCTCAACACCAGTTTCATGTACAACAGTAAAGAGAAGACTCAGGGGTGCAGGACTTATGGGAAGAATTGCAATAAAAAAGCCACTTTTGAAGCAGAAAATCAAAAATAAAATGTTATAGTGGGCAAAGAAACAGACATTGGACAACAGATAATTGGAAAAGAGTGTTATGGATATTAACCCCCTTGAGCTTTTGTGGGATCAGCTAGACTGTAAGGTGTGTGAGGATTTTTTATGAGAACTTTTTGAAGTTGTTCTGAAATTTTTTTGAAATTGTAATAGTAATTTTTCACATTATTTATGTCCTGGCTATACATTATGATCAGTTGAATGCCACTTTAGAGAATAAAAGTACCAATTTCTTTCCATAAGGGCAAAATCACTACATTATTCCAAACTCAGTGAGTGAGTGTGTGTGTGTGTATGTATATATATATATATATATATATATAATATCTGCAAGTTGTTTTTCTTTTATATGAGGGATCATAAAAATTCTACTTGTTATTATTTACAGTAGTACTGCTCTAATGTGGCTATCTGACATATTTAAATTCCACAAAATAGAAACTAATAACCAAATGTATTTGTCCTGTTCCAAAGTTTACACTTTGTGTTTGATTATTTTTTAGATAAGAAATACAATTACCTGATATCTTGGGCATTGGGTGGAATAACAGCTGATAAAGCGCCTCCAAACAGAGGTCGAGCCATCGCTGTGGTACACACTGAAATGATAAAGCCACACATTCATGAACAAAGGTCCTTTTTATTGAGAGAATGTGCAGTCAAAGAAACTAACAAACATCAGTCAAATAAGTTTTAATCGAAAGCGTAATTTAAACTCATCTTAAGATCACGCCATAAATAAACTATTAAACATGCTCACCAGTTACCAGCGTTCACTTCCCTTAATCAGCCAGCACCGGATGTGACGGAAAAAAGATGACGCGCGTCCTCTAGTGGGGTAAAACAACAACATTTTTGGACGATTTCATATACTTGTGACCTTTACAGAATGGGAATTGTTTAGCTCCCGTTGCAGCCCTTCATTTTATAGATGTGTATAAAGTGCTCACAGTATGATAGATATTAAGAATGTTGTAGGGTACAACGGGGTAAAAAGGCTCCTTTTGATTTGATTTTCTCCCAAAACACTAAATAGCATCAAAAACTACCTGTTTATTGTCACTATGCAATACAAAATTTCCCTGATCCATGAGATCTTTGCATGTAATGTCTAAAGGTTGATTTTTTTTAAGGCAATTTGATCTAATTCTTGTTATTTTTTAAATGCTGCACATTTATGTAGCTAATGAAAATCCTTGAATTTAACAAATTTCTTTTGAGACAAAATATTTATTCATCATTTTTAGTTTTGTTTAAGGTCATTAATTTACAACAAAAAAAAAACAATAACTGTCCAATAAGTGTAAGGATGATATTTGGGTTAAAAGCCTCCCCGTTGCAGGGGTTAAATGTCCCTATGAAACACATTGGGTCTTTTTTAAAGTGGGGCGAATACATTTGTTATGAAAAATGTTCAAAGTTACTCATCCAATCATAAAAGAGATTAGTTTGTTTATAGAATAATTGAGATGTAATAAAACGCCAAATGTGTTTGAAATGTACAGGAAATTGTTGATTTTTTTCTGAAGTAGATATTTTGAGTTAGCAACATCTTAATTTGTTACTCAAAAAAGCATCTTGGTGTCTTAAAATTATTTGCATTATTTGACAAATTGTGCCCTATAACTATTGCCCCGGTATATGCACCATTTCACTTTAAAACCCCAAGGGGCCCTACCCTAAGTGAGGGAGCCTTTTACCCCAAGTGAGGGAGCCTTTTACCCCAGGCGTGGGAGACTTTTACCCCAAGCGAGGGAGCCTTTTACCCCAAGCGAGGGAGCCTTTTACCCCAGGCGTGGGAGACTTTTACCCCAAGCGAGGGAGCCTTTTACCCCAAGCGAGGGAGCCTTTTACCCCAAGGGAGGGAGACTTTTACCCCAAGCGAGGGAGCCTTTTACCCCAAGCGAGGGAGCCTTTTACCCCAAGCGAGGGAGACTTTTACCCCAGGTGTGGGAGCCTTTTACCACAGGCGTGGGAGACTTTTACCCCGAGCGAGGGAGACTTTTACCCCCAGTGAGGGAGCCTTTTACCCCCAGTGAGGGAGCCTTTTACCCCCAGTGAGGGAGACTTTTACCCCAAGCGAGGGAGACTTTTACCCCCAGTGAGGGAGCCTTTTACCCCCAGTGAGGGAGCCTTTTACCCCCAGTGAGGGAGCCTTTTACCTCAGGCGTGGGAGACTTTTACACCAAGCGAGGGAGCCTTTTACCCCAGGCATGGGAGACTTTTACCCCAAGCGAGGGAGCCTTTTACCCCAAGCGAGGGAGCCTTTTACCCCAAGTGTGGGAGCCTTTTACCACAGGCGTGGGAGACTTTTACCCCGAGCGAGGGAGACTTTTACCCCGAGCGAGGGAGACTTTTACCCCCAGTGAGGGAGCCTTTTACCCAAAGCGAGGGAGCCTTTTACCCCAGTGTGGCACCCAGGTGTGGGGTAAAGGGCTCCCTTACCACCTTTTTTTTTTTTTTTTTTTTTTTTTTTACTGAATTTTATTCGAAACAATCTTCCATTCTTATTTATTTTCACAAATGCTCCATCAAAATAAATCAATTATTTGTACCTTGATACATTTTGTGACCAGAAAAAAAGTTCAATTTCCTTAAGGGGTGTCTATATACAGCCACACTTGCCTGAACAGAAGTTTCTTTTTATAACCTTTTATATTAAGCTTACACTTAAATTAAATTAGTTTTATAGACGAATGTAAAAAGTGTCTATATGGGAATTTCTTTACAAAAAATTTTTAAATCATCGAAGTATTATTTTAAACGCAACGGGAAATTAAAAGAAACACAGACAACAAGTGTCCTCCTCCTAACCCAGGTGGCACTTTTCGAAGCTGGTTGAGAAAATGCCCAGTGTTTGCAGAGCCGTAATCTAGACAAATGGATTACTTTGAATAATCTGTAATACACCTAAAATAATTGTAGTTTGGTCACTACATAAATTCCATACTTTCAATTGTGTTAAATGGTTTTGATGGAGGAGAATTCGTGTGTCGGAAATGTAACGCCCCTACCATTACCGAAGTAGCCCTTAGGCAGGCGTTATGAAAATGTGTTATATAGTGAGATAGCTACGGAAGTAATGGCTGGACTGCAACTCCCTTTCGCGTGGACTTTGTGCTTTGTAACTTTGCAGACCTTTTACATGCACAAACAGCTATATTACACACAAGGAAAGGTAAAATCCACAAAAGCATAATAGGGCCCCTTTAAATGGGATCATGGCAATAATTTTCCCACTACCCAACATTCATGGGAAGAACCAAAGAATTTCAAAGTTCCATTAGCTTTTTTTATTTATTTATTTATTTATTTATTTTATACTTTTTTTCTTTATACACTTCTTGTCAGAACTTTTGAAATACTTTGAAGATGCTAAAATATAACACAGTTTTGATTTATTTTGTTTACTCACAAAATAATTCCCATAGTTCCATTTATGTTATTCCATAGTTTTGATGACTTGTATTGACTATTATTCCAAAATGTGAAGAAAAAAATTAAATTAAAGAATTAGTGTGTGTTTCAAAACTGTATACATACTGTACACAGACAAAGTGAGATTGTGTTCATGTTACGCCCTCTATCTGTTGCATGAAATAAGACCCGCCACCGGTCTCGTGCAGTCACGTGATGTCCGTCAGCGCGCTACATCATCAGACACAGCGTTACGTCGTTCAGTCAGCTGACTCTCAGTCGACCTTCTCGTCTGCGGGAGATACACACATCAAAACACCAGCATCCTTCGCAGTGATTCACATACACCCCGTATTCAGGCATGGCGAGCCAGTCTCAGGGCATCCAGCAGCTGTTGCAGGCTGAGAAACGAGCGGCAGAGAAGGTCGCAGAAGCCCGTAAACGTAAGTGCTGGATTTGCTTGTCATCGCTTCAGACTACGGCTTACATGAGCTCACCGTACAACAACTAGTCATGTCTGAATCCTGCGTCTGAATAAGACGGCAAAATGAACGAATTAGCTTATTAAATGGAAAGGAGATTCCTGTTGATCATTATTCGCCCCACTGTTGTTAGATTTGATTTATGAACGGTCTCCTCGTTTGTCTTTGCTTGTGCGTCGGTGGATGACAGGCTTGCAAACTGAATAATAGACATGACTGATGATTTGACCAAACATGTGCAACACAAAGTAAAAATGGATGCTCAGTCTGTTTGAAATAAGCTGTTACACAGAAGCTGCACTTTGGTGAGGAATTTTGCACGTTGGCAATGAAAGACCGATTATAAATGAATTGTGCTGTTTCTTTGCTAATTCACAAGGTCTGTTCAGGCTTTGTGCTGGCTGCTAATTCTGACAGTATCTCTTATGCATTGATTCTGCAACTGACTTATGTATGTAAACCCAGTTCCTGTTTTTTCTTCAGTTGAAAACAGTTTCTGCTGCCAGCTCTCATGTCCTACATGCAAGAGGAGAAATTCCCCGGCAGGGCAATATGTTACTTCCAGTGTTCTGCACAGGGGAAATCCAAGGCTATTTCTTTAATAGTAATGTTGCATTTCAATAATGTGCATTTTTCTTCAATAGGGAAGAATCGGCGTCTGAAACAGGCCAAGGAGGAGGCGCAGGCTGAGATTGAACAATACCGCCTGCAAAGGGAGAAGGAGTTTAAGACTAAGGAGGCTGCGGTGAGATGTATTTATTTTTGTGAATTCAAGAATCAATCCAGATGTGTACTTTGAGTCTCTATTTTCATTGGTACTGTGCTTTGATTCTCTCATTTAAAATAATAAATGGTATTCACAATTGTGGAGGTTCTGAAATTATCATGAAAAGACATCATTAAACCCCCAACAACCTGGCACTTTCCTCAGAGTCTTTTAGTGTATGTTGTTTAAACTGAGCTTTTAGGATTCACATGTGCAGTTACTACCAACAAAGGTGTTTTTGTCTTTGCTGTGGCTTATGCATTGCCCTGACATATGAACATTGCATCACATATCCCCTTTAATCTGAATTATTTACTTGAAGTACTCCCTGATATTTCACATTACAATAAACAACACAATTTGTAATCAATTTAATGACTGTTATAGAAAATAAGTGTAAAATAAAGCAATATGCCACTCGATTTTATGATCGAGTGGCATATTGTTATGATGATATGATTTTAACCATGATTAAAGGAATAGTTCACATGAAAATTCTCATCATTTTCTCATCCTCATGCCATCCCAGATGTGATTTTATTCAGTAGAATGCAAAATAATATTTAGAAGAATATTTAAGCTTTGTTGGTCAATACAATGTAAGTGAATGGTGACCATATATATATATATATGCACAGTTGATGTCAGAAGTTAAAATACACCTGAGCCAAATACATTTAAATTCAGTTTTTCCACAATTCCTGAAATTTAATCATAGAAAACTTTCCCTGTCTTTGGTCAGTTTGGATCACTATTATAAGAATGTGAAATGTCAGAATAATAGAAGAGAGAATTATTTATTTCAGCTTTTATATCTTTCATCACATTCCCAGTGGGTCAGAAGTTTACATACACTGTTAGTATTTGGTAGCATTGCCTTTTAAATTGTTTATCTTGGGTCAAATGTTTAGGGCAGCCTTCCACAAACTTCTCACAATAAGTTGATGGAATTTTGGCTCATACCTCCAGACAGAACTGGTGTAACTGAGTCCGGTTTGTAGACATTGATCGCACACGCTTTTTCAGTTCTGCATCAATCGGATTGAGGTCAGGGCTTTGTGATGGCCACTCCCAATACCTTGACTTTGTTGTCCTTAAGCCATATTGCCACAACTTTGGAGGTATGCTTGGGGACATTGTCCATTTGGAAGACCCAATTGTAATGAGCTTTAACTTCCTGGCTGATGTCTTGAGATGTTGCTTCAATATATCCACATAATTTTCCTTCCACATGATGCCATCTATTTTGTCAAGTGCACCAGTCCCTCGTGCAGCAAAGCACCCCACAACATGATGCTGCCACCCCCACGCTTCATGGTTGGGATTGTGTACTTTGGATTGCAAGCCTCACCCTTTTTCCTCCAAACATAACAATGGTCATTATGGCCAAAATGTTCAATTGTTGAGGACATTACTCCAAAAAGTAAGATCTTTGTCCCCTTGTGCACTTGCAAACTGTAGTCTGTGTTTTTTTATGGCAGTTCTGGAGCATTGGCTTCTTCCTTGCTGAGCAGCCATTCAGGTTATATCGATATAGGACTTGTTTTACTGTGGATATAGATACTCGTCTACCTGTTTCCTCCAGCATCTTCACAAGGTCCTTTGCTGTTGTTCTGGGATTGATTTGCATTTTTTGTACCAAATTACATTCATCTCTAGGAGACAGAATGCGTCTCCTTCCCAAGTTTTATGATGGCTGCGTGGTCACATGGTGTTTATACTTGCATACTATTGTTTGTACAGATAAACGTGGTACCTTCAGGCATTTGGAAATTGCTCCAAGGATGAACCAGACTTGTGCAGGTCAACAATTTTTTGTCTGAGGTCTTATCTGATTTCTTTTGATTTTCTCATGATGTCAAGCAAAGAGTCCCTGAGTTTGATGGTAGGCCTTAAAATACATCCACAGGTACAATTCAGTACACCTCCTAACAGAAGCTAATTGGCTAATAGTCTAAAAGATTGACATAATTTTCTGGAATTTTCCAAGCTTCTTAAAGGCACAGTTAACTAAGTGTATGTAAACTTCTGACCCACTGGAATTGTGATATAGTCAATTAAAAGTGAAACAATCTGTCTGTGAACAATTGTTGGATAAATTACTTGTGTCATGCTCAAAGTAGATGTGCTAAACGTCTTGCTAAAACTATAGTTTGCTAATATGAATTCTGTGGAGTGGTTAAAAAAATGTGTTTTAATGACTTCAATGTAAAACTTCTGACTTCAATATATGTATACACTGGTGGCCAAATGTTTGGAATAATGTACAGATTTTGCTGCTCTGTAAAGTAATTGGCATTTTTATTCACCAAAGTGGGATTCAACTGATCACAATGTATAGTCAGGACATTAATAATGTGAAATTATGTCATTTTCCATCACTCCTTTTTGCACTCCTTGCAGTTCCATCATGAACCCCTAGGGGTTTGCACACCCATGAAACCCTGATCACAATCTGTAATTGGAAAAACATTTACTCATACACTAGTATTAGTTCTGGATCTACTGATAGACCTCCAGGTATAAGGGTAAATATGCTATCCTTTAAAGCTAATTCCCCATCATATTGTCCATTAGGCCTTAGGATCCCATGGCAACTCTGCTGTTGAGGTGGACAAGGAGACCATCGATAAGATGAGCTGCATCCAAAAGAGTTATCAACAGAACAAGGAGGCTGTGCTTGCCAACCTGCTGAAGATGGTGTGCGACATTAAGCCAGAGATCCACGCCAACTACCGGGTTGCTGTATAACCCATTTGTCCAATCAGCACATCCATTAAAATCCCTAAACACCCACAAAGCACTGAGACAAAGACTGCCACTGGACATATCACATCTTAAAAGATGAAAGATGGCTGGACTCCAGCATATACACACAGCTCAACAAAACTATCCTCTTCTGCTTTGCATTGCAACTACACATTTCTGACCATTTACAAAGATATTTGTTGATAATGTAAACAAAATGAATGGTGCAGCCATGCTACTTTTCAAATCTCACAAGCTGACGATAGGTTAAAGAATCAGAGATTCTGGTATTCTACATGCACACTTGAATTGTTTTCTACATGTTCATATATCTTTGGTATGATCCAATGAAAGTCTTTGTCTCTGCTGTCTTAGTTAACTGTAGTATTGTCAGGTTTATCAGAGTGAGTTTCTTTGTGAATGATACCTTTAGTGTTTGTGTGAGTGTCTGTATCTTGTTAATGTATAAGTAATCAATTGATAATGTTTATCTAATCATTGTATACAATACAGAATTTATTTTTATTTATTTTTTGCTGACTGTTTTGTGACTGCTCATAATTGGCATCTTAATGTAGTAATATTAATTAAATTATCTTCACAATTCCTTCCTGCTCTCTTGTTCTGTATATGTAATTACATTCCTCTATTTGAACCTGCTTTAAAAATAATAATAAATGTCTTGCACAAATTGATGAATTGCACCCGTTATTTTGAATGAGAGATTTATGGACCAGTCTCTCAGGGACAGTACTTTTGAAGCACAGTTGCTATTATCTAAACAATCTTATATTAGAGAACTGATTGTGTAGGTTTTTATTTCATTGGATTTTTAATTGGGGCTATCAACGCTAGGGGCCGCACATTAGCTATGCTGGACTCTACCATCAACATGTATTTAAAAATGTAACATAAGGTCCACCTTGGTCATTTTTCACTGGCACTCCGACCACACGAGTACAGTACATGCCCATTTCACTCCCATTCGTACAGTTGCCATGAGGTTTACTCTTGGAATATATATTATTATACTTAAAATCACTGCCTCCTAAATGTTCTATACATTCAGAAAATATGTTTATGGAAAAACACCATTAAAAAAACGAAATAAAACCAATCGTAAAATGTCACTAACATCTTTAAGAACTTGCCATGTGGCAACAGAACCGGAGAGAGCCCGAACAATTGCATCATAGCACGTGAAACGAAGCAATGACGTGCCACAAAAAAAGAGACGGAAGTCTTTTTCAAAATAGTAGTTGTTTTTTTCTTTCGGTTAAATGGCGGGCTGGTGCCAAAAGCACAGGAGAGAAGTTTTTTTGTTTGGTTTTTTATTTTATTCTATTGTGAAGTTTCTTATTCTGAATTACAAATGCGAGCAGGCTTTAATTCTTGATTTATTTATATTTCAATAAATATTCTGGTTTCAATACAAGTTAAGCTCAACCGACAGCACAATATTGATAACCAAAAATATATATATTAACTTGCCCCTACTTAAAAAATATAAAATAAAAAAAGTAAAATATGGTTTACTGCGAGGCACTAAAAATAGAAGTGAATGGGGGCCAATTTTTGAACATTATACTCAAGACATAAACGATATGTATGCATGCATGATTTTAGTGTGATAAAATCACTTACTAACCTTTTCTGTGTAAAATTAAAACCAATTTTACAACTTCATTGCCATGAAGATGTAACATCAACAAACCCTAAAATGGTTGTAAAATTGACAATTTACACAACTAATAATACATAAGATTTATATTAATACAGAAGTGCTTTTTTAATGGAGGTGCCTTTATAAAATAATAAACTTCACATTTCTGCCTTTAAACCCTCCAGAAATTGGCCCCATTTACTTCTATTGTAAGTGCCTCACTGTAACCTACATTTTTGCTTGCATATATATATATATATATATATATTGCATATATATATATATATTCCGACTCATCCCTCCTTTACATAATAAATAAATAAAAAATGAAAAACTGTATTCATGGACTGGATCCATCCTCTGTAATAGACAAGGGTCACGTCGAATTAATTTTATGTGTTCATCAACATTATGCAACACAACAAATTCTGTTGAACCCAGAATATTTATTTTAACTAACTAATAATATCAATACATTGTAAGAAGCATTTTTATATAATTATTTTTAGTGACCAGCCGTGAACCTCATATATAAACATAATCCGTCACTCAGCGACGCAAGGACTTTTATTGTGAATTGAAGTTTTGCAGCTGACTTCACACCTAATTCATGACGTCACATGATCGGTCTGAGCCACTGTGGTCGGAGCATCTCGCTGCTGGTCAGTGGTAACAGTGCAAAGCTCAGATGAAATTTCTCCTCTCATAAAACTGATGGTCTAAAGTTCATTTCAAAGAAACTAATTTGTGGACTACTCGCCGCTTGCTGCAAGGGTGAGTTCAAATGTCTTGTAACAGCTCTGTAATGATAGAAATAAGTTTTTCTCTGTAATCTCTTGTTACTTGACCTCTGCGAAGACATTAGTGCAGTGTGGCTCTTCTCATTATTCTAGACTCAAATCTTCATCAAGCATATGATGGCAGACGAAACAGCTTCCATAATATAGCAACTTAATAAACATCAATGTTGTGTATTCATTTGTGGACAACAGCAGGTGATAACAGGTTGAAGAGGCTGGTGAACTGTACATCAAGTCATTAATGCATCAGGTTTATTGAGTTTCATTTCACAGTTCTCAGCCTCATAAGCTTTTAAGTCTTTACTGCCATTAAAAGTATAGTTCTCATCATTTACTCTCCCTCATGTCGTCATAAACACGTACGACTTTCTTCCTTCCGCGGAACACAAACGAGGATATTTAAATGGAGATGATGGATGATGTCTGGTCCACACAATGCAAGTGAATGGTGACCAAATTCTCAAGCTCTAAAAAAGGGCATACATGTAATCCAAAATACTCCAGTGTTTAAATCAATGTCTTCTGAAGCGATCTAATCGGTTTTGAATGAGAACAGACCAAAATGTAACTCATTTTTCACATTATAGCTTGCCACTGCCGTGCACTAGATGGAGCAAGGAAGTGTAATCGAGCTTGATATCATGATCTTCAAGGAGACTGCTGATGTCAAGATCAATGTTGAATAAAGGAGTTGTATTTTGGTATTGTGTATTCAAAAAGATATATCTCCTTTTTAAATATATTTTGTTTGTGTTACACGTAAGAAAGAAAGTCATGTTAGTTTGAGACGACATAAGGGTGAGTAGATGATGAGAATTGTAATTTCTGTGGGAACTATCCCTTTTTATGTTAAACTTAATTAAATGCTGGAAATCTAACTCAAAACTATTCTTCCTTGGGACACAAGAAGAGATGTTTTGAAGAATGTCCTGGCAGCTCTTGTCAGTGAAAGAGAGTGGGGACTGGGGCAGTCAAGCCATACAATAGCTTTGCATAAGAACAGACTGAAATTTTAGTCATTATTTGCTGAAAATCTTTCCCACCGCCATAGCTCACAGATCTCAAAACAGCATCTTGGACATTCTGGAAATAGCTTTTTTAGAGAGTAACGATACTTTCATTTTACGTTCCTTTAAAGTTACAAAACTCCCTTTATAAAATTGTTGAATATTTATTCTGTTGTGTAAAAATGTGTCCGATAACTTTGCATGAATTGTATAAAAAAAAGTTGGCGATATACAGTATTAGTATCTTTGTTGTTATAGAGAGCTGCATAGTTCTACCATTGAACCAAGGAAAAGATTCCTCAGATTCTTTTCTCAGACTTTTTGTTCCTGGATACAACAAAACATATTTTTCTGTTTCAAGGAAGTTGGTCCAGAAAGAACTTTTCCTGGATTCAGCGTGCATGTTCATTTTTAGTTTGATTGTTTTGCTGAACTAGAAAATCAGGTACTGAAAATTAGTTTCAGGCTGGATTGATGTCTTCTCTTAGAAAATCTTGGAGTTAAAGTGCTTTGATCTGGATCGGTGAGAAAGTGCACTAGCATGTCAGGCCAACAGTAACACATTGTCTCACAAGTCTTTGTAGAGCACTTAATAAATCCTCTTTTTGATTATGTCATCTCAAATGTCTTTGTTGTGTATTATGTCCTGGATTTTGCATCCACTTTGCTGGTGACACAAAGCCACAAATTCACTCCTTTGATCACTGATCTGTCCGTGTATATTACATTCACTGTCAGAGAAAAAATAATTGATGTTTTGGCTTTGTAAGGAGAAATCGGCTTGCTTTAAGGAACAGTTCACCCAAAAATGAGAATTCTCTCATTATTTACTCACCCTCATGCCATCCCAGGTGTGTATGACTTTCTTCACCAGAACACATTTGAAGAAAAATAGAATATTCCTGCTTTAGTGATTTTGCATTGAAAAATAAATACATTTATTTAAAAAAAACTAAAAACTTAAATCAAATACATTTCTAGAGTCAAATTGCACATCAAACGAAAAAGCAATTAACATAATACCCATCTTTCCATTTACCGTCAGGCAAGTATCCGCCTAGGATAATGGCGGAAAATTACTAAAACATATTAAAATTAGGGATGTTAATGTTTAATCGAAAAACTATTATTTGGCGTTAACAATTTGATCGGTTAACCTTATTGATTGTCGATTAATTAATTTCAGGACAAATGCATTCAGTAATCATGACAGCAGACGTTGAAAAGGCTGTCTATGCAGTCAGTCGCCTCTAGAGGCGCTTGCGTTCTGCTTGTCATTATCCGGTTCACAGAAGATGATTTATAGATGCCAGATGAAGCGTCTCAGTGTAAACCGTGCTGGAGCATTTCTCTTTAAAATGAACATTAATGTTTTCTGCACACACCGTGATACAACAAGTACTGTTTATTTCCTTGTTTCATCCCAACCTACAATTACATCAGCGATTGCCGGGAAAGCGCGACGGTAAATTCATCTGACATCTCACCATCACCATGTACTGTTTATGCAGCGTGTTAAAATTCGACTTCATTTCTAATTAAAAATAAGCCCAAATGACTGAAATATCCCATGATCCACAATGCGAAGTTTTAATGAACTCAAATATGTATACAAATTATATATCTTAAGTACCTTAAGATTGAAGTTACTATTCTCAGAAGTTCATTAACAGTAATTAAACAATTACCAAATTTTAACTAAATAGTCTAAATGTGTTTAAATACACTGAACTAAGCAATACTCGCACTTCTTACGTGCATTCATTTAAATTATATCTAAAAAATAGGCTATTTTCTCGCAAACACTTCATTATTTAAGGTTATTTTATTCATTAGGCTATTTAGTGTTGTCAAAAGTACCGGTACTTCAGTACCAAGTCGATACTAAAATTAAAAAGATGTAACGGTACCAGTGTTTCTGCAGTGAGTACCGTAGTACTCTACCGTGAGTACGGTAGTACCGAGCAGCGACTCTATCCGGTACCAGCGCGCAGTATGACTAACTCACGACTGCGTTCAAATGCTCACAGGCGTATTTTGAATGCATGCTCTTTTCCGTCTTGTACACTGAAATGACCAATTATTCAAATTAAAATCATGACATGTCCTAATGTGAAATTTATTAACCACTAAAGGCTGCATTCTTACTGTGGACGAGCTCTACTTAAAATAAATCCGACACCTCAAACACTAGAAACTTAACAAACATTGAGAATCATTCACGTTGTGTCAGGTGACAGAGCAGGACTAATCTACTGTGAACCACGCAGCTCATGAAAACTGTAGATTTATTTAAATCACAGCATTTGCTCTTTAATCTCAGCTTTATTTATATAGCATTTAAAATAACCAAAGTGCTTCACAGTAATAACTTTAAAAAACAAAACTTTAAAAAAATGACCACATACACAAACACCAGTAATCTAATACAAACACTCCAAACTGTGTCCTACATTTTATTTGTCAGACTCAAAAGCCAGTGTAAAGAGATGAGATTTCAGACGTGACTTAAAAGTCACTTCTCACCGGAGCTTACGCTACACCTACGTCATACGCCAGAACTCAACTCTCTTGTGAACACGTGGACGGCCATTACCGGAAGTGATAAATATGGATATTTTTCTTAATAAACGCATCGCTCCGCTTCAGAAGGCCTTTATTAACCCCCTGGGGCCATATGGATTACTTTTTTGATGGATGGTTGAGCTATTTGGGCTTCAAAATCTAAGGTACTATTCACTCCCATTATAAAGCTTGGAAAAGCCAGGATATTTTTTAATATAACTCAGATTGTGTTTGGCTGAAAGAAGAAAGTCATATACAGTGCATCCGGAAAGTATTCACAGCGCTTCACTTTTTCCACATTTTGTTATGTTACAGCCTTATTCCAAAATGGAATAAATTAAATATTTTCCTCAAAATTCTACAAACAATACCCCATAATGACAACGTGAATGAAGTTTGTCTGAAATCTTTGCAAATTTATTGAAAATAAAAAATGAAAAAAATCACATGTTTATAAGTATTCACAGCCTTTGCTCAATACTTTGTTGAATCACCTTTGGCACCAATTACATCCTCAAGTCTTTTTGAGTATGATGCTACAAGCTTGGCACAGCTATTTTTGGGTAGTTTCTATGATGCTGCCACCACCATGCTTCACTGTAGGGATGGTATTGTCCAGGTGATGAGGGTGCCTGGTTTCCTCCAGACATGACACTTGCCATTCAGGCCAAAGAGTTCAATCTTTGTTTCATCAGACCAGAGAATTTTGTTTTTCATGGTCTAAGAGTCCTTCAAGCGCCTTTTGGCAAAACCTTTACTGAGGAGTGGCTTCCGTCTGGCCACACTACCATACAGGCCTGATTGGTGGAGTGCTGCAGAGATGGCTGTTCTTCTGGAAGGTTCTCCTCTCTCCACAGAGAAACGCTGGAGCTCTGTCAGAGTGACCATCAGGTTTTTGGTCACCTCCCTGACTAAGGCCCTTCTCCCCCGATCGCTCAGTTTGGCTGGGTGGCCAGCTCTAGGAAGAGTCCCGGTGGTTCCAAACTACTTCCATTTACGGATGATGGAGGTCACTGTGCTCATTGGGACCTTCAATGCTGCAGAAATGATTCTGTACCCTTCCCCAGATCTGTGCCTCGAAACAATCCTGTCTTGGAGGTCTACAGACAATTCCTTGGACTTCATGGCTTGGTTTGTGCTCTGACATGCCTTTGCAAATCATGTCCAATCAACTGAATTTACCACAGGTGGACTCCAATCAAGTTGTAGAATCATCTCAAGGATGATCAGCTATCTCTAGAAACTTGTCAGTAAATCATTGATTTGAGGAATAAAGGCTCTATATGCTCTAGTGCTTGAAATTGCGAAAAAACTGAAGATTACATTTAAAGGTACAGTTCACATTACAGTCTTCAAAAACAAAGGACAACTATTTATTTGTTAATACGATTAAATTTCATGCGTTAATTAAATTAAGTACATTTTCAAAACTGGTGTTCCCATACGGTGTAATTTAACAATTTATTTTACAAAACGAAACATCAAATAAATATGCTTTACAATGACACTTGTCAATTCCGTTTATGAGAATAGTTACCAAAAAAACGCGCCGTTCACGGCAATCTCCCATTCATTCCTATGGGGAGTTCTGCAGAGCTTGTCAAAGCAACCGTAGTCAAGGGGGGAGGATCTTAGCAATGGTTCAACATTCAGAGAGGCCAAGGCCCCCTGAGTAAAGGAAGTAGTAATTTTTTTAAAGCATTTAAAGGCTTAATTCAGTGCTACGAACTTTAAGACAAGGCTATGTCAAGCCAACATCCAAGTTTAAAGTAGTTAGAGTTTTGTGGCTACATGCTAGTGTGCTCCCAGACATTGACAAATATTCCCTTTTAGTAGATTTATTCATTTAAAATGACAGTCTTTCTTATTCCAAATTCAACTTTATGCTTGTTTGCTGTTGTGAAATTTAGGAATACACTGTTCGAGTCGACTGCTAACATGTTCTTTGTATCCTGACCTCGGAATTTCAGCTAGTACTGTTGACTGCAGCACACAGAAGGGCATGGTGCCCCGTCCTGTTTTATGACTGAGGATTATCAGGTCCGAACATCATAACGATCAGTAATGATTGACAAAAATCCCTGTCAAACGTGTTCTCTGTATCAACTAAAAAGTGTTGAAAAGGTCATCATGAATATCACCTGTCACTTTATAAGGTTTCATTTTCTACATCTTGATCTTTCTCACACCTCTTACGTTTGTTTTTATCAGCTTATTTTATCTTAATGATAAGTGAAGCCCTTGTTCAGTGGTACATTTTAGCTGATTTAGCTTGATCGAGGCCAATGCGGTGTCCCTGAAACACACCTAATCTATCCAGTACTCAGAAGAAGTTTAGCGCAGACGGCTCTTAATCAGAGGGTGAATTATACAATTATATTTCAAATTTTCAATCAAGAAAATGAAGCCCGATGACTTTTTGCATTGTTACATTATTTTCGTGACAGTTAAGCAAACCCTGTCCCCAAAACTGTCATTGGTGTACTGTTATGTAATTTTATTCTCATTACAGTAATGTGAAAAAAATATTATTTATTAATATTGTAAATGTCAGGCAGAACATTCCAAAGTTTTGGTTGGTACTAGTCCTATACTGTTCAATGGAGTGAAGGTTTTCATGTAGTAGGTCTTGCAGTGGGTGTGACTTAAGCCTTGTGATTGGATTAATGGCTGGAGGAGGGAAATGAAAGGCAGAAGAGAGGTCACATGAGAAGTCAATTCTTTTTGACCAGCCACTCACTGTATTGCCACTAACACAATCTCTTTCTACACTGACTGACCCTGTATGATTGAAGATATACTGAGAAGGCAGGACTGAATAAAATCACTTGCACATTTTGGACACAAACCAGGAACAAAGCCGTCTGAGTTAGGTGACAGATTTTACGTGGGTGAGTTGAACTGGAACAAAAGCATTATTTATGGGGAAATTCTAGTTTAGCTTTTATCAATTTTTGTTTCATTGTTGTTTTCAGTGGGTCTTAGTTAGCAGTTTTAATATGCAATTGCAGAGGCAAATGTATGTATTTAGTAAGGTAACGCTGTTTAAAGGCCATCAAAGGCTTTAGATGGTAATACTGTGGTAGTAAGTTAAATAAACATGATTCAGTTAGCATTTCAGATTAGCATTAGCATTGCTTTAATTGCTACATGCACGCTTGCTGGCGTGAACTCCCCAAGTTTGTGCAAAACCTGATGAGCCATGTTATTCCAGCATAATTTGAGTGTTCCAAATCTTGTGTGATTCAATGGAAAGTAGGAAGTTAACATGGTCAGTGTCACAGGTTTGCATATTTGATAAGAAAAGAAATGGTGCAGAGTCTTAAATATGTCTTCCACGTTATAAATTTCAACTTTTCACTGTTTTAGATTCTCAAAATCTTAAAACGTTGATTATTTCTAGGTTTAAATTAGAGGTCAACCGATAGTGGATTTTGCCGATATCTAAGGTGGTGTTGGAAAAGGCAGATAACCGATTAATTGGCTGATTTTTAAAGAAAATCAATGTATTTTTTTTAGTCTTTCCTAACTGTGACTGTCACAGACATAGAGACTACAAGAGTCCCAAATGAATAAAATCCCAAATGCAGTTAATTTTACAACCAAAATCGTAATAATAACAACAACAAAAAAATCAAGATTTGATGCATAATGTGGGACTTTTAACTATAAGCAATCCCGAAATACACTGGGGACTCTTCGAAATGTCTGTGTTTCCAGCTCAACAATCAATACATTTTATATAAATAAACATTAAATAATAGGGCTGTCACAATTATGAAATTTGGCTGACGATTAATTGTCAAACAAATATTGCAATTATGATGATTAATCTCGTTAAAGGCTTTCACGATTATTTGTCAAATAAATTGTCATATTTTTAAGGTGTGCTTTTTTTCTTCATTTGTGCTTCATGCATGTGTATATATATATATATATATATATATATATATATTCTCTCCCCTTTTACTCCCAATTTGGAACGTCCAATTCTCAATTTGCTCCTCATGGTGTCCTCATGGTGGTGTAGTGACTCAATCCGGGTTGTGGAGGGCGAATCTCAGTTGCCTCCGCATCTTAGACCATCAACCCACGCATCTTATCACGTGGCTTGTTGAGCGCGTTACCACGGAGACATAGTGCATATGGAGGCCCACGCCATCCACTGCGGCATCTACGCACAACTCACCACGTGCCCCACCGAGAGCGAACCACATTATAGCGACTGCGAGGAGGTTACCCCATGTTACTCTACCCTCCCTAGCAACCGGGCCAATTTGGTTGCTTAGGAGACCTGGCTGGAGTCACTCAGCACACCCTGGATTCAAACTTGTGACTCCAAGGGTGGTAGTCGACATCTTTACTCGCTGAGCTAGCCAGGCCCCAAGAAGTCATTTTTAAAAACGTATGAATGAAAATGACATGAAAAATAAAGGTTTAAATATAAAGAAAAATGGCTAAATACTTATACTGATCAAATTTAGTTTTGGTAAATTTTACATTTACACTTTTTTAATAAAAAATAAAATATAATTTTTTATGTATGTTGCATTGTATTTATATCACATTTTTATTTTACTAGTAAAATCTTTCTTTTCTTCACTTTCAGATGTTATTTAAACGCTCTGATTAAACCCTCGACTCACAAGCCCCTTATTTGACATGAAGTAAAACCTTTTATTGCTTCATCATTTTATCACTCAATGTCCATTTGGATTGATATTGTTGGTGCCTTATATAGCCTTACCCTGCAGTTTGTTCACCCTCCACCTATGATTTCTATTACCAATGTGTAAAGCTTTTTGCATTTTACTTTGACATATTGTGTGCTCACTCAGTTCGGTATGTGATTATGAAGATAGGAGAGGAGCAGACAGCTGTGTACTTTGTGACTTGTTTTTCCCCTCTGTCATATCCGTGTTTAAACTAGCCTTCTGTTATGAAGCTAGGCTGAATATTAGGAAATATTTAAATCCTTGTGTGCGAAAAGAGAGCAGTTATATTCAGTATCTGCTTAGAAGGCAAATAAAAATGTCGACCAATGGTTAGTACAGATCTGAGCATGTCACTCTGATAATCTCGGTCTGGATCGTTTAATTAGTGTCTGTGTATCACGTACATCCATTACTGATGTACACTTTAACCTCTTAGGCTGTCCTAAACCTTGAGTAAAGCATATCTGCTTCTCACACTGGAGAAGTAATTGTTTTATAGAGGTACTATTAGATAAGCTGGGCAATGTTCTTCAAGTGAAAAGCCTGGGGCTGTCAGGGCATTCGATTAGTTGAAGGTCTCAGAATGTCAGGGACATCACTTCATACACAGCATATGGCCCCACAGAGTATTTGGACACTTTAGTCACACTTAACAATGCATGAATGTCATTCAGTATATGACAAAATAGCAAACCAAGTGGCATTAAAGCCAAGGAGTAGTTTACCGTGATCCTGTTTCTCAATTATGTATTTATGAACGTCAGTAATCTAGTTTATGAATACATTTCTATGGTGAAAACAACTAGATCAGGAACTCATGTGACTCATCGTTTAGGGATTTTAAAAATGTTCAAGGTTTTGCCACTGATGCGTTCCATACTCTGAGATGTCTCTGAGATATTTGGGCATGTTAATTGGAAGCTAACTTTTTACTCTCTACCCCAGAACCCCTGTGCAGAAAGATGGATATGTCACATGCACACCATAATCATCATAATGACATGACCATGTCACCTCCAATCACAGACTCTCATGGAGGCAATGAGCACCCCGACACAGGCCATGGAGGTATGATGATGGTGAGACAACCTTGATATCATTTAGTTTTGTTTCAGTATTTGGGAAGTCCATGGACTTTTTTTTTTTTTTTTTGGATTAAGATTTAAGGTTACAATTTACGAGGGATGTAGAATGTTTATGAATGTATAAGATAATAAAATGCATTTTTAAAAGGACAAATACTCAGTGTAGTCCTGCAATTAATATGCATGCATTATAAGTTATTAGAAAAGCCTCAAAATGTTGTTTAAAATAGTTTTAAATGGAGTGTCACAATGCAGGACATGTCAACTAACCATTCAAAGATATAAATCCATTTTAAATTTAAAAAAAACCTAGCCATGTCTGAAAAATATAAGAACATTATCTGATGTATGCTTTACTTGCTTTGGGAAAAGTTTGGTTGAAAACTTATTTGTTGATGCTTTCAGCAAATGACCTTCTACTTGGGCTACAAAAATGTTGAGCTGCTATTCGCCTGGCTTGTCATCAACACTCCAGGAGGTAAGACCGCTCGTTGATTTATGTATCTTTCTCTTTTATTGACATGGTGGTATTTTGGAAAGGCTGTTATTTGGGTTGTAACGATTATGAAATCTGGCTGATGATAACTTGTCACAAATTGTCATTCAAGTCATGTAATCCTATTTAACTTGGAATCACATAATAAAATAGGAATATTTGATTTCCTTTCAGGCTTTAAAAATAAATCTATTTTAATTTAAACACACTGTTGATGAAAATATGACGAGAAGAATATAACACTGCATTATATTAAGCATTAATAATGTTTTTAGAAGAAAAAGTAAAAATCTGGAAAGAATACTGTTTATTTAAAAAAAATCAAAGCATAGTATGGTGTGGATTGATTTTATTGATTATTGATTTTATTGACACCACTTTAGTCCTGCACTGTCAATTTTTACATATAAACATTTAAATGGCTAACAAAATCTGTGTAAAAATGAACACTCTCCATAGCGACAAAGAACATTTGCTAATAAGCAAACTTTAAATTAAAGTGAAACCGCTTCGCCTTTACTATTTACAGGAGTTTGGGATTTAATTTGGAGTGCTCAAATAATGCAGTAACACTGAGACTCAAAAACGTACCGTTCATGGCATTTCAATATTGGCTTAAAATTCTAATTTTGAAATAGTAGTTTGAAATATAGATTTCCTGATGCATCACGATCTTCATTTGAACTCCATATCGATTCTTAAATCCCAAGATCCATCTTTTACTCTATATGCAACCAAATTTCGTTCTATGCGACTGAAGTGAATATATTTGGCAACAGGCTGGTAAATGTTTACATTTCACTCAACAGTAATTGTGTAAATTATTCGTGAAGTGTTTGTCAGTGAGATCCTTTCACAACGTGTTGAGAGTAAAAGTTGTTCCGTGTAATGTGTGTTCAAGACGAGATCCACGCGACCCATTTGTCATTGAATGCTGTCTCTTTTATTGCCCTTTTTGTTCTTGGAATGCAAACTCATGAGGTGCGAAAAAGGTGAGAGGATCACTGGTCCACGAAAATGTTTTCTTGGGATATTTAAAAATGAAAAAAAGCTAAAAGCAGAAATTCCAGCGATTTTAGGGATTCAAGTAAAGCAAATTAACTGCAAGAATAAAGGGTATTTTGGTGTGGCTTGCTTCTGTGTCACAAATTTTTTAAATTTGATTAACCGATTAGTTCAGTGAATCCTCCTGGAGATGTTACAATGTGGCGACAAAAGAGCGTCTTATGTGGTATGAGCAAGTGAATAATTTTTAGTCGTTCATGACCGAAATCTACCAAGAGGCTTTATAGTGTTTAAGCATTAAAAGAACAAAGCAGATCTATAATTTCCATTCACTTTGTGAGCTGCCGAGCATGACTTTTCATCCAAAAAGAAAATGATAATAGTCTAATAATAGTGAGGTTTAATAACATCTTTCTCCTTCATTAAAACTTGCATGACTGCAAATTTACTGACGTCAGTAGAATATTTAAGAATTAAGATCTATGGTAACATTTTCCTATAGATTTAAACTTCTGAGCATGACTTTTATCATCAGTAAAGAGGCCAATAAAAGTCAGAAGTTTACATACACTGAGGTTTGAGTCATTAAAACACATTTTCTAACCACTCCACAGATTTAATATGAGCAAACTATAGTTTTGGCAAATCGTTTAGGACATCTACTTTGTGCATGACAAGTAATATTTCCAACAATTGTTTACAGACAAATTGTTCAACTTTTAATTGACTATATCACAATTCCAGTGGGTCAGAAGTTTACATACACCAAGTTAACTGTGCCTTTAAGCAGCTTGGAAAATTCCAGAAAATTATGTCAAGCTTTTAGACATTTAGCTTCTGATAGGAGGTGTTCTGAATTGGAGGTGTACCTGTGGATATATTTTAAGGCCTACCTTCAAATTTAGTGCCTCTTTGCTTGACATCATGAGAAAATCAAAAGAAATCAGCCAAGACCACAGAAAAAAATCATGGATCTCCACAAGTCTGGTTCACTCTTGGGAGCAATTTCCAAATGCCTGAAGGTACCACATTCATCTGTACAAACAATAGTATGCAAGTATAAACACCATGGGATAACGCAGCCATCATACCGCTCAGGAAAGAGACACATTCTGTCTCCTAGATATGAATGTAATTTAGTGCGAAAAATGCAAATCAATCCCAGAACAACAGCAAAGGACCTTGTGAAGATACTGGAGGAAACAGGTAGACGAGTATCTATATCCACAGTAAAACAAGTCCTATATCGACATAAACTGAAAGGCTCCTCAGCAAGGAAGAAGCCAATGCTCCAAAACTGCCAAAAAAAGCCAGATTACAGTTTGATGAAACAATGGAAATTTTTGGCCATAACGAGGAAAAAGGGTGAGGCTTGTAAGCCGAAGAACACCATCCCAACTGTGAAGCATGGGGGGTGGCAGCAGCATCATGTTATGGGGGTGCTTTACTGCAGGAGGGACTGGTGCACTTCACAAAATAGATGACATCATGAGGAAGGAAAATTATGTGGATATATTGAAGCAACATCTCAAGACATCAGCCATGAGGTTAATGCTTGGTCACAAATGGGTTTTCCAAATGGACAATGACCCCAAGCATACCTACAAAGTTGTGGCAAAATGGCTTAAGGACAACAAAGTCAAGGTATTGGAGTGGCCACCAAAAAGCCTTGAACTCAATCTGATAGAAAATTTGTGGGCAGAACTGAAAAAGCGTGTGCGAGCAAGGAGGCCTACAAACCTGACTCAGTTACACCAGTTCTGTCTGGAGGAATGGGTCAAAATTTCAGCAACTTATTATGAGAAGCTTGTGGAAGGCTGCCCTAGAGTTTGACCCAAGATAAACAATTTAAAGGCAATGCTACTAAATACTAACAGTGTATGTAAACTTCTGAGGAACCACTGGGAATATGATGAGAAATAATAAAAATAAATATATAAATGTGTGTATAAATATATAAGTGTGTGTGTGTGTGTGTGTGTGTGTGTGTGTGTATATATATATATATATATATATATATATATATATATATATATATATTATACATACACACTTCACTATTGCTTTTTATCAAGATGACACCAGTTGTCAAGATTCATTCATTCATTATACTAGAAACGGTGGTTTTTTGGAGCACTGTCATAAGATACTTCCTTACTGTAAAGAGCAAATGTGCTGGTTACACATGTTTTGCAAGATTTCACAAGGAAACTAGTTTAAGATGACATATGTAAATGATTGGAAAAAAAGCAGACAAAAGCCCCAATGCATGAAGTCGGTTTAAAGGGAGACTTCATTCTGTCATAATTTACTTGCATTCCGTCTGTGTATATTGATGTGGAACACAAAATATATTTTAATGCAAATCACTGTCTGTCTTATCAATACATTAGCAGTTTATAGTGACTCACTTTATAGCTTAAAAAGGATGTAAAGTATCTTAAAAGTTGTCCATGCAACTCGTGTCATTTTGACATGGATTAAACCTCTAGAGTTATATGGATTACCTTTATGCTTTACATCCTTTTTAGAGCTTGAAAGTTTGGACCCCATTGACTTGCATTGCATGGATGCATTCTCACCACATATCCATCAAAAAAAGCTTTGTTTGTGTTCCGGAGAGTAATGAAAGTCATACAAGTTTTAAGATGTCAAAGGTTGAGTAAATTATTAGAGAATGATGCTTTTTGGTGAGCTATTCCATTAAAATCTTTTTGTGTTCGTCTCTAGAGATGGCAGGTGCGTGCATCGGTGTGTTCTTGCTGGCTGTGTTCTACGAGGGGCTTAAGATCAGTCGTGAGGTCCTGTTGAGAAGGAATCAGGTGAACGTGCGTTACAACTCCATGCCTGTCCCTGGAGCAGATGGAACTATCCTCATGGAGACCCACAAAACAGTTGGGTCAGTAAATATACTCCTGTTTTTCAGAAGCTCAGAGTAGAGGTCTGCATTGGCATTGGGCTGAAGCCCAAACACGGCCCATAAACGGGAGACAACCAGACCGTTACGGTCCAATTATAGGACTGAACTCGACCCAAAAATCCCAAAACCCTTCTTCTTCAATACCCAGATGCACAGATTCTCACAGCTCTGACTCAAAAATAAAAGTAAATACAAATAACGTATAAACAATTTTTTTGTCTGTGCAAAATTGTTCATAACGTCCAAAGTATACTTCAGTTTTCCATGTTCCACTGCATCTCATGTACAGTGCGTGACGCAAATTTTGTCATCCGCACGGTAAGTAGTACAGACTACTTTTTCTAAACGACTGTGTCCGTAAGGGCGCAGAGTAAGAGTTTACTCTAGCCTTTAGTCTCTCGAGTCTCTATGTTATGGACACTTTTCACACTGTGATGATGTGTTTTTGTTTGTTTAGCACCATTGATCTAGCAAAATATTATATATTTAAAAAAAGGCACTTGCAGGTTCCCATACATTTCTGGTGGGAATGGCCCTAGCCCTCACCCTCCGATCCAACAGGTACCAGACGTGCTCAAAGGGATTGAGATCCGGGCTCTTCGCTGGCCATGGCAGAACACTGACATTCCGGTCTTGCAGGAAATCACGCACAGAACGAGCAGTATGGCTGGTGGCATTGTCATGCTGGAGGGTCATATCAGGATGAGCCTGCAGGACGGGTAACACATGAGGGAGGAGGATGTCTTCCCTGTAACGCACAGTGTTGAGATTGCCTGCAATGACAACAAGCTCAGTCCGATGATGCTGTGACACACCGCCCCAGACCATGACGGACCCTCCACCTACAAATAGATCCCACTCCAGAATACAGGCCTCGGTGTAACGCTCATTCCCTTGATGATAAACATGAGTCTGACAATCACCCCTGGTGAGACAAAACCGCAACTCATCAATGAAGAGCACATTTTGCTAGTCCTGTCTGGTCCATCGAAGTTGGCTTTGGCATCATAGGTGATGTTGTTGCTGGTGATGTCTGGTAAGGACTGCCTTACATCAGGCCTACAAGCCCTCAGTCCAGCCTCAGCCTATTGCGGACAGTCTGGGCACTGATGGAGGGATTGTGCATTCCTGGTGTAACTCGGGCAGTTGTTGTTGCCATCCTGTACCTGTCCCGCAGGTGTTATATTTGGATGTACCGATCCTGTGCAGGTGTTGTTACATGTGGTCTGCTACTACGAGGATGATCAGCTGTCCTCCTTGTCTCCCTGTAGCGCTCTCTTTGGCGTCTCACAGTACGGACATTATTGCAATGTATTGCCCTGGCCACATCTGCAGTCCTCATGCCTCCATGCAGCATGCTTAAGTCACGTTCACACAGATGAGCAGGGACCCAGGGCATTGGTGTTTTTCAGAGTCAGTAGAAAGGTCTCTTTAGTGTCCTAAATTTTTATACCTGTGACGTTAATTGCCTACCATCTGTAAACTGTTAGTGTCTTAAAGACCATTCCACAGGTGCATGTTCATTAACTGTACAAGTATTAGGTGCATTAAAACATTGTTTAAACCCTTTACAATAAAGATCTGTAAAGTTATTTGGATTTTTACAAAATTATTTAAAATGCAGTGTCCTGAAAAAGGGACGTTTCTTTTTTTGCTGAGCTTATATACACTGTATACTGTATGTTATGCTCCTCATTTGTAATTCGCTTAGGATAAAAGCATCTGCTAAGTGTACGTTTTTATATATATATATATATATATATATATATATATATATATATATATATATATATATATATATATATATATATATATATATACACACACACACACACACACTTCTACTGTGTATATATATTTCACAGTTCAGTGAAAATACTGCTGTTTAGTGTAGCATTGTTCTCTAATCACTGATGATTAAATGATGAGGTCAGTGAAGAACAGGCAAATATAAATCACCTTAATCCTGTTAACAATGATGTAATCATAGCACGTTTGTAGTCATTACCACAAAGTTGACCTCTGAAAAGCAAACGTACATTTTCTTCCCACTTATGACCTGCCTTTTTTGTAATCCTATAATAATTCCTTGTTCTCTTCTGTTCCCTAGCCAGCGAATGCTGAGTGTGGCGCACTTGCTCCAGACGGTTCTGCACATCATCCAAGTGGTGGTCAGTTACTTCCTCATGCTGGTGTTCATGACGTACAACGGTTACCTGTGCATCGCCGTGGCTGCGGGCGCAGGGTTTGGCTACTTCCTCTTCAGCTGGAAGAAGGCAGTAGTGGTGGATATTACAGAGCACTGTCATTGACCTCTCGACAAACCCCACGGCTGATCATCCCACTAAATAACCTCAAAAACACCCACTGTACAATCCAAACGTACATCACGACAGCTCAATGTTTTTAGAGCACTGTATGAATCCTCTAATTCATTTTGGGAAAGAGTGAGGGCCTCATGGGCCCCATTCATTTTAAGGCTTGGCTCTATTTTGATCCTCTAAGTTTCATACAAAATACAATATGTCATAACCCTACCATTCCTCGTTACCATCCCGTCACAATGTCAATCACTTTGACAGCTGCATGTCTTCTGTAATGTTAAAATATGTGTGCACAGCCTAACCGTCTACCTCCACGGTCATAGTACACTATCAGAGTGAAAGATCATAACTCAGTTTAATATAATAGTGTCTGCTGTCCTCTTCACATTAATGTACATGAATGAAGGTGCATTTGGGCAGTGCGATTACAGCCTTACTAAACCCCTTTGCCTTAATTAGGGAACACACACACACACACACAAAAGAGGGCGACTGAAGACTCTAAGCTAAACTGCTTCTGGCAGAACTAGTATACAAGCACTAGTGATTTTATTTAAGGTAGTGATGGGATGTTACGGCTGACTATAAGTGTTTTTTGTCTTGTATTTGAGCTGTTGGAGGAATCAGTGAAACAACTATTAATGAGTGATCATTGACTTTTTCTTCAACTCTGTGTTGGCATTGTAGAAGAAAAAATGGTGTCATTTCTTTTTATAATTTATATTTGTAAACTCTACTACTTAAACGACAATGTATTTGATATCAAAACCTTTTTTGGCAATCTATGTAGATGCTTTTTATTTTTTTCCCCAGATCTTTTAAATGATTGTGTTGTGTCACACAGAATAAATCATGAGCTATTAAAAATATTTATAATATTAAAAATATAAAGGTAACTAATCTGATAGTCCATAGAATGTTAATTTTATTGTTTTTGATGATGGTTATGCTCCTTTATGGTAAAGGGGTGTGCCTTTGTCATACTGGACCCAATAAACTCCCAATTTAAGGTTGGAAGAAGTGTCTGAATTGTTCGTAAATACAAAACAAATAAAACAAAAAGGCTGGAACTGAAGGCTTTCTTACTGAGAAAATAGCAAACCACACAGCATTGTGGTTTTTAAGAATCGTGAACTTTTTGCTTAGTTAAATTGGTTTTCTGTAATCTATTTTATTGTTTCAGAAGAAAATGTTAACGTCATGTGCCTGTACCAATAGTCAGGTACACTTTGTGACACTGGATTTGGGGATTCATTATATTCTCTTTCACAGGACTTTGTAATATCAAATATGTGATTTTTTTTTGAAAAATATAGTAGCAAACTGTATCTGTTTTTTTTTTTGTAAATAGGTTTCCACTGAAGTGGGACAGTATGCAAGCCCATGTGTAGAAGAATTGAGCCTCATTTCCAGTGTTACAGTTGTGTTAACATTTCACAGTTCAGTCATGTCTGTAGAGTTTAACCTAAAACAGTACTGCGATCGTTAATAGTAAATGACAAATAAATATTGTATGATTTGAAGTATACTTGTTGTGACTGCCTCTTCTGTGAACCTATTCTGTATATTATTAGTTTGAAAATGAGAGAGCTGGTTCCAACAGTTTCTGTTTACAGTTCTGCGCAAGACCATGCTAATACACTGTTTCCAGCACTGCAACACCACTCTTGACTCCGCATCGCGACACATACAGCGTGACCAGTGTAAATTGATTCCCCAAGAAATGACTCTTATTATGCAATTCTTTTGAATCTACAGCATGACCAGTGTAGTCCGATTCCCCATCAAATGACTCTTATTATCCAGTTCTTTTGAATCTACACCACGACCAGTGTAGTCCAATTCATTTGAATTTACAGCACGAACAGTGTAGCCCGATTCCCCAACAAATGACTCTTATTATCCAGTTCTTTTGAATCTACAGCACAACCAGTGTAGCCCGATTCCCCAACAAATGACTCTTATTATCCAGTTCTTTTGAATCTACAGCACAACCAGTGTAGCCCGATTCCCCAACAAATGACTCTTATTATCTAGTTCTTTTGAATCTACAGCACGGCCAGTGTAGTCCAATTCTTTTGAATCTACAGCACGACCAGTGTAGCATGATTCCCCAGCAGATGACTCTTATGAGCTAGTCCTTTTGAATCTACAGCATGACACATACGGCTCAAACAGTGCAGCCCGATTCCAAACAGAATTACCATTATGAGTCGGTTCTTTTGTATTTCTAGAGTGTGACAAATACAGCGCAAAAACTGTAGCCCAATTCCAGAAATAATCACTGTTATGAGTTGGTTCTTTTGAATCAATACCATATTCTTCTTTCTTTTGCTGAACAGAATTTTTTTTTTTTTAGTAGAATATTTCAGCTCTGTTTTTCCATTTTATGCAAGTGAATTGTGACCAGAAATTTGAAGCCCCAAAAAGGCCATAAAAGCAGCATTAAAGTAATCCATAAGTAGTAATCATGATTTCAGGCTCGATTACACTTCCTAGTTCTTGATGTATATGCAGAGCACTAGATGGCGCTAGGAAGTGTAATCGATCCTGAAATCATGATTGGCAAGGAGACTGCTGATGCCAAGATTTATATTGAGAAAGGAGTTACATTTTGGTCTATTCTTAACCAAACAAATTAAATCACTTCAGAAGACATTAATTAAACTACTGGAGTCTTATGGATTACTTTTATGTCCTTTTTGGGGCTTCAAAGTTCTGGTCACAATTCACATTATCCAATTTATAAACTGGATAAACAGAGCTGAAATATTCTACTAAAAATCTTCATTTGTGTTCTGCAGAAGAATAAAGTCAAACACTTTTCATTTTTGGGTGAACTGTCCCTTTAAGATTCTCATCCATAACTATGATCTGCTCACCTAAGCATTTTCCCTTGTATTATTTTTTACTATCATACAGTAAAGTGAAAAGATTACATTTCCCCCATTCTATTAGTAAGACTTTATTTAGTTTGTATAAAAATAGTCCTCTGTGTAAGTTGGTTGTCACAAACAACCTTAAAACACATAGTTTACCAAAACCATAGTGCATGTGACTTTGGTCCTTTTTTTTCCAAGTCAGAGAAGATAAAAAAATGATGTGTGTGTGCAAATGAAACATCAATGTAGACCTCATAGTCCATTTTTAGGTTTGTAGATTGTCAAAACTGAAGGTTCCCGAAAAGTGATGGTAATGTGTTAGGCTTCGGGTGAGGTTTGTATCCAATTCGCTCGTGGATCATCTGCTCTACATCAGTAATGTCCTGACTATACTTTGTGATCAGCTGAATGCCACTTTGGTGAATTAAATTACCAATTTCCTTCCGAAACAACAAAATCTGTCCATTATTCCAAACTTTTGCCAATGTATATATATATATATATATATTCTCTAATCAAATCCTGTTGCCTTTACACATCTCAACGCATCATCTCTCATATCTAATTTCCCAAGTTTTTTATCCTGAAGATTTCCTAATGGCATGACTTTAATTCCTTTTTCCTGCAATTTTGAATGCACTACTTGTCTTTCATTCTTATAAGCTGTGCATTATCGCATGACATCTTCAACTGTTTCAACATCTTCACAATAATTGCATAACCCATTATAGTGCTTTCTTAATTAGGTTTCTAAATGCATGATTTTCTGTAAAGCTGCTTTGAAACGATGTGTGTTGTGATGGGCGCTATACAAATAAACATGACTTGACGAATTTTATTTTATGAAAGGTTACATTTAATCCTGAGTGACCTGAGCGGAGTCTGGTTATTATTGATTCTTCTCCTCTTTTTAGTAAAGCTGTCATTCCTCCTCCTGTGCATACTTTTCCCTGCATCTTATATAGATGTCTCCCCTTCATTTCTCCATCCCATTGCTCCAGTCAGATATTATTTGCAGCTTTATGAACTATTTAATAAAAATCACTATGGTACCATGATTTTATGATGCTTGAATCCGTGGTACACTATGCTACTGTGCAACACTAAGTTAACATAGAGCTGTCTATAAAAGCGTTTCTTTTCAATATCAAAATATTTTAATATTTAATTTTTATTTAAAATTAGAGAAGATGAACTTGTTCTTCTATCTTCTAGAAGAGCACATGAGTATATTCACTTTCCCAGTCCCAGTTTAACCCTGAACTATGTCCTGTGCAGCTTTCATGTGGCAATAGGCAGTGGAGATAACACCTGCAAAGTGTGGGACCTGCGGCAGAGGAGGTGTATGTACACGATCCTCGCCCATCAGAACCTGGTGTCCTGTTAAGTTTCAGCATAGGTGTTCAAGTCTAGAGGAGATTGAGGCTAATTTATCAATGTTAGTTATAGGTCAACTGTCCAAGTGAAATAGTCTTAAAGCTGAAGTGTGTAATTTCTGCGTCACCAGTCGGAAGTGCAAACATAAACATTGTTTTTAAACCGCTTTCCTGTTTTACTCCCTCAGTCTTCCAGTGGTCTAACAAATAGGTAGTCTCGTTCCAAACTCACACCATTGGTTGAGTCAATGTGACTGTGTCTGCCTGGTCAGAACATTCAAACATAGCAATATTTTGATAAGAGCTGCAGAGTTTTACACTTTTTGCGTTAATCAACCTTCGAATGGTTTAATTATACTGTAGTTGTGTCTTTGCATATTAAAGGGATAGTTCACCTAAAATACAAATTCTCTCATCAATTACTCACCCTCGTACCATCCCAGAAGTGTGACTTTTTTTCTGCAGAACACAAATTAAGATTTTTAGGAAAATATCTCAGCTCTATTGGTCCATACAATGCAAGTGAATGGTGAATAGAACTTTGAAGCTCCAAAAAAAACAAAGTCATCACATAAAAATAATCCATAAGACTCAAGTGGTTAAATCCATGTCTTCAAAAGCAATGTAATGGGTGTGGCTGAGAAACAGATCAATATTTAAGTCATTTTATACTATAAATCTCCTCTTCCACTTCTTTTGTTTTTTTTTGTGCCGATTGGCATTCTTTGTGCATATCGCCACCTGCTGGTCAAAGGTGGAGATTTATAGTAAAAAAGGACTTTCATATTGATTTGTTTCTCATCCACATCTATCACATCACTTCTCAAGACATGAATTTAACCACTTATGGATTACTTTTATGCTGCATTTTTGTGCTCTTTAAAGCTTCAAAGTTCTGGTCACCATTCACTTGCACAGTATGGACCAACAGAGCTGAGATATTCTTCTAAATATCTCTGTTTATGTTCTACAGAAGAAAGAAAGTCATACACATTTAAGATCGCATTAGAGCGAGTAAACGATGAGAGAATTTTCTATTATTACTTTAAGCTAGGAAAGGAGCTTTTAACATTGAAAAAATGACATAAATCGGCTTTAACTCACAGTGCACTTATTATTAAAGGGATTCTCATGTCGTTCCAAACCGACATGACTTGCAGTACTTTCTTCCATGGAATGTTAAACGAGAGATTTTGCAGAATTTCCAAGCTGCTTTATTTCCATACAATGAAAGCAGATTAACCAGGGGCTGACGAGATCAAAAATGAAAAAATATCACCATAGAAATAGTTCAAATGTCTTGTGCACTATATTCCAAGTCTTCTGAAGCCATACGATACGAAGCGTTGTGTGAGTAACAGATGAAAAAGTTGTTCCCTCTGCAGTAGTTTTCAAAACAATCCAATGCATAGACCAAGATCAAAACCAATGGCATGTCTTATGAAGTCAAACCTTGTGCTTCATCTTGAGGTGCCAAATTTGAATGTGCACAAGCATTAATGAGATTTGAGAAGCAATTGTTTTAGTCATTTTTGGAGCTTGACAGCCCCTGGTCACGATCTACCTTCATTTTATTGAAAAGAGCAGCATACACTTTCTGCCTAACACCTCCTTTTGTGTTCGACCGGAGGTTGAGTAAACGATTTTCAGTTTTGGGTGAATAAATTCCTTAACCATGCTTTCTGAATTTGGTGACATCTCTACAATATTGAAAGTGTCACTTAACTTTGAATGTCAGTATTTACAGAGTTTCTTCCTTATAGCTACAGATGGACATTACCTGCTGAGTGGTGCGCATGACAATACAGCCAAAGTGTTGACTCATCCTGGCTGGTCTCCTCTGAAGACTTGGCGGGGCATGAGGGGAAGGTTATGGGGCTTGACCTCTCACCTGACGGACAGTTCATCGCAACCTGCTCCTATGACCGAACCTTCAAACTCTGGATGTCAGAATGAGATGAAGATTCTGTCCATCTTCTGTACGAGTGAGTGAGTGTGTATGCGTGTGTGTACAAGGCAAAATAGGCTGATTGTCAAGAGTCTTTAATGAGTTCAGAAAAAAGTAACAGTCCATCTGGTACTGTACATTAATAGAAAAGCTAGAACTGTCTGAATTGTCTACTTTTGAACCGTTACATTCAAGATTATTTTTGTAAAGAGCTTGGGCACAACACAACCGACTTTCCTATTTCACAATTTATGATTCATTTGTTAACAAAACACAAACCGTTCCAGAGGTTATGTGAAGGAATCCATAACTGGACAACTGGAAAGCCTTCAGTAAATAGACTTCTAAGCATTTTTTGTAATATCACAAGGCATCCAGTCTCTGCCCCATGTGAAGAAGGGATTCATTAGCCTTAAAATACCTTTAAGGCAAGTCAGTTCACTTAAGGGCCATCTTGGTAAAGCTGTATTGTATTTAGATTAGGAGACAGCTTTTAAAGCTCTTATCTGCTTAAATGGGGGGGAAATGTCTCTTCAATCTTGGAAAATGTTTGCCATGATTATGTTTCCATAACTTATTTCAATTATGGTATTTTAAATATAACTACTTCAGCTCAAATGGTTTTTCAGGCTGGCTCTGATTCTAGAGTAAACCAACTAAAAAGCGATTTTAACTGAAATTTTGGACTTCCATTCCTACAACCACATTGAGCATTACTCCCATTCATTTTTCTACAAGTGGTCCATCTCATCCATTTATACTGTCTCTGGTCTGATGCAAATGTATAATCTGAATATAACTAGCACCACCAGCAGCAGAGCAGGCAGTGCTTGCAGCATGGGCACCTCCGAAAATGATGATCCGTCAGTGCCACATTAGGCCAAGCTGAGGGAGGTTGATCTATGATTGGCTGCTTTATAAAGGAGGACTTCGTCTCCAGCTGTGCTTTTTGGGTGTGTGTTCGCTGGTTTTCCACCCTGGCTTTAACACCCAGAAACGCAGCCAGGTCTAGGTCCAGTCCAGTGGCGCCCCCGCGTGGCAGGGGAGTGTTCTGCCTGCACTGTGGGCAGGGGATCCACATCTATGGGGAAGATACATGATAATCAGAAATGCCTGACACAGCATTAAGAATAATCAATATTAGTTAAAATGTCATTACTTTCTCCAAAGTTTACTTTTCTTGTTTCGTTTAACAGAATGAATGAAAGGGATATTTTTTAAAGGTGGTGTGTGGGATTTATGTGGGAGTCGCTATTCCAGTAACGAGGTACATTTTTTCATTAAGTAGCACTGTAGCATTATAAAACTTTACATTTGTCATATCGTATTGTGAACTCAGCGATGGAGCTGACACCCTCACCTAAACCATCCTTTCTCTCTATTATGTGCTGTGAAAACCAACACTGTGTCCGAATATCCGTAATTCCATACTGAAGAGTATGCCAGAACGGTATGCCAATGGAGTTCAGATGTGTACGTCTGAATACTCGGTAGTCATAAAACAAGTAAGCGAGAAATACTTGGATGTCCTACTATTTACGGCGAGATTCTGACGTGTGAATCCACTGGAATCTTTACTATCCCATAATGCCACAGGAGCTGAGGAGACATCATTTAAAAAAAAAAAAAAAAAAAACATCGGAAAACAGCAAGTTATTTAAACTGTAAGTGAAATGTAAGTGTTTGAGGTTTTTACATAATATATTCAGGCCATGGGTCAATGCCCACATTCCCAGAAGAAGTATGTCCAGAATCTATTTATTCTACTCACATCATGCCTACTTAAAGAATGTACCGTTGTACCAGCCAATAAGTGTGTACTTCAAAAGCAGTACATACTCAGACAGTACGCAATTTCGGATAAGCTAAAATCCTTTAAGTGAATCGGTTCTTTAGGACAGTTCATGTAAATAGACCAGTTAAAATAAACAATTCCCCTATATGTAGCATTGGGAATTCTGATTAATTTTAACGAATCAGTTCTTTTGGATGGCTTGTGTAAATTAACTAGATTACATAAATGATTCACTGAGTGCATTTACATTCTTACACCGATAATGCAGCTAATAACACATATGGTCATATAAATGCAATAAACAACGTTACTTTATCGGTGTAAGGTCAACACAGCCAGGACTGGCATGAAATACTTTAATGCCATGAACACTGCAAGTATTTCCAGCAGGTTCATATGTTCTGTGGCCTGGGTCAGTGTCCAATGCCCGCAAACACCGCTCTGATTCCATGTTGCCCCCCACCTTGTGAGGGAAGCATCGGTCGTGACCAACTCCTGACGAGAGAGAACAACACCTAGGGGCACTCAGGTCTTCAGCAATTCTACCTGTTTCCACCGCCTCAACGCACGTATGCAACGGTAAGAAATTACAATCAGTCGATGGCAATGTCTGATGGGATCTAGCCACAAACTGTTGTTCCATAACTGGAGTGGTCTGAGGTGGAGTAAACCCAGAGGAATCACCACTGTAGCAGCGGTTAACATCCCTATTAGTCATAGGACCACCTGTTACTGCAAAGACACACCAAGGTGAAAGCGAGCTAAGAGTTGCAGAATGTTCTTCACACGTTCCTGAGACAGGGAGGCAAAAATAAGGGGGGAATTCAGGGTTATTCCTATGAACGTAGTGGTCTGTGTTGGACTCAGACAGCACTTTTTCTCGTTCACAGAAAAACCCAACTTCTGCACATGTCTCAAAAGTAGTCTGGAGTCTTGCACAGTCTGCTGTTTTGTGGAGGCACAAAGAAGTCAGTCATCCAGACAAGGCATAATACGCATACCTCTCATCCAAAGAGGAGACAAAGCTGCGCTCACACATGTTGTGAAGACGTGAGGAGCAAGGGAAAGACCGAAAGGTAAAACCTAGAACTGGTAGGCTTGATTCAAGAAACTGAAATGCAGAAACTTTCTGTGATGAACAGCAATTGGGATGTGAATGTATGCATCTTTCAGGTTGACACTTACAAACCAATCGTCTGCTGCCACAGACCAAAGAACGTTGGCTGTGCGCAGCATTCAAAAAGGAAGGAACTTCAGGAACAAATTCAGATGCCTCAAATCGAGAATTGGCCGGAAACCACCATCCTTCTTCGGAACAAGTAAAATATGTTGAATAGAACCCGTCTCCCTTAACGAGGGGATTAAATTTTTCTATGGCTCCCTTCTTTAACAGTGAACAAATTTCCAGAGAGAGGGCCATTGAACAAGCTGCATCTCTGACAACCGTAGGAATGATTCTTGAAAATCTGGGAGGCCGGCGTCGAAACTGTAGAGTATATCCCCTGCTCAGAGTCGTCAAAACCCAAGGGTCTGCTCTGTTGGTTCTCATGTACTCTATCTGTTCCATTGAAAAACGATTGACTGCCGGCCTAAGTGTCTCAGGCTTTATGCATGCGACATTTAGTGGTCGCGGGTGGATGCTGACGGGGTCCTCCTGGCAAATGTCGATGAGGTGGCTGAAAAACTCTAGCATTCTCAGTAACATGAGGCCTTTGAGGGGGCTGTGACTGAGGTGTAGCATGCTGGCGGAAACAATGATCCGGTGTGGCATAGCGATGTTGGGTCTGAACTGCTGGCATCCTAAAGGTAGGGTCGCGCTGCACCTGCATCAGTTGACGAGTGGCCTCAGACAGCTTTACCCTCTTTTCCAACAGTTCCGGAACATTAGGACCATTAGGCCCAGGAACGAATGGAAGATCTCTAAAGGTTTTCTTACAGTCCTCAGGTAGCCGTGCTTGGGCAAGCCACACTTGGCAGCGGACTGCCAGAAGCCTGACTGCAAGACTACCCAGCTCGCAGGTTACATGGCCCATTGCCAAAAGAGCCATTTGCAGAAACTGTGAAATCGAGTGATCAACATTTGCTGGTTCTGGCGTACTGGTGGCAGCAAGAAGTAACTGACAGGTTGTGTTTTCTGCGTGAGTTATGTAGGAAACAGACTCGTATGCCTTTTTAAGTTATGAATCTGTGCGACCACATTACGCACTGGAACATTGCAGATTCCATCGTAGAGCCTTGTCAGGAGACACCACCAAAGCTGCAACGTGCTGCTCTATTTCCAGAGCACGACTCACCCCGATGGAATCTGCTTCAGCCTTAGATGCTAACATCTGAGCAATCTTTGAGCGCCATTTAGGCAGACCAGAACCTGTGAGGGGATTTGAAAATTCAGCCACAAAATCTTTACATGGTGGCATGGCAAAAGAAGTCACAGCTGTGGCCTTCCTGAAAAAGACATTGGTTTGGGCAGATTGGACAGGTGACTCATCAAGTCCTAGACGAGAAATTGCCATTCGAAGCACAGCCAAAGTATCATCAGAAGAGGGCTGGGCCTGTCCAGATGACTGAACTGACCCTTCACTAGACCCCTCCACTGCTGGATAACCAGTGAAAACATCCTGAGGTGATGGATGTGCCACAACATCCACAGCATTCCCATGAGGTGGGAAATTTAAAAAAAAGGATCCGAAGCATTCGTAGAAAGCACACCCAAGTCAGAATGATGTAAAAAATGAGGGGAATCAAGAGACTCATAACCACCTCCACGATTCTGAACATTCTCATCCTCCTGTGTCATCTTCACAGGTGTAGCAGATGTGACAGGCTGAAGCGAGTGAAGCAGGTGTTTCAGCTCCGCCATCTCTGAAGAAAGCACAGAAACCGTCTTAGAATGTGAATCTTCCTCGACACGTGAATGTTCATCACTTTGCGATGCGGCCCTCCTCTTAAATGGGAGGTGAGCGTCGACTGCCGCAGATGCCCTATGCTTCTGAGTGCGAGAAGGGGCTACATCCAACTGCCCGAGTTTCACCGATGAATTAGAGTCTAACTCAGCAAGATGGAGCCGCTGTTCCGACATAGGTAAAAGATTGCAGTTTAGACACAGGTCCATGAGAGCCTCTCTCAGATGTTGAACACCCAAACACGATGGGCAGATGTCATGACCATCGTCCGGGAGGAGATTTTTAGGGCACAGCTTAAAAGTCAGTGGGAAACCAGTGGCAATCATGCTGTGAGCCATAGTTACTTGCTAATAACACCTTCAGATAGCACCATAAGGTTTAAATTCAAGCAGAATGAAATGGTAATGAAGCACAAGACAGGCAAGGAAAATAATAATTACAGTATATGATTCCTCCGGGTGAACCGACAGGTAATGGCAAGAAATATCTCACGAAAAAGAGAAAATATATCTAATATGGCCGATGGATTGAACCGAGGGGCACAGAGTATCACATAAGTTTGAGGAAAAACACTCAGAACAACTGAATGGATGATGATAATATCAACGGGAGACTGTTATAGCGCGGAAAACACCAGCCACCGGATTGCACCGAGAGGCACAGAGTGTTACCAACGAAAAGGAATGAAACTCACCAAAACGCGTCTAAAATACTTAAAATCCGTTGAAGTGGCGTAGATGCACGCTAACACAGCTTGTGTGGACGATATCTTGCTGCTCTTGTGAGCTGCACTTGACAGCGCAATATATCACTTAACCAAAACAACCTATCTCAACCAGGCGAGAAAGCGAAAGAGGTAGAGTACTTAGCGACTGTGGTTTATAACCCCCAGGGCTCAGCATACATCACTACGTGATTTTGTTGGTATATTCTCTCGACCTATCTGGCTGGTGCTGCGATAATCCAATAGTGTTTACATTGCCTCTTGCGGGCAGTAGGAATGAAACAGAACAAACCTACTAGTAGCTTACAGACAGTTGTCACATTAAACCGTGAAGTAATTTGACATGTTTTCCAACACTTAAAAACTTTACAATTTTGCTATAATTGCCAATGTTGCTGCACCACAATAATAAAAAATACAATAAATGAATACAATAAAGGATACAAGGAAGGAACTATAAAAAAGGATAGTGGGATATTGAGGTTAGGAGAACGTTCTCCTTACGTTAGGGAAATGTTCTCCAAACCTTAAGCGAACGTTCTCTTTTTTCTCATTCTCAATCTATTATAAAAACAAACTTTCCAGGCTAACCAAAAAGATTGTCAGGATTTCTTCATATTAAAGAAATGTTCCGGTTTCAACACAAGTCAAGCTCAATTGACAGCATTTCTGGCATAATGTTGATTACCACAAATATTTAAACCTTGTGGTTGGAATAAGATACATTTATCCCTTCAAATCTAGACATGACCAAGTGGTGTACACAAGGTGTCGTATAGTCAACACTAGACTGACACGTGGGTATTTATTGAAATGTGAAGAACCACCAAAATGCAAAATATTGTAACACCACTTTGACTGTAAAGCATTTGCTCTTGATCTGCCCTATGTTTAACGTCATGAGACAATGCTTTTAATCTGGAAAAGCCTTAAAAGACTTGTTTTTAAGATGTGCTCAGGAATCTTTTTCAAAAGTGCAACAAAAGGATATATATAGAATTGATTTTCTGTACTGGATTGAATAGTCTTCCTTTTTTCTATGTATTGTTTTTGCAAGGTGTGTTGTATTTATGAATTTTTTATTGCCACCTGTATTTGCCATGAAATAGACATTGTAGCTGATATGGCAATAAACACCAAACAAACAAACAATCCCAAATATCTATTTCGAATCATTCCTATTTTTCTTTAAAAAAAAGAGCAAAAATCGATGTTACAGTGCGACACTTACAATAGAAGCGTATGGGGCCAAATTTTTAAGGGGTTAAATGCAAAAATGTGAAGCTTATAATTTTATAAAAGCACTTGAATGAATTATTCTGTTAAAAATTGTTTATTATTTAAGCAGTACATTTTTTTAAATTGACATTTTTATAGTCATTTTAGAGGTAGTTGACATTACACACTTACAATGTTTACATCATATCCTTTATGTGTTGTGGCTATACTTTTGAAACAGTGAGAAGTTTAATTCAAGTTTTTAGCTAAAAATTGGCCCAATTAATTCAACTGTAATTGCCTCGCTGTAACCCAGATTTGTGCTTTTTTTAAAGAAAAGGTGGGATGAGTCAAAATTAAATTCTGTGGTAATCAACATTAATCAGCTTAACTTGTACTGAACCCGGAATATTCCTTTAACACAGGGAATTAATTAGGTCAACCAAATACTTATGGTAGTGTCAATCCCACCTGCTCATTGATGAGGGTGTTGAGACGCTTCAGACAGGACTGGCAAAATGTATGTCCACAGTAGAGTTTCCGAGGGAGTCCCTCTCCCAGGTTATAAGCACTGTAGCAGATGATGCAGTCAAGTTTTTGGCTGTCCCTGGAGTTCTGTGCTCCAGTCTCCACATCCTCTTCCACAGGAATGCCGGACATAGGAACATCCTCGTCTGAGATCCTAAAGAATGAGCTCAAAATGATTCAAACTGTCTATATTTGAGATGATTAGTGAACTTTATTTATTCTCACAAAAAACATGATTGGCATAAAAGTTTTAGGAACAATTGCACCAAAAATATTGACTCCACACTCCACATTGCAAAATAATCATTGCATTAGATAGCAAAATATCAAACCAAGTGGCATTTAGTTTCAAGTACAGCATTTCACAATAAGAATCTAGTATTATTTGTTTGCAGATGCCACTTAATGATTATCTTGATATTCTGTTATATAATGCAGTTAATTAAATAATTTTTTAAGTGTGACTTCAAATTCTTTGGGGGCCAATGTATATTTTTTTCCACAAAGTATGACTTAGCCAGTTACACATAAGGTCAGTCGATAAAGAGTGTGTAAGCTGAGCCTGTTGTATCTGTTTACAATTAGGGGCCATGCAGCATTGATATTTATATGCAAGAGAGGTTATGGTACCTGATTTCCACAGCATGTCCTCTTATATACAAAACAACATTTGTATTTACAACCAAATGTACAGGTTTGAACAAGTGCAAACAAACACAAAACATAACCATGAACATAAAAGGTGCCTAAGCCTATATGAACATATATTTGTTAGAAAAGGTTTTATTTGCGTGATTTGCGTGAAGAAATTTCATTTTTTTAGACAGAGGGCATGATGTGTAAGAAATGTTATTTAATGGAATTCATGAATTCAATGTGATCTCAATATAATCGAATAATAATAATAAATATAGCTGCAAGCAGCAATACTGGGTTCAAGCCCATTATGAGCAACGTGAGCAGCTAAAGAAGCATCATGACACATTTTAATGCCTTATAATTTACATTGAGCAGTTTTAGGGTTGGACGACATGACGATATATGCGGATGTTATAAATGATTACGTTATGTAAAAACATGCAGACATATCAGTGCCCCTTTCAGTGGGCAAGACCACCTGAAGTTAGTTTCTGAGAGTGATGAAGAAAACTTGAATAAATATGGAAATACAGAGGAATATGTGGTTGATGTCGAAGAGTAATTAAGAAAGCATAAAGCTGCAAAAGAGAGATAAATTTTGTCTTGCTTGCTGTCTGATTGAAGGAAGACGTGTGATTTCTGTGAGTGCTTGCTATGTGATGAGCATTTGCAGTATCTTGGGTGCACACCTGAGCATTCAGATATATTTATGAAATGTAAGTATTCATGTAAACACGGTCGATTTTGTCCTTGAACCGCTGAACGCTGTAGGAGGAGTTACAAAGAATATGCTTTCAATGAAATTCAAAATGGTGGACAGGCAATTGGGCAGACCATGGAAAATATGGTATCACTGTCATCGCCATAACCAAAGAAACCAGACTCATGAACATAGGATAAATTATTTGATAATAGACCAAAAAATGTATGATTTTAGGCCACACTATAAGCAATAAAAACTATTTCATATTTTCTTACCATTAGGTGGCACTGTTCTGAAACTGCTCAGGTACCATCAGTAACAAGTTTTGTTTTAATAGGCCAAAGATGCAGCCTTGAGACCTGTTTGGTGTGCTCGCAATCAAATTCACTGTTGATTGACAAATGGAGGCCATGTTCCTCAAGATACACATCTGTTCTTAATGACAATGATGGGAAGTCCAACAAAGACACTGCATGCAAATTTTTAAGTCAATCAGACCAACAATTCGGCAGTTAGAGACATATTCACATTGTTTCCAGTTACAGTGCCACCAAGTGGCCAAGCCCTTCAACCTTTTCTGTGTGTTCTCAGATGGAGACTTGATATAAATTTGTCAAGTTTGGTGAAAATATCTTATTCCGTTTAAGAGTTATATCTATTTACGTAAAGGCGGAGACAAATTTTAAAATCGTCTGACTGTTCCTTCTAAACTTAAAGAACTTGCTTACCATGCTTCTTCTATTGCTGGTTTCATTTCTATCAGATGAACAGCCTTGAAGCAATTTGCAAAACCATTTTCAGAACTTTTTTCAAAGTGGCAACAGTCCATAAGGCCAACCACTGCAACTGTGTTATTGGTGCACTCGGCAAGTCCTCAGGAACATAGCGAGACCAGTCTTGTCAAAATAGTCCAATGCCATCAAAAGTTACAAGCTCACAAAGTTATTTTTGAGTTAGGTGGTGCCAGACCCAAACTTCTAAGGCAACTTCAGGGTATGGTGCTCGTAACAATACACCAATGCATTAATAAAATACAGCATTTTACGACAAAATTCTAAAAGTCAGATGCCAAAAATGCCCGACATGGGAAAATAGGGTATCATTTGACTTGGTATGTCGCACTGAATCTAAAGAGACCAGTTTCAAAATAGACCAATCTTTGACCAGTAGGGGGGACTACACCAAAACACTGCATGCCACCTCAGGGCATGATGGCCATGACCAACTTTCATCAAAATCCATTAAAGCATCACAGAGATACAGCCTCAAGTCCAATTTTGCGTGTTCTTCATCGAATTCGTTGAAACGGCATTTGAAAAGTTTTGGTCTTTTAACTTGAATTCCATAACGTTTTTGTAATCACGGTCTACTGAGCATCTGTGCAAAATTGGGTGAAAATCGGATGGACAGCCTAGGACGAGTAAAAAAAGTAGATTTTTCAGAAAATTATAAATGGCTAAAAATCTAGTCCGATGGAAATCATGGTATGTTTTTCGACTTGGCATGAGCTCAGGAATCAGGGGGAAATAAATTTGTCTCTAGGAATTGTGGTTCAAAATTGAAATTTTGACCTGTTGGTGTACTTTCCCGCAAATGGTTCTATGGGCTGCCTTTGACTTCCAAGGCAGAAGAATAATAATAAAAAGAAGAACACTAACAAAAACAATAGAGGTCTTTGCCCTTTCCGGGCTTGACCCCTAGTAATAGAATAAACAAAAATTAGAGAAAAGAATCAATCAATAGTCTTAAGAAATAATTTCTTTGAGACCATTTATGTTAAGCAAACGAATGCCATGTCTAAATATTTTACTATTCTATAAAGAATTTCCTGTAACTTTTGAAAACTGATCTTTTCAATGAAGAACATGTACCTGTCCCCTTCCTCCCTGGATCTATTCTGTAGACCGCCTGTCTCTTGAAGTTCTGATGTCCCACTCACCATTTCATCCATGTTTAATTTCAGAAAAGTCCAACTTCTGTTAACATTTCATAGCCAGTTCTGTCTTGGTTTCTAAATGGTTCACCTCCTTTGTCAGATGGTTTAACACTTGAGTGCTCTCTCTCTCTCTCTCTCTCTCTCTCTCTCTCTCTCTCTCTCTCTCTCTCTCTCTATCTATCTCTCTCTCTCTCTCTCTCTCTCTCTCTCTCTCTCTCTCTCTCTCTCTCTTCTCTCTCGCTCGTTGTCTTCACAGTTCCCAGCAGTGTTTGTTGGCCTTTGCTCTCTCCCAACCAACCACATCTGCTTTTCTAAAGTGGACGGCAAACAATGGTGTGCTTCCCCAGAGCGTTTAATATTTAAGTACCATCTGTCGCTGTGAACCTATGCCTGGTGCACGCACGCACGCACGCACACACACACACACACATACATACACACACATGTTAGTCTACCTATCATTATGAGGACTTTCCATAGACATAATGATTTTTATACTGTACAAACTATATATTCTATCCCCTAAACCTAACCCTCACAAAAAACTTTCTGCATTTTTACATTTTCAATAAAACATTGTTTTATATGTTTTTTAAGCTATTTAAATTATGGTGACACTAGAAATGTCCTCATAAACCACATTTATAGCATAATATCCTTGTAATTACCAATTTGTAACCTAAATCAATTGTCCTCGTAAATCGCATAAACATGCCCACACACACACACACACACACACACACTTGCATATTCACCCTTCTGGAAAAAAACACAGTAATTGATTGGGGAGGAGAGTTGCATGTGGTTGAGTTTTAAGTTTTTTCTAATAAGTCCAGATTTGCAGTTCTGTATATATCTTCAAAATCAATGCATGGGTGTTTCACCAAGCATAATTAAATACTCAGGTCTTTAGCATCCCGGCATGTACTGTGTATAAATATATGTATGATAAATTGATATATAAAAAACCCAGATAGTGTCAAATTTTCAAGAAAATTATAACATATTAGAATATAAGATATTCTGATATATATGTATATTTGTATATATTTTTATGTTTTATTTTTACATATATCAAAGAGTTGATGCAACACATATAGTGTTATACTTCCACGTTGAAATTTCATGAGACGTATTTGGTTGTCAAACACATACTGACCCATAAGCTACACATTTGTATTTTCACTTTGAGTCTAAATAGATGCTCAACTTATATAATTTAAGTAGTACACCCAGTGTGTTACACTTGTAATAGTTTACTTACGAGTTACTTCGTCAAATAGCAAAAAATGTGTACACGCGTATATGGGATACTGATAATTCACCATTGTTGTCACACAGAAAATCAACATGATTTAGTAGTCATTTGTTTGAATATAATATTTATTTGTCTTGTAATAAAACTGTAACTTAAAGAAATGTGGAAAAAGTGAAGCACTGTGAATACTTTCCGGATGCACTTTAATCATAAAAATAAGATTTATGAGATTATGAGGTAGTTCACACCATAATGAAAAATCTCTCATCATTACAAACACAAATGAAGATCTTTAGAAGAATATTTAATCTCTGAAGGTCTATACAATGCAAGTGGATGTTGACCACCACCTTAAAGCTCCAAAAAGCACAGATAATCAAAAAAGCAATCCCTTCTTAAGCAATACTATCATTTTGGGTGAGTAACAGATAAATATTGAAGTCTTTTCACTATAATTGTTTACTTCTGGTTGCTCTCCGGTGCCTGTCCACACAACGGGACATGGTTCCCTCTGCCTGGAAAGCAGAAGGCTGAAAGCAGTCTTGTTGTGTACAGGGATCGGAGAGCAGCCGGAAGAAAACAGTTATAGTGAAAAGTCTAGAATATTGATCTGTTACTCAGCCTAAGGGATCGTATCACTTTAGAAGACATTAATTGAACCACTGATGTTGTATGGATTACTTTTACTACGATTGTCTGTGCTTTTTGGAGCTTTAAAGTTTTGATTACCATTCACTTGCATTGTATGGACCTACAGAGCTGTAATATTCTTCTAAAAATCTTCATTTGTGTTCAGCAGAAGAAAGAAAGTCATACACATCTGGAATGGCATGAGGTTAAGTAAATTATGAGAGAATTAACATTTGGGCATAATCTCAAAAAATGGATAGGGGGTGGAACGAGGTCCCGGGTCACTAAGACCCAAGATATGCATTAAAGGGTTAAAATGTACCTGACAAATAAAATTCTGTCATTATTTACTCACCCTAATGTTGTTTCAAAGCTTTCTTTCTGGTGTGGAACATAAATAACGATGTTACACTGAATGTTGCTCTCAATCACAATTCATATTTATTGCATTTTATTCCAGACAATGAAAGTGAATGTTGACTAAAGTAGTCAGTTCGTATCATTCTGCTTAACATCTCCTTTGTGTTCCACAGAACAATTAAAGTCATATGGGTTTAGAACAACATGAGGGTGAGCACATGATGCTAAAATGTCAATTTGTGGACATTTAGTTTTCTTATTTTCACATAGCTCAACTGTAACAGCATGACACTACTGCAGAAACACTAAAGACATGGGTTCGATTCCAAGGGAATGCATGTACTTTTAAAATGTACAGCTTGAATGGACTGTCTCAAACTTTGGATAAAAGTAGCATCTGCCAAAATTGATAAAGTGAATTGTCTTCTATCTTGCATATTTTCCTTATGGCAAAGGAACGGGCCACAAACATAGTGTCCTATGAGCAGATTTGGGTGTTGATTTTGTACAAAAATATGAATAAAACAATTAGCGAAGTTGGTGTAGGGTGTAAGAAAGCTGAATGAGAGAAGACAGGCCTATCGCTTTACAGTCACTAAAACAGAGACCTGAAATTCAAGCCAAATCACCCTCAGACAGTCTGTCATCAACGTATTCCTGCCAAATTGGTTTTGAGACCTTCGTCAGCACCCCACACACTACAGGAATGGTATGCTCCTATTGGCCAATCATTATTGGCCAAAGGAAAGTGACATAATGGATGAATTGGTATCAAGTTCCACATTACGTTTAATGAGGGTGTTTGCTATCTTTATCAGTGGACTTCCTCAGACAATAGGCTTGTACATGAGTGTAGGCATTCACTCAGAATGCCTTAGTTGCTTAACATGTTACAACCAATGATGGACAGAAGTTAAGTTTTTACTTTGTGACTGTACTTAAGTACATTTTCCAAGTATCTGTGCATATGTTTTACTTTTTCTCCTCTACATTCCAAAGAATAATTTCGTTCTTTTTACTCCACTACATTTCAGAAAAAAAACATTTATTAACCCTAACCCTCTTTATTTAGAAGTTAGGAAACAAATAATAGCCCTTTGGAAATGTCTGAATTCATAATAAAATGATTTATTCTTTTGAGATGATATCTTTAATGAACTTGTTAAGTCGGTGAGCCAAATGGACTAAATTATTTATTCTCTATTCAGACTGATCTGTTCACAGCAGTTCTCAAGTAAATGACTCTCTGAGTCTCTTTACATAAACACCAATATGCTGAAACTCCTAAAAATCAGTGACAAAGCAAGGAATCCGTGTTTACATGACTGTAGAGTGGAGGAGGGCGGGGCCGTGCCGGCCGCCTTTTATCCCTGGCACGCCCCCATCAGGCGTATGTTGTTCCAACCTGGCCCCGCCCTCCTCCGCTCTACAATGACATTTGAAAAAATCTTGTTCCATATCTGTCACTCACTCGATGTTGTGTCGATGAGTTGACACTAGGGGTCGCTCCTGCGGAGCCCAGACATCTCTGATCTTGAGAAAAGGCCAATGAGAATTGGTGTGTGGATTTTGCATGCCACTCCCCCGGACATATGGGTATAAAAGGAGTGACGCACCAAACACAAATCAGATATCTTCTTCGGAGCTGAGCGAGCAAGTCACAGAGCTGAATTCCTCTGCCACCTCCATTCATCTCTACACGCTGTTGGATCTACGGTGCTTTCCAGCAGTCCTCCCCCTCGCACACTATGTTGTTCTGAGCAAACACCCCTGGGCGCATCAGCAGCAGAAAAAGCAAGACATTCATGTAGTGAATAACTTTTTATATATATATTTATATATACCTCTCTATATATACATATATAAATATAAATCACACAAAAAGAGTGGTATTTTCTCTAAAAGAGTGGCGCAAATAGTTTTTCAAGATGCCTTTTAATTTGTGTTTATTTCCTGGTTGCGGTCGATGTCTCTCCCCGTCTGATGGCTACGATCCCTGCCTTTCATGTCTGGGTGCCACCCACGTGGAGTCAGCATTTGTGGATGGTTCATGTCCTCACTGCGAGGACATGACCATGGCTACGTTGTGGTCGCGGCTTGCCCTCGTAAGAGCGCAAGCCACCCCAGCTCCCCGACTCGGTCCTTTTACCTACGGGTATGAGGCGGGGTCGGTTAACACTGGGGGCGATATGGGGACCTCAGTGGGAGCCCCTCCGCCGGGTATTCACCCACGGACCTCCCACTCCCCGTCATGCTCGTATGCTCCAACCGAGCACTGGGGCGAGGTTGCCGGTTTGTTTCATGGTGGACCCGCATCTCGTTCGGGGCATCTGACGATGATGAGCTATCGTTCACGGCAACGGAGAGCGGGTTTGTCATGTCTGACGGCGAGGACTCGGCTGGACTCCCAACCTCGTGTGCGGTGGCTCAGTCGCAGGCCAACGTGGAGCTGACGGCCATGCTTCCCCAGGCAGCCACGAGTGTCGGGCTGGAGTGGAATCCTACGCCCCCAACCCCCCCCCCCCCCCAACCCTCGCGGCTCGACGATTGGTTCCTGGGGAGGCTGACAAGGTGCGTTTCCTTGGTGCCCCCATCATCCAGGTTGGGCTGTTTGGCAACACCGTTGGAGACTTTGCCCGGCAGTTCTCAATGGCCATACAGCACATCCTGCCCAGGCAGAGCCACAGACCCTGCACTCCATCTGCTCTTCGCCCAGGATGTCCTCCTGTGGTGCCAACACCAACAACAGCCCCGCCACAGCCCGCCCCTCAGGGCGTGTAGCTACCCGCAGGACTTTGACGCCACCTGCCTCACGGCCGGCCACCAAGAACCCCAAGAAGGCTTCAAGGTGCCCCTGAGATGGGCAGCCATGGGACTCAGGAAACTGCTCTATGGGAGCTGGTATGCAGACCACTCCCTCCCCTGCTGGAGGGTCGGGTGGATAATCCTTGTTTCTTTACTAATTTTATTTTGCCGCATGCCCAACGGGCTGCGGTACCCACATTTAAAAAAAAAGAGCAGTTTCCTCAGCCCCTGGGCTCTATTTCCGTTCTCCCGGCCGTCGTTTTCATGACTGCCGGCCAACGGTTCTCTTTGGCAGGTACGGTGCCCTGGAACCGGACCTCCCACTTCCACGCGCCCAGCCGTGGCACAAGCCCGCCCCCGAGCCAACAGTCTCCACGGGACACGAGGATGAAAATCTTCCTCCCCCAGGAGCGGTCACAAGGAGCCAGGTAAGTGCTTCGATGTCTCTAGACTCAGCACCCAGGGCCCCGCCCTGTTGCGAGGCCCTGCCCTGTTGCAAGGCCCCACCCGCTGGTACGTCCGACGCTGTAGTCCCCTTGGTCCCTCTCGCACAGAGCTTGGGGGCATGGCTCGCGCTCTCCAACCAGTCGCGCTGGTTGATCAGGACCGTCCGACTCAGTTCGCCATGCGCCCGCCCAGGTTCAACGGCGTCCACTCCACCACGGTGAGAGGCGAGAACGCCGCTGCCTTGCATGCAGAGATCGCCTCCCTTCTACGGAAGGGTGTGATAGAGCCTGTCCCTCCAGTGGAGGTGAAGAAGGGGTTTTACAGCCCCTACTTCGTCGTACCCAAAAAAGCAGGCAGGTTGCGGCCAATCCTCGACCTGCGAATTCTGAACCGGGCTCTGCGCAGACTCCTGTTCAAGATGCTCACGCAAAAATGCATTCTAGCGAGCGTCCGGCATCAGGATTGGTTCGCGGCGGTAGACCTGAAGGACGTGTACTTCCATGCCTCGATTCTTCCTCGACACAGACCCTTTCTCCGGTTTGCCTTCGAGGGCCAGGCATATCAGTACAAAGTCCTCCCCTTCAGCCTGTCCTTGTCCCCATGCGCCTTCACGAAAGTCGCAGAGGCAGACCTTGCCCCACTAAGGGAAGTGGGCGTCCGCATCCTCAACTATCTCGACGACTGGCTAATCCTATCTCACTCGTGGGAGATGTTGTGTACTCACAGGGACCTGGTGCTCAGGCACCTCAGCCGCTTGGGGCTTCGGGTCAATTTGGAAAAGAGCAACTCGTCCCGGTTCAGAGCATCTCTTTTCTCGGTATGGAGTTGGACTCGGTCTCAATGACGGCACGCCTCACCAATGAGCACGTGCAGTCAGTGCTGAACTGTCTGTATGTGTTCAGACAGATCCCGTTGGTTCCACTGAAATCCTTTCAGAGGCTCCTGGGGCATATGGCATCCTCAGCGACGGTCATGCCGCTTGGGTCGATGCATATGAGACCACTTCAGAACTGGCTACAGTCCCAAGTCGAGAGACGAGCATGGCGCCACGGAACACACTGCATCCTTGTCACGCAGGCTTGCTGCCGTTTTCTCAGCCCCTGTTCAGACCTAGCGTTCCTACAGGTAGGAGTTCCCCTAGGCCAGGTCCACAGGTACGTTGTGATTATGACAGATGCCTCCCAACAGGGCTGGGGCGCCGTATGCAATGGGCACTCAGTCGCTGGCCCTTGGACCGGCCCTCGACTTCGTTGGCACATCAACTGCCTCGAGTTGCTGGCGTTACTACTTGCCCTGAGGAGGCTATTGCCGTTGATCCGGGGAAAGCACGTGTTGCTCCGGACGGACAACACAGCGACGGTGGCGTGTATCAACTATCAATGCGGCCTACGCTCTCACCATATGTCACAACTTGCCCGCTGTCTCCTCCTTTGTAGTCCGCACCAGCTCAAGTCCCTGCGAGCCACTCATATCCCGGGCCACCTCAACAGCACAGCGGATGAGCTGTCACGGCAGTTTACACCCAGGGGAGAGTGGAGAGTGGAGGCTCCACCCTCAGGCTGTCCAGCTGATCTGGAGTCGATTCGGTCAAGCACAGGTAGACCTGTTCGCTTCCCCAGAATCCTCCCATTGCCCTCTATGGTACTCTCTGACCGAGGCTCCCCTCGGCACAGATGCCACAGATGCCTGGCCCCTGGGGCTGCGCAAGTATGCGTTTCCCCCAGTGAGCCTACTTGCACAGACGTTGTGCAAAGTCAGGGAGGACGGGGAGCAGATCCTCCTAGTGGACCTTTAATTCCCCACTTGGAATTGGTTCTCGGACCTCATGCTCCTCGCGACATTTAACGGCGGTTACCATCGTATGTACCGAAAAGTCTCAAAACCTGCTTCGCTGTCTCTTGACTCCTCCATTGCTCAAACGAACCTGTTGACATGTATGTAGCCGCCATATTGGCACATCACAATGCAGTGGACGGTAAGTATTTAGGGAAGCACGATTTGATCATCAGGTTCCTGAGAGGTGCGAGGAGGTTAAACCCCCCCAGGTCACACCTCGTTCCGTCGAGGGACCTCTCCGTGGCTCCTTTCGAGCCCCTTGAGTCAGCAGAGCTGACATATATTGCAACTTTGTGCAGCGTGCTTGAAATGCCTATATGTGAATGAGATTTGAGAGCTAGAATGGAGAGGAACACTTTCACTTTCAGTGAATAAAGGGAACTTAAATTGAATACATTCTTCACATGAAGCTATCATATAGCTTCAGAAGACTTGGAATCTTAAAAAAAAAAAACTACAAATGATATTCCTAAAAAATACACTACCGTTCAAAAGTTTGGGGTCACTTGACTGAAATGTTTCTCATGATCTTAAAAATATTTTGATCTGAAGGCATATGCTTACATTTTTGAAATTCGTTTTGTAGACAAAAATATAATTGTGCCACCATATTATTTTATTTCATTACAAAACTAAAATTATATTAAAAAAAAAAAAAAAAACATTTTTGAAATGGATGACTTGGACCAAATAATAATGAAAAGCAGCTAATAAGTGCCCAACATGGATGGGAACTCCTTCAATACTGTTTAAAAAGCATCCCAGGGTGATTCCTCAAGAAGTTGGTTGAGAAAATGTCAAGAGTAAATTTCTGCAAAGTCTATGCAAAGGTTGACTACATTGAAGATACTAAAGTATAACATAGTTTGATTTATTTCAATTTTTTTTTAAAGAAACAACACAATTCCCATAGTTGCATTTATTATTAATAATAATAAAGAATGAGTAAGTGACCCTAAACTTTTGACCAGTAGTGTAAGTACTTTTACTTTTGATGCTTAATGATACATTTTTTGGTACATAATATGTTTTTAGTTGTCTTAATGTGGCATGCTCATCATGCACTTCGCACCACAAGATGGTAGCACAGAGTACATTTTCTGGCAGTAGTCACAAGTGTGAAATAACATTCATCTTTGTTTTGCTTTCTAAATATAAATACAAATTGAGCTATATTGTATATTGATATAACAGTAGCACACTGTTTAGTTTCCAGGATGGAATTTAACATTTTGGCATGTAGGAAAAGTAATCCTGGTTTGCAAAGTACTTCTGCTGGTAAAATGAAGGCAATCAGATGCCATAGATCAGGCAAAGCCTGTATTTAGTGTGGGCATGTATCTGCATAATTTGTGTGTTTGTCCACACATGGGAACTTTCCTTGGAGGACACCAATAGATCTCAATTTTCACATGCATTCCTGATCTTTATCTCACCCCAGAGGATTCAGAAGAAATTAACTGTGGTGCACTAGGAAATGATGACATATGGAAATCCCACGACATTGCAAACTTAAAAAAATGTGTGGACCAGCTTTATAAAACTGAATGTTTTGTAGAGGCTTCTAGAGGCTGTTGTATAAAGCATCTGCTTTTTCAATTAGAGCAGAAGCGCATTGAAAGTGAATCTAGTATGCTAATGTACCCACCCAGCCCTCAGGGGCCTCTGGCTACTCCAAACTTTTTTTAATCTATTTTTAAACTAACCAATATGACCGACGACAACTCCTCCTCCCAAATGATGGACTATGCACTTACAATATACATTATGCACTCAGCCATGTAATGCATGCATATTCAAAGTGTAGTATCATACCAATTGGAAAAAATAACGTTATTTACCATGAAGATATTCACTGTTTTTCAGCTGACATTTCAAATGCACGTGATGCGTTGCCCCTAGCTTTAGCATGTTAGCTAAACTCAGTTCAACTCTTATATCTCAAATAATGTACATCTTCACACAGTGTGGGGTGGTGGTAAAACATTCAACTCACATTTGCTGTCTTCACTGTAGGTTTGCTAGTTGCCACATTTAACATTAATTACAATAGTTTTGTCAGGCAAGCATCTTGGACCTGTAACTCCGCCCTTTCTACTACATGGGGAAAGCCAGACCCTTGAGTGCATGAAGTCACATGAAGTGTCTAATATTCCACACTTCTTTTTGTTACGGTTGAAGAAGTATATTATCTGAGTACTTCTTTGGGACGCACCCTTGGAATGGCAACACTAGGGTTCACATTATCAAACAATGACAGATCTGTGCAGCAAAATTTCAGAAAATTCTTATTTTAAGTCATTTTCTTAAGTCATTAGATTACATTTTTAGTTTTAGTTGCTGGAGATCACTAAGACTCTGTACAGTACTGTCGGTTGTTAGTAAGTGTTTCCTCTAGATTGCATTATCCAATATCATGAGGCAGATCTTGTAGGCTCCCGTTTGCACTTCCGTTTGTAGTCACCAAATTGCATTACTATTTGTTTGCATTCTCTTGCAAACTCAGCTCAACTTTGTTGCATGACTAGGGGAAGTTCTGGAGACCATTTGCAATTCGGTATACAAATATTATGATGTCTTCATCGCTGATGGTTTTGAATGTTTTATAGGAGATTTTAAAACTGTAATCGTAAATTTCTTCAGAAGCAAAAATTGATAATATTCACAAAAATAAGACTGAAATTATTTACAAAGAGTAGAGTCTGTTCATAAAAAAGAGATGTTAGGCAGTGTTGCATCTTTTTCCATACAATGAAAGTTAATGGTGACTGAAGCTGTCATCCTGCCTGACTTTTACATAGAAGAAAGGAAAACAAACAGGTCTGAAACATCATGAGGGTGAGTAAATTATGACAAATTCATTTTTTTTAATTGTTTTTTGGTGAACTATCCCTTTAAGCTTTTTGGGCTAATTGAATTGCAGAGGTGTAAATGGGTGATTCTCACGAAACCTGTCAATATATGTCCTGGTGCTATTTTACTTTACTTATATTTTGCGAATAGAAAATTAAGCTTATTTTTTTTTTAATTGTTCCATAATCATGACAGACGCGCACCCAATTACCCCCCAACACAGAAAAAGATGGTCATTGTGATATTTTCATAACCAAAATGTACTATATACATACACACAGTATATCTTATTTATATTATTAACAATATAATACTTAAATTGTAAAGAATTTATACATCATAGTATTACTCTGTTGGTACTGCCTTTCATTTTTGCTTATTCTAATTGAAAGATTCATAGTACAACAGCATCATTTATACTATAATACGGTAAAGTTATGTTCTGGCAGGCTGAAGACAGGAATAGACAAAAATGATGACAAAAGATGATGTGGAACCCAAGTGCAGTTTAACCAGACTTAAAAATACAAAACAGATATCCAAACAATGAGACTAGAAACAAGGTGAACAAAATACAGGGGTCACCAAACACCAGCATACAACATTAACATCTGATAAAGACTGAATCAAACAGAAGGCATTAAATACACAAACAAGGGAAACCAGATAATAAGACAACCAATGACAAAAATAACTAATAAAGAAGATAATAGGACTAATAAAGACAATGAAACAAGAACCAATGACAAGACATGAGTAATGAACCAAAGGCCATTCATAATAGGACACATGACACAACGGGATGATCTGATGTCAAAGACAGGAACCAGGAAGAAAAGACAAAATTACAAATAATGGACAAGACCAAACACACAAAACCAGAATAACATGAACTGAAATAACTAAAAGGAACATGTAAAAGAATGACTGGGCACATTATATAACTCTCCTCTTAAGGACAGCCCCTGATGCCCAAAAAAAAAGACTAGAGCCAGAAAAAAACCTGAATGTCCTGCTGAATTTTCAGCAGCCATGGAATCACAGGCAATAATGACAGTCCAGGCAACATAAAGGGAAATGTCCCACCAGGTGGGTGACTGAACTGATGTTGTGTATGTGGCAAAAAAACATCCAGACCAGGGCTTATGTCTGGGTGAAGGCTGGTAACTATATGTAAGGCATGAACCAGAATGTTTTAATGACCTGAAAGGGTATGGTTTAAGACGAGGTAAGGAGGCAGATGCAGCCCGAGGTACTGGACGAGGTTGGTCAGGCCAACTAGCTCGTTGACAGCCACAGGGAACAGGACAGGCTAAACGGCCTTAGGGAACTGGACAGGGTTGTTGACAGCCACAGAGAACAGCACAGGCTTGTCAACAGCCACAGGGCACTGGACAGGCTAAATGGCCTTAGGGAACTGGACAGGCTCGTTGACAGCCACAGGGAACAGGACAAGTTCGTTGACAGCCACAGAGAACAGGACAGGCTCGTCGACAGCCACAGGGAACTGGACAGGCTAAACGGCCTTAGGGAACTGGACAGACTCGATGACCTCAAACTGGACAGCCGCATTGACAGCCGCTGTGGTTGGAAGCGCTGGTAGAGACTGGGGAATGGCCTCTATGGCCATGAACGCTGACAGCGGCAGGGGAACAGCCTCCGTGAAGGCTGACAGCGGCAGAAGAACGCCCTCCATGGCTGTGGACATGGCGGTGGCTGGGGAACGGCCTCCCTCGATGGTAACGCTGGCACTGGGACGGACAAGGCATCAGGCTCTGGCTCCGGGATGGACAAGGCTTCATGCACTGGCTCCAGGACAGACGAGGTGTCAGGCACTAACTCCAGGACAGATTAGGCATCAGGCGCCGGCTTCAGGATGGACTAGGCATCAGGCGCTGGCTCCGGGACGGACGAGGCATCAGGTGCTGACTCCAGGACAGACAAGGCATCAGGTGCTGGCTCTGGGACGGACGAGGCTTCAGATGCTGGCTCTGGGACGGACGAGGCTTCAGATGCTGGCTCGTCGACCGTGGCTGGTGTGGGCGTGTGGTCAGCATACAACGTTAACATATTGTTTGTAAATACACAACCAATGAAAAAAAACTAATAAACAAGATAACAAGACTAATGAAGACAATGAAACAAGAACCAATGACAATTCAAATTAAAAAGACCATTCAAATTAGACCAAGTAAAAATTGGTCTAATTTTTATTTTTTTTCAGAAACCCGCCAAAATAATAATAAAAAAGACTACAAAATAGCGCCCTGTTTTGGACACAGAGTTGAAGAGGTTGAAGTTGTGCTGCCTTTTCTGGTGTTGTCACATTATTAAAGATCCCATTCACACAAGGGCATAGATTTGGCTTGAACATTGTTTTGATTGTTTGGGGCAGTTTCATAAAAAATCATAATCAGCCGTTTCCACATAGTCACATGACTTAGGAACCTTGGGCGTATTACAGAAAACTTCCTGTCTTAAGTTAAGATCTTATCAGTTATGTTGAGGATTTTTCACAAATTCATATTACAGAAGCAAATCCTAACTTGATTTCAGAATCTTATCTTATCATGTCTTATCTTATCTCTAGTTAGGAAATCCTAAACCCCTCCATTGAGTTCGGTAATCAACGGTCATGTCATTTCACTTTTAATTTAATATACAGTGCTATAGTTATGATTATGATTACATATTATTGTAATGTGACTCTAACAGTTTCTGGCTTTCAAATAAGTTTTCAATTAGGACGCCAGTGGGGGTTTCCTAAAGTTATGACACTTATTTAAGATTTTTGGCAAGTTTGGATGCTTCTGTTATACTCTTTTCCTATTTGTAGTTAAGATAAGATGATGCACTTAGGAAATGTTGTTCTATAATAGCTGTTTTCCTAAACGAGATCCTAACTTTTGGTAACAAAGCAAATAAGATAGGATTCCAAAGTTAGGATGTTTCTGTAATACACCCCCAGAGCCATATCTAGAGATCACATTATCATAGAGACTTGGGGATGTGTTATTTTGACTTGGGCCCGTAGGCACCCCTGAGCAACCACCCAGAATACCACCCAGTTTTGCTCCACACTCATTTTCTCATTTTCAAAATCAAGTTTTTCTTGGAAGTCTGTTAAAAATGCACTTGACTTCAGGCCATGATTTTGCATATGCATCAAACACTACTAAAAATAGCCGGGAACAAAGTCCGCAGTGAGTTGTCAGTCTGAATAGCACAATACATAGATCTTCTAATTACAAAATCCCTCACATTAAAGTCAAACAAAAATAATTCAACTGTCACTGCCTGCAACAAAGTATTCTTAAACAACAGAAAATAGTAATCATGTCATGTCTTCAAAAGTTATGTAATCTGTTTTGGGTGAGAACAGATCAAAATCGAACTCCTTTTTCACTGTACATCTTGCAATTGCTAGAGTACTAGATGGTGCTGGGAAATGTAATCAAGCTTGAAATCATGATTGCTATGGAGATTGCTGATGTCAAGATTTATAGTAAAAAAGGAGATAATATTGATTCTGTTTTTCACAAACACCTGTCATATCACTTCTAAAGACATGGATTTCACCACTGGAGTTTTACAGATTACTTTTATGCTGCCTTTATATGCCTTTTGGAGCTTCAAAGTTTTGGTTATTCACTTGCATTGTATGGACCTACAGAACTGAAATTTTCTTCTAAAAGCCTTTGTGTTCAGCAGAAGAGAGAAAGTGTACATATCTGAGAAGACATGAAGGTGAGTAAACAATGAGAGGATTTTCATTTTTGGGTGAACTATCACATAAATTGTTCACTCCCCAAAGATTAGTTTAGTAATGATTTATATTAATATAATGAAATACATATGGAGACAACTTGGATCAAGCTTAAATTATTTCTCACTTTACTCATATTCATCCTATATTATAAAATTTGCAACACTTACAATCCACATTAAACATGAAATTACCACTAGAAAGAGGTAAAACAAGACTGCCCTGAGAAATGTAATGATGTTACACTTGTTCAATCACACCAGAAAATGCTCAGCTTTGGCAGCCATTAAAAATACTAAAACTAAAATAAAAACTAACTAAACTGAAACTACAAAACACTGAGAAAACTAAAAAAATAACAGATAAACTGTGAAAACTAAACTAAATTGTAATGACAAATTTGATATAACATAGGAATAAAAACTAAAATTAAATAAAAAATCCAAAACTATAATAACATTGCTGTGAGGCAGCAAACGCTTGTATTGCCATGTGGAGTTAAGACCCCTGCAAACTTCCTAAGAAATCGAAAACGGTCGGGTGTGATGTGATTTAGAACAAAATCTGGCCAAAACAATGGTGCATTTGTATTTGTTTCGGTAGTTTGTAACAGCTCGCCAGGGTGAAATTTTAGGTAAACTTCGTACCTGCTGCTAAACACATTCTTACTGCCATTGGTCCATGGCATCTGTAGTTGTGACCTGGAGCTCCACCTACTTTGAGGCCAACAACTACAGTTGAAGTCAGAAGTTTACATACACTTAGGTTGAAGTCATTAAAACTCATTTTTTAACCACTCCACAGATTTAATATTAGCAAACTTTAGTTTTGACAGTTGTTTATGGCATCTACTTTGTACATGACACAAGTAATTTATCCAACAATTGTTTACAGACAGATTGTTTCACTTTTAATTGACTGTATCACAATTCCAGTGGGTCAGAATTTACATACACTTAATTAACTGTGCCTTTAAGAAGCTTGGAAAATTCCAGAAAATTATGTCAAGCTTTTAGACAATTAGCCAATTAGCTTCTGATAGGAGGTGAACTGAACTGGATGTTTACCAGTGAATGTATTTTAAGGCCTACCTTCAAACTCAATAACTCCTTGCTTGACATCATGGGAAAATCAAAAGAAATCAGCCAAGACCTCAGAAACATTTTTGTGGACCTCCACAAGTCTGGTTCATCATTGGGAGAAAATTTCAAACCCTTAAATTTACCATGTTCATCTGCACAAACAATGGTACGCAAGTATGAACACCATGGGACCACGCAGCCATCATACCACTCAGGAAGGAGACGCATTCTGTCTCCTAGAGATGAATGTAATTTGATGTGAAAAGTGCAAATCAATCCCAGAACAACAGCAAAGGACCTTGTGAAGATGCTGGAGGAAACAGGTAGACGAGTATCTATATCCACAGTAAAACAAGTCCTATATCGACATAACCTGAAAGGCTGCTCAGCAAGGAAGAAGCCAATGCTCCAGAACTGCCATAAAAAACCAGACTACAGTGAACAAGTGCACTGTATCTGTATCTGAGATCTTTTTGGAGAAATGTCCTCTGGTCTGATGAAAGCAAAAATTTAACTGTTTGGCCATAATGACCATCGTTATGTTTGGAGGAAAAAGGGTGAGGCTTGTAAGCCGAAGAACACCATCCCAACCGTGTAGCATGGGGGTGGCAGCATCATGTTATGGGGGTGCTTTGCTGCAGGAGGGACTGGTGCTCTTGACAAAATAGATGGCATCATGAGGAAGGAAAATGATGTGGATATATTGAAGCAACATCTCAAGACATCAGCCAGGAAGTTAAAGCTCGTTGCAAATGGACACTGACCACAAGCATACCTCCGAAGTTGTGGCAAAATGGCTTAAGGACAACAAAGTCAAGGTATTGGAGTGGCCATCAAAAAGGGGTTTGCGTGATATGAGCATGAAGCGATCGTCTGTGTTCCACAAATGCTTTTGGTCCTTGAATAATGTATAACGTGCGAGTAAAGGCAGGCGGTGAACATTCCAGTGCCCTCCTAGGTTAAGATGGTGCCCTCCTAGGGAGTTGGTGCCCTACGCTGTCAGGACACCTGTTTGATCAGCCTAGTTGTGTTTGTTTCCGTGTCGTTGTTCATAGCGCTTGCTGTCTTGTTTGTTCGTCCGTGCGCTCCGGCATGTTGTGTTGTGTTGTGTTGTGTTCGTCACTGTGTGTGTGCGCGCGCGTGTTGTTTTTCGCGCGTTCTACTGTCAGTGTCGCCCCGCCCTCTTGTTACCTTGTTAGTTCAACATTCCTTTCATGTGTTACCCCTCATTAGTCACTCTTTATATTCCCCTTGTGTTTTTTTGTCCCTTGCCAGATCGTGTTTCGCGTGTTGTTACTCACGTCTTGCTAGTCTTGCTTTTCCTTGCTATTTTGATAATCTAGTTATCTATTCAAGCCCTTTTCTTCCGTTTTTGATTTGTTTTGTATTCCAAGGGTTTTTCCCTTTTCTTTAGCTGTTTCTTCTCCCAGCCCGATTTATTTTATAATTTTCCTTTATTGATTTTTTCCCTTTCACTTTTTCTATGTTAACTCGGCATAGTTTATAGGTTTCGCCGCTCCTCATCTACCCACTCTGCCTGTTGCTTCTCCTGTCTCCTTCGCAATCATCCTCGTCCTCTTGTGCGGACCGCACTTGGCTGGGAGTTACCGGTCCATGGACCAGGGCTACGCTTTCTGAGACTGTGACTGTCTGAGGACCTGGTTCTGTCCAGCTCGTGCCTGTTACCCATTCCAATAAATGATTATTTACCCTGCAATTGAATCCTCATCTTTCTGAACCCTGACAGTACGATCTGGCCAGATATGGATTCAGCGGGGTCAGATGTAGTCCGGACCGCTGTCGCCCAGCAGGGGATTTTGCTAGGGCAACATGCCTCACAGATTACTACCACTACACGAGATGTAGAGCTAATGGCCAACCAGATGGCAGACCTCACCGCACAGCTAAGAGATTTGCGGAGGGACCAGGATTCCATCAGAGCGGTCGCTACTGCCTCACCTCCTGTACCCGCTCAGTCCGGTTTGACTCCAGAACCACGAGTGCCCACACCTACCCCCTATGATGGCGATCCCATGTCCTGTCGTTCATTCCTGACTCAGTGTTCCATCATCTTTGCCTTGCAACCTATCACCTATGCTTCTGAGATCACCAAGGTGGCCTTTGTCATCACTCTGCTCACCGGCAAGGCTCGTGAATGGGGAACCACTGTGTGGGCGGCCAGGGCCCCGTTCTGCACCACCTTCGAGCTGTTTGAGAAGGAGATGTTGAAGGTATTTGATCGATCCCTGGCAGGTAAGGAGGCTGCCAGCCAGCTTGCCAGGTTGCGACAGGGGGATCGCTCTGTGACCGATTACTCAATCCGCTTCCGTACTCTTGCTGCCTTGACTGGATGGAATGAGGAGGCTTGTTGGGACCACTTCCGGGAGGGCCTTACCGACGAGCTCCAAGATGAAATTGCCATTCATGACTTGCCATCCTCATTCGACGACCTGGTGGATTTGGCCCTCAGAGTGGAGACTCGTCTGGAGGTGCGACGTCAGAGACGCTCTGCCCGTGTTCAGTGGAGAGGGCCCTCCTCTCCACTGGCAGTAACCAACCATGTTCTTGAGCCTCACCCGGACCCAGAACCCATGCAGGTGGGGCGAATGCACCTGGCAGCAGGGGAGAGACAACGCCGCATAGCCCAGGGACTCTGCCTCTACTGTGGCAAACCAGGACATTTTGCAGCCCAGTGCCCGTTAAAAGCCAGGGCTCACCAGTAATTGGGGAAGTACTGGTGAGCGTAACTCCCTTCTCTTGTTCCCCCGGTTCCGGTACCCGCACCCTACTTCCTGCCACCGTCGGGTGGGGCCCCTACTCGAGACGTTGCTCAGCCTTAGTTGATTCTGGTGCGGAGGGTGACTTTATTGACGCTGATTTAGTGGCTCATTGGAGAATTCCCACCTCCCTCCTCCAGAGACCCGTCACAGCGAGGGGACTTAACGGTTCCATCTTGGCCCAAATTACCCATGTCACTGACCCTGTGAGCCTAGTCATCTCTGGCAACCACTGTGAGGAGATTGTGTTCTACATCCTTAAGTCTCCTAGCACCGCCATTGTATTGGGGCACCCATGGTTGGCTAAGCACAATCCCCATGTGAGTTGGTTAGAGAATTCTGTGTTAGCGTGGAGCTCTTTTTGTCACAAGTTTTGTCTGGGTGCTGCTTCGTATTCAGGCTCTGTTTCTTCTATGTTACAGGAGGAGGCAGTGGATCTAACCGGTGTTCCTGTGGAGTACCTTGGTCTGCGACGTGTGTTCAGCAGGTCCCGGGCAGCATCCCTCCCTCCTCATCGGCCGTATGACTGTGCCACTGACCTCCTTCCAGGCACCTCTCCGCCCAAGGGCCGCCTGTACTCCCTCTCCGGACCTGAGAGGGAGGCGCTGGATAAGTATATCCATGAGTCGTTGGCGGCTGGCCTCATCCGTTCCTCCTCTTCTCCCGCAGGCGCGGGTTTCTTTTTCGTTGGGAAGAAGGATGGTTCACTCCGTCCCTGCATCGATTATCGGGGGCTGAATGACATCACCAGAAAGAATCGGTACCCCCTGCCATTGATGTCAACTGCTCACGAGCTGTTGCAGGGAGCCCAGGTCTTCACTAAGTTGGATCTCCGCAACGCCTACCACCTGGTTCGGATCAGGGAGGGTGACGAGTGGAAGACGGCATTCAACACCCCCACTGGGCACTTTGAATATAGGGTGATGCCTTTTGGGCTTACCAATGCCCCGGCTGTCTTCCAGGCCCTGGTTAATGATGTGTTGAGAGACATGATCAATAGATTTGTCTTTGTATACCTGGACGACATCTTAATTTTTTCCCCTTCGTTACAGGTACACATTCAGCATGTACGCCAGGTGCTGCAACGTCTTCTGGAGAACCAGTTGTACGTCAAGGCAGAGAAATGTATGTTCCACACTGACTCCGTTCCGTTCTTGGGGCAAATAATCTCGGCGGAGGGGATCAAGGTAGATCCGGCAAAGGTAAGCGCTGTCTCCGAGTGGCCAGTCCCTGACTCCCGCAAGGCGTTGCAGCGATTCCTGGGTTTTGCTAACTTCTATAGGCGGTTTATCCGCAGCTTCAGCCAAACCGCTGCACCCTTGACAGCTCTAACCTCCACGCGTGTCCCTTTCAGGTGGTCTGGTCAGATCAGGCTCAGGAGGCTTTCCAGAGACTTAAGAAATGTTTCACTTCTGCCCCTATCCTGTCTGTTCCTGACCCTGATCGGCAATTTATTGTGGAGGTAGATGCTTCGGAAGTTGGGGTTGGAGCAGTTCTCTCCCAGCGATCCCCTCGTGATGCAAAGGTACACCCCTGTGCATTCTTCTCGCACCGCCTGAGCCCGGCTGAACAGAACTATGATGTCGGTAACCGGGAGCTGCTCGCTGTGAGGCTGGCCCTGGGTGAGTGGCGTCACTGGCTGGAGGGCGCGGTGGAGCCCTTCTTGGTCTGGACGGATCATAAGAACCTTGAGTATATCCGTTCGGCCAGGAGGTTGAACCCTCGGCAGGCCAGATGGGCACTCTTTTTCGGCCGGTTCGGTTTCACCCTCTCATACCGGCCAGGATCGAAGAACGTTAAGCCTGACGCCCTGTCCCGTCTTTTTGACTGCCCAAGGGGTAAGGCGTTTCCCGACACTATAGTGCCTGAGGATGTTGTGGTGGCTGCCGTGTCCTGGGGGGTCGAGGGACAGGTCAGGGAGGCCCTACAAGGCGTGGCTGTTCCGATGGGATGCCCCGATGGTCTGTTGTTTGTTCCCGAGCCATTGCGTGCAGTTGTGTTGAGGTGGAGCCACTCATCGAGGCTGGCCTGTCACCCAGGAGTGCAGAGAACACTGGCTTCTGTTCATCAACGCTTCTGGTGGCCCACCATGGACCAAGATGCCAGACAGTTCGTGGCAGCCTGCTTGGTTTGCGCCCAGAATAAGTCTTCTAACAAGCCTCCCGCGGTCTGCTGCAATCCTTGCCCGTTCCCTCCCGCCCCTGGTCTCACATTTCCCTCGATTTTGTTACTGGCCTCCCTCCCTCAAGGGGCTACACTGCCATTTTGACTGTGGTTGACCGTTTTTCCAAGGCGGTGCACTTTATTCCCCTTCCCAAACTGCCCACTGCGAAGGAGACTGCACTGGTGGTGGTCGATCATGTCTTCAGGATTCATGGTCTTCCATCGGATGTGGTGTCTGACAGGGGGCCCCAGTTCATTTCCCACTTTTGGAAGGAATTCTGTCGTCTAATTGGGGCTACTGCCAGCCTGACCTCAGGATTCCATCCGCAGACCAACGGGCAGTCCGAGCGGGCCAACCAGGATTTAGAACGTATGCTTCGCTGTCTGGCATCACATAACCCTGCCTCCTGGAGCCAGACGCTCACCTGGGCAGAATATGCTCACAACACACTCCCTGTGGCATCTACTGGCATGTCCCCTTTTCAGTGCTCACTTGGTTATCAGCCTCCTCTGTTTTCCTCGCAGGAATCAGAAGCTGCTGTCCCCTCTGCCCAGGCCTTTGTCCAGCGTTGTAAAAGAACCTGGAGAAGAGCCAGAGAGGCCCTGCTTAAGGCAGGGAGACGTGCCAAGGTGGCAGCAGACCGCCGACGGACTCCAGCACCCAAGTATGTCTGCGGGCAGAGGGTATGGCTGTCCACTAAGGATCTACCCCTTAAGGTGCCAGCACGCAAGTTAGCACCCAGGTTCATTGGGCCCTACCGCATCTCTAAGGTCCTGAGTCCAGCGGCAGTGCGGCTCAGACTCCCACCCGCTCTCAGTCGAGTGCACCCTGTCTTCCATGTGTCTCTTATTAAACCTGTATTTTCTTCCCCCCTTAACCTTACTGTGTCCGCCCCATCCCCCCCACCCCCCCCCCCGTCTGGTTGACGGGGTCCCTGTGTTTACTGTCAGGAGATTGCTGGACTCAAGGAGGCGGGGTAGGGGATATCAGTACCTTGTGGACTGGGAGGGTTACGGCCCAGAGGAGAGATGTTGGGTGCCATCCCGGGATATTCTGGACCGCTCGCTGATCGAGGACTTCCACCGGCAGCGGCCCCTTTTTACCCAGGGAGCATCTGGAGACGCCCCTGAAGGGGGGGTACTGTCAGGACACCTGTTTGACCAGCCTAGTTGTGTTTGTTTCCGTGTCGTTGTTCATAGCGCTTGCTGTCTTGTTTGTTCGTCCGTGCGCTCCGGCATGTTGTGTTGTGTTGTGTTCGTCACTGTGTGTGTGCGCGCGCGTGTTGTTTTTCGCGCGTTCTACTGTCAGTGTCGCCCCGCCCTCTTGTTACCTTGTTAGTTCAACATTCCTTTCACGTGTTACCCCTCATTAGTCACTCTTTATATTCCCCTTGTGTTTTTTTGTCCCTTGCCAGATCGTGTTTCGCGTGTTGTTACTCACGTCTTGCTAGTCTTGCTTTTCCTTGCTATTTTGATAATCTAGTTATCTATTCAAGCCCTTTTCTTCCGTTTTTGATTTGTTTTGTATTCCAAGGGTTTTTCCCTTTTCTTTAGCTGTTTCTTCTCCCAGCCCGATTTATTTTATAATTTTCCTTTATTGATTTTTTCCCTTTCACTTTTTCTATGTTAACTCGGCATAGTTTATAGGTTTCGCCGCTCCTCATCTACCCACTCTGCCTGTTGCTTCTCCTGTCTCCTTCGCAATCATCCTCGTCCTCTTGTGCGGACCGCACTTGGCTGGGAGTTACCGGTCCATGGACCAGGGCTACGCTTTCTGAGACTGTGACTGTCTGAGGACCTGGTTCTGTCCAGCTCGTGCCTGTTACCCATTCCAATAAATGATTATTTACCCTGCAATTGAATCCTCATCTTTCTGAACCCTGACATACGCAGACTGTGTAGTATGCGTATAGGGAGCAGCGGTACTGGTTTTCTGCGATTAAAAGTCAGGAATTGTGAAAAACTGAGCTTAAATATGTTTGGCTAAGGTGTATGTAAACTTCTGACTTCAACGGTAATTCTTGTTCAGTCAGTTAAGATCAGTCATCATGAACACATCTGTGTGTAGAGTTATTAGCAAGCTGGTGCAAATTTATCAGAATGATCGTTTGCGTAGACACATTTTCCATGATTGTGTAATGGATTTTTTGGTATAATTAGGCTACAAAAGCAATCAAATCTACTCAAATACTCTTAAGTGCCCATTCACTCTGTTATTTGATGTGCTGCTTCACTCATGCTTCTGCAGCAGAAATCCATTCACACATCTGCCGAAAATGAGATATGCCTATCATCATTCTTTTGTCTGTATTCTTACCATACTGTTTAAAAAGCATCCCAGGGTGATACCTCAATAAGTTGGTTGAGAAAATGCCAAGAGTACATTTTTGCAGATTCTAGGCAAAGGGTGGCTACTTTGAAGATGTGTTCTGTTATTGCATAGTTTACATGACTTTACTATTATTCTAAAATGTAAAAAAATAAAATAAAAAAAAATAAAGAATAAGTGACCCTAAACTTTTTAACGATAGTGTATATTCCTTATAATCATCACCAAGAGGTCAAAACAGCTTATTTTACTGATCGTGTGAATTCTACTCATAGAATGAGGCATGAAGTCATTGATAACACATTTTAACGTCATATTAGTTGATGTTTAACATGTAGTCTTGAGCGTCCTCATAGTTAGCAAAAAGTAAGTCATTGCTCAGCTATTTTGAACTTCATAAGTGTGCTTGGGCCCTTATACTGCTGTGTTTTATTATCCTCTTTTGGATGCATTGACTTTTAAATGGTTTAGCATTGAATTTGAGGAATTATAATCTGCACACCCTCACTTCAAGTGTCAAGAGGCACACTAGCAACTAACGCAAGAGGCTGTAGACTTTAGCCTCCTTGTTAGTGCGCCCGCCTCCCATGCCGGTGATGCTGGTTCGAATCCCGCACAGAAATGGTCGAGCAGGACAGGTTACATTAGTAACAACCTAGAAATGTTCTAGAAACTACACAGAACACCTTAGCAACCACCTTGACAAGTTTTACAAACTACTACGAACACCTTAGCAACCACCTAACAATGTGATAAACACTACCCAGAACACCTTTACTTGGCAAAATTTGACAAATTAGCCACTCATTATTTTTTTACATGAAAACGAGCTTGTGATTCACTGCAAAAGTATGTCCAAAGTTTCCAGCACTTTACCGGTAGCGTTGAACATGCAACAAACCTTTAGCACAATGAAGTTTGACACAAAGCTCATTTGCGTGTTAAAATTAATGAGTGGCAAATTTGCGGCAAGATTGTGACAACTTTAGATTTTTTGTAAGAGCTAGCAAAGTGCAGGTAACTACCCAGAACACCCTAGAAACCACCTAGCAAAGTGCTAAAAAGTACCTAGAACACCTTAGCAACCACCTAGCAACATTCTAATAACTATTAAACACCTTAGCAATCACCTAGCGAAGTGCAGGAATCTACACAGAACACCCTAGTAACACCTAGCAACATGCTAGAAAATGCTTAGAACAAGTAGCGACCACCTAGAAATGTACTAGAACCTACTACTCAGAATACACTAGCAACCACCTAGAAACGTGCTAAAAACTACCCAGAACACCTTAGCAACCACCTAGCAACATTCTAAAAAGTATTCAACACCTTAGATAATCAGCTATAGCAAAGTACTAGAGACTACTGCTCAGAGCACCCTTGCAATCACTTAGCAACGTGCTAGAAACTACTTCTCAGAACCTTAGCAACCAAAACAATGCCATGACAACACCAATGGCAGTGAGTTTTGTGTGGGCAAGAAGCACTTACATTTTCTTAATAAAAAGAATGTCAGTAGTTTTAAATGCCTTGTTATTTTTCTAAGAAGTTAAATTTGTAATTTCTCAGGCTGTGATTGAACACCAAATATGAGCTTCATTGTTTTTCTGTTATGCTCATTTCTCTTTTGGAAATAATTTTGTTTATAGTGTTAACTGTGCTAAGAGGTTTCATAAATACATACACAACATGGAGTCATTGAGGACGCTTTTGATCATTTCTTTAGTTCTGATCAGCCTAACCACACCTGTTACTGATGTTTGCATATGCTGCTGTTACTAGGGATATCTCTGTTTGAAGTGGTCTGAATTGGCTCTCAATGCTCTTTCAAGCCTTTTTTAACCTTTGAAAACAGCCAGGCACATCTACATTCTCAGCCCCGAAAACAATGTGTTGGAACCAGTATTTGTGCTTTGATTTTGTATTTTGCCACTAAATGCCTCTATGATGACATTCCATAAGGACAATTCATTGCTTGCCAGAGCACAACTCATTCAGGAACATGGTGAAAAAATAACTACATGCATGTGAGTTCTTTTTTGCATTGTTATCAAAGAGGAACTATGGTAAAATTAGTAATAATGCCTACAAGCACATATGCGTGTTAGTACTTGACATTTATTCAACTACCATATATATACAGTATTTCACAAAAGTGAGTACACCCCTCACAGTTTTGTAAAAATTTGATTATATCTTTTCATGTGACAACACTGAAGTAATGACACTTTGCTACAATGTAAAGTAGTGAGTGTACAGCTTGTATAACAGTGTAAATTTGCGGTCCCCTCAAAATAACAACACACAGCCATTAATGTCTAAACCACTGGCAACAAAAGTGAGAACACCCCTAAGTGAAAATGTCCAAATTGGGCCCAAAGTGTCAATACTTTGTGTAGCCACCATTATTTTCCAGCACTGCTTTAACTATCTTGGGCATGGAGTTCACCAGAGCTTCACAGGATGCCACTGGAGTCCTCTTCCACTCCTCCATGACGACATCACAGAGCTGGTGGATGTTAGAGACCTTGTGATCCTCCACCTTCCGTTTGAGGATGCCCCACATATGTTCAATAGGGTTTGGGTCTGGAGACATGCTTGGCCAGTCCATCACCTTCACCCTCAGCTTCTTTAGCAAGGCAGTGGTCATCTTGGAGGTGTGTTATCATGCTGGAATACTGGCCTGCGTCCCAGTCTCCGATGGGAGGGGATCATGGTCCCCTTCAGTATGTCACAGTACATGTTGGCATTCATGGTTCCCTCAATGAACTGTAGCTCCCCAGTGCCGGCAGCACTCATGCAGCCCCAGACCATGACACTCCCACCACCATGCCTGACTGTAGGCAAGACACTTTGTACTCCTCACCTGGTTTCCGCCACACACGCTTGACACCATCTGAACCAAATAAGTTTATCTTTGTCTCATCAGACCACAGCACATGGTTCCACTAATCCATGTCCTTAGTCTGCTTGTCTTCAGCAAACTGTTTGCGGGCTTTCTTGTGCATCATCTTTAGAAGAGGCTTCCTTCTGAGACAACAGCCATGCAGACCAATTTGATGCAGTGTGCTGCGTATGGTCTGAGCACTGACAGGCTGACACCCCACCCCCCCACCCTTCAACATCTGCAGCAATGCTGGCAGCACTCATGTGCCTATTTCCCAAAGACAACCTCTGGCCCACAACAGGATGCTGATGGAGTTCCTCTCACCCTACTCCCCATTCCTTAACCCCATTGAGGAATATTTCCTCAGCGTGGAGATGGAAAGTATATGATCGCCAGCCACATACACAGATGACCCTTCTGGCTGCCATGGATGCTGCGTGTGATGACATCACAGCAGATGCCTGCAGAGGCTGGATAAGACACTCTAAAAGATTCTTTCCACGCTGCATCGCAAGAAAAGATATTCATTGTGAGTTGAATGAGTGAATGAGAATTTGTGGCCCAACATGCAGGAACATCAGGAGGTTCTGAGCAAGAGACTGGCTTTTGCAGGTAATCCATGGTGTTTTGCTATTACTATGCACTTACTGTTTTGCAGATGTCGAGGATGATTCGAGAAATGTACCAAAGCGACTGAGAAAAACTGTAAGTCAGTTCCCCTCAAGTTCTAACAGTGTAACTACAGGTGCAGTTCATCATTTTAACAATAGACACGTTCCACAACCAGAAAGTGACAACTGAGTTTTTGCTATGTCTCTTTCAAATAAACGTCACTTGTTTTGATATTTTGTTAAATACCGCAAGAGGTTCATACATGTTTAAGTGGCTTAAAAGTGTCCAAATACATGTTGGCTATAGGTGCTGTAAATGGTCACTTTTTCTTTTTTACTTTTCTTTTTAAATTGTCATGAGTCATGAGATGATTTAGATCCCCGGTATTTGATGACGTATAGTAACATTTTTTAGCAAAATTTCTTCTGGAACTGTTTGAACAACAACACAACCCAAAGCAATAGATTTTCAGTATAATAGCAGTTCATCTTCATCCTAAACCCCCTTTCTAAATAGTTTTGTTTACCAATGTCAGTTCTGTTAATGTTTAGCAGGGGAAAACAAACCCTTCAGTTTAACCAAGGTTGTAGACATGAAGTGTTCTCTGAAGGGATGTAATGTTTGTATAAAGAGTAACCATTTGGTTGCATAACAGCATCTATAGACTTGTTCGAATTTGCTTCAAAAGCGCTTGCTTTGGTTCTTCATTTGATGAAATTTCTTTCGACCTATATATTTTTTGGGGGGAACTTTCATTCTGTAATAATTGAGAACTCACCGTAACATTCCTGAACTAATTCTCACCACCCTCCTCCCCCATCAAACGCATTCCTCGTGGTTTCAGCCATGCCTGAATGCCTAAGGGGGGGTCACATGCACACAGCCTGCTGTGTTTAAACAAGACACACAGTCAGCTGGTTAGCCACCTCCTCCTCTTCCTTCCAACCTGGCGCACAGGTTTGTCTCACCTTCTTTTAGAAACACGGAAGAACGGAATGCACACGAGGCAACAGTGTGCAGCTGTTTCATGAACTTCAAGTGGATTCTCACTAAACATATGATCATCAGGCCTCCAACGGTAAGCAATTTGCCTTTTTCATTCTCAGTGGTGCAAGTTCATTATGATTGGTTTTGTTAGTCTAGAAATGATTTGGTCAAGATATAAACTAGTGAATGTCTTGTATTACAGAACTACTGCCAAAGAGAGAGCTTAAAATTGTATTATGTCATACTGTTATTCAGCATAGTTTGTTTAGGTTTTTTTTTTTCAAAATCCCTAACAATGCTCCTCATTGAGCTTTCAAGTTACATCTACCAATCTTGGTACAGATATTCAGACTATTCTAGAATAGTGCACTATGTCTTTTCTAACTGATCAGGTCGGAGATTATTTAGCAGAGATGGGTCACTTCTATGAAAATGAATGGGAGAAATTGGAATATCCATCTAAGGAGCTCTGAGCGGCCAACGGAGGGGTGGGGGGGTGCCCCTCTGGGCACCTGCCCATGTCGCCCATGCCTAAATCCGCCGCTGCATAGAGACTGAGAGCACTACAAAGATGGCTGACAGTAGACTGACTTGCTAGAGAGACTTTGATCAGACAATTCAGCAGAATTCTCGTAAACAAATTGAAATGTACACAAATCCACAAAAGGCCTGCTTTGAAAAATGAAGAAATAAAAAAGAAGTTACTAAAAAAAATAAAATAAAAAAAAACTTCTCATGAAGTTGGTTTAGATAATGCAAAAAGTGTGCTGTAATCTACTTTGAAGAAGTTTTTTATTTGTTTAACATAATGTGGTCACATTATAATGCCCATATTTAACTATTTCAGATTATTTTGATGACTTTACTATTATTGTGAAATGTAAAAAAAATAGTAATAATAAAGAATGAAAAAAGTGTATCCAAACTTAATAGTGTACTCTAAATCATTTTACTTATAATTGTGAAAAGGAAAGTTCGCCCAAAAGTGAACCTTCGTGTTCAACTTCATGTTGTTCCAAACCCATGTAACTTTCTTTCTTTCATGGCAAACAAAAGGAACATGTTAAGCGCCATCCAGACTAATACAGTTTCATGTGAAAACACATTTATTTACTTACGGTTACGCCTCTCATCCACACTAGATCAGTGTTTTCCTCCACCGAAAACGAAGCATATAGAAAATGTTCTCCATAACCACATTCTTTGGAAAACTGAACATTGAGTTTTTAAACAAAAACCGATAAGTTTGGATTTTTGCCTTATAGAGACTGACAGCCTGAGCCCCCATTCCCTTTCATTGTATAGAAAAAAGAGCAGCATTAATTTTTTTGGGTGGACTATCCATTTAAATATATGATAATAAAAAAAAAAACTTATTTAAAGGAATATTCCGGGTTCAATACAAGTTCAGCTCAATCGACAGCATTTGTGGCATAATGTTGATTTCTTTAAAAAAGCAAACATGGAGGCTACAGAGAGGCACTTACTATGGAAGTCAATTTCTGGAGGGTTTAAAGGCAGAAATTTGAAGTTTATAATTTTATAAATGCACTTATATTAATTCTTCTGTTAAAACTCACGTATTATTTGAACTGTAAAGTTGTTTAAAACATAATCTTTACATTTTTTAGGATTTTAGAGTTTGTTGACATTATATCATCATGGTAACCAAGTTGTAAAACACTAAAATCATGTTTACACATATTGCTATTGGAAATATTTTCTAAAAAGGCAATATGTTAAACAACAGGATGACTATAAACAATTGGCCCCCATTCATTTCAACTGTAATTGTCTCACTGTAATCTCGATATCTGCTTTTTTTTAAAGAATAGGAGGGACGAGTCAAAATAAATGTTTGTGGTAATCAACATTATGCTGCAAATGCTGCCTGTATTAAAGCCGGAATATTCCTTTAAAGTTAATACTTCTTTTTTTGTATAATGCATTGTCAAGCTATCTCTCTTGTGACATGCTTGAGACAATAATTTCTATTTTTTCCCTTAGGCATATTCAAGGAAATTCTTGTATCAGTAGTGCTCCAAATCCAGTTTTAACTGACTGAAACAGGAACTGAAACTAGGAGGAGAGCCTTGAGTTTTTCATTCTTGATTTGCTTCTCCATCCTAAGCTTCTCCACCATGAATATCACTCTTGAAAACCCGTATGGTGACGTCACCATCCCCCGTGCCAAGCTGCATGCTCAGGGTGACTCGAGCACCATCATCATGAACCCCATGGCCTTAGAGAGCACCTACAACCATAACTCTTCCAAGAACCCTTACGGCAACTTCATAACAGGGGACAGCAACCCCACAAGTGTGCCGGTTTACGGATATGCCAAGAACGGCACCCAGAACCCTCCTCCTTACAACAACCAGGGAGGATACACAGTGAAGGAGGATGAAGAGCAGGTTGGACGCTGTTACGCCTGTTGCTGCCGCTGCCGAAGGAAGAAATGAGAACAAACGTGCCTTTAGGAGCAGAGGATTATAGGTGTACAAAATGAGACAGATGTGGGAGACTCAGAATCACAATTCTGTCTCCCAAACTTGCTTCTTTTGGAAGCCAAATCTCATACAATGATAAAACGACTGGATTTTAAGGCACCAATGACCATTACATACAGTATGACCCAAGGATACTTTGACGCTTGTCTAAGGATTGCACATAAAAAGCTGACCTCCTGTGACTACACAGAAACTCTTAAATATTTACATTTGGATTAGTATGTCAAACATTGCTTTTGTTAATATGAAACAGTTACGTTTTGCTGTATATCTTTTGTTGAACCAGCAAAGCAGCCTTATCTTTGTGTGCCTGATACAATAGCTTTGATATTGTGCTCGTAATGGCAAACAAAATGAGGCAAAGGCATTCTCAGATGGTTATGTGGTAGTGATGACATTTTTGCAACATGATATTACACTGTTCATTAAACGCAACGCAGCAGTTCCATGATGAAATGTCCTCTGTGTGGCACTAAAAGTGAATTAAACAGATGAGGTTTTTAAGGTTAATGCTCTATCAAGTTTTAAATCAACAAAACCTACTGTACCTCCCCACCCTAAACTTGAAACCTAAACCTAACCGATAGTGTCATAAAATCAAATGTGAGATGAAAAACAACTGCTGGAGCAAAAAATGTCAATGCTCACTTGTCAATGTGCTCGTGGAGACTTGTACCCCGGCCATTGCATCACAAGTGCAACACTATCAGTTGAGCTACCAGACAATTAGATCACATTAGAACAAGCTTGTAAATGTAGTTGGTTATGCAAACGTTCAAATTGCTCACATTACAAGTCACATTACAAGCGCTATAGTACAAGAGTTTAGTTGTCACAAGATAGCATTGTAGCACGAAAAGTACGTTTTTTGTGTTGATAATCTGCCGCTTTACTCATGATTTGTGTGAAAGTGAATAAAAGTCGTTGCTGTTTTAGCACCTCTAGTGTTCATTTCACCAGGAAACTAAAATTTTGATAATTTGATAATTACAACGAGCCACATAATTCGTTTTTGTTTTTGCTAAAATGTAGGATAAGAGTCCAGGTTGTTAAATTTCAGGTTGTCAGGTCCACATACTTGTTCTGGGAGTATACACATTTACAACGTTATTTCAACCTCTGCTTTCAACCAGGAATAAATGATATGACTAAACTTGCTTATAATGGACTATAGGGTGAGAATGTTTAGTGGCTGAGGATCCCTATGGATTTCAATGCACGCTCTTACACCAACTATGCTTAATAAGCTGACATCGTGTGTCGGCGTGGAAATGCATTAAACAATGTTACGTTATCAGTGTAAGGTCATAAACGGCTTAAGAATAAACCCATTTATTTTGTTGATTTATTTTGACCATTATGCCGGTTTTGCGTTGCATGTCAACATCATAACCGGCATTGTTAAAAGCTTATCCAATGTGTGCACCTATTCACCTTTTGATGTCAAAAGCGGAGAACAACGCGATTATTTCGAATGTTATGTAAACTCTGATTTCTTGCTTTGTCAATTTTTTTTAAATAAGCTGATTTTCGGGAGTAGTCAGCATATTGGTGTGCATGTAAATGGGCCCTATCTGATTTTAAAGGTCCACACTTGAGGTCAGCTCTCTTTATTTGACATTTTATCTGGGCGAACTCCACCAAGTTTCTATTGATCAAAGTGATCAAGAATGTGAGCCACACCCGGACGTGCCGTCAGACCCAGCTGAGTGAAACTAGCGGAAGAACCCTCTTTCTTTTGCAAAGGGAAACACAAAGGAACACTGTAAACATTTCTCTGCAGAATGAGTGTTGTGCTATTCTAGTTTCTATTGAACAAGCTATTGTGATTGCTCTGAATATACAGCTGGCACATAGGATTTTTAAAGCTGCCAAAGACACAACTGAATTTCACCTTAAAGCGATAGTTCACCCCCAAAATGATGTTGTTCCAAACCTGTATGAGTGAATAATGATTTGAGACAGAACATTCTGCTGAACAGCTTCTTTTGTGTTCCATGGAAGAAATAAAGTCATATGGGTTTGGAACAACATGAGGCTAAGTAAAAGATGACATCATTTTCATTTTGGATCAACTGCTCCTATCAAATAAAAGAACACATTTATAGCACAAATGGTATTTTATGATAAGCAATGTGATATGTATGATGAAGTGACATTAAGTAGTATTAAGAGGATGTATTTAATAAAATGGGGCATGCACATTTGTGTATGTGAGCCAGACTTCTGTATATATGAGAGTATGCCAACCAAAATGTTTTGAATGTTTGTATGTTACACATGAGTGATCTGATATATCTCAACAATTAAAAAAAAAAACTTAAAATAGCTTTTTTGTCTCCGTAAACAACTGTCATCATCTCACTTTACTGAAATTACATATAGCTCTACACCTAGTTTCCAACAAGCTGACTCAGTCAGTCTCGGTGATGACAAATTCTTTCTATATAAGTAAAGGCAGACCGTCCCATTATATCAGCAGCTCAACCGGTTTGGGACGCCGGGGTTTAGTTGAGCAAGGTTGCAGCAATAGATCACCACAGTTCCTGGAACAACACAGAATAAGACACGTGGAGACTAGACCAGCCGGTTTAAAGATGTAAAGAAACACCTTGCTTATGTCACCTGGAATTTGCTGCTCAGCCTTTTTACACTAAAAAATATATCCAGTATGTACCTAACATAACTTTAAGTTTATGAAACTTTGCATTATATAACGTCCAGTTTTCATATTAAATGTAAAATGTACAAGCGTTCTCCTGGTGTCACTGTTTGTATAGAAATAATGTAATGTGCTGCCAAGCATAAGGAGGGATAATTCAACATTTGACTAAAACAAAAATGTTATTTCTTTACATGATGATAGTTACCGAGAAAAATGATAACTGTATATGTTAAAAGGATAGTTCACCCCAAAATGAACATTCTCTCATTATTTACTCACCCTCATGCCATCTCAGATGTGTATGAATTTCTTTCATCTGCAGAACACAAACAAATATTTTATAAAAATATTCCAGCTCTGTTGGTCCATAAAATGCAAGTGAATGGTTACCAGAACTTTGAAGCTCCAAAAAGCACATAAAGGCAGCATAAAAGTAATCCATAAGACTCCAGTTATTTAATACATGTATTTAGAAATTATAAAATATGTGTGGGTGATAAACAGATACATTTTTAAGTCCTTTGTTTTACTATAAATCTCCACATTTGACCAGCCCCAACCAGTAGGTGGCGATGTGCACAAAGAATGTGAGTTGACCAAAAACAATAGAAGAATGTGGAAGTGAAAGTGCAGATTAAAAACATAAAAAAGGACTTAAATATTGATCTGTTTCTCATCCTATTATATTGGTTCTGAAGACATGGATTAAACCACCGGAGTCTTATGTATTACTTTTATGCTGTCTTTTTTGACAACATAAAAATTCTGGCCATCATTCACTTTGCATTGTGAGAACCTACAGAGCTGAAATATTCTTCTGTGTGTGTGTTCAGCAGATGAAAAAGTCATACACATCTGGGATGGCATGAGAGTGAGTAAATGATGAGAGAATGTTTACCAAATAATACCAAACTCAGGTTCCATAGATTAGAATCAGAATGAGCTTTATTGCTAAGTATGCTTACACACACAAGGAAGCATCCAGTGCAAAGAGAATACAAAAAATAAACATATACAAACATTTGAAATTTACATATAAAAATATATATGCAAACAGTAAAATAATACAAATAAGACAACAGATAAAGAAGAAACTACAGTAGGCAATAATAATGCTGTTCAAATATGTTACGTGCAAGTTGATTCAATTAGAGGTAGGATATATAAACATAAATGGAATATAAATATAAATGAATAGTTGAATATGCACATGATTGTATTGCCACAATGGAGAGTATTGGGGGCAGTTTTAACTGTTCATATGGTGAATGGACTGAGGGAAAAAACTGTTGTTCTGGAGCTCAGTGCTCTGTAGAGCCGGCCAGAGGGCAACAGTTCGAAGTGTTCTGGTGAATGGGGTCAAGAGTGATTTTACCAGCCCTTTTCATCACTCTGGATGTGTACTGTTCTTGAGGAGTGGGAAGGTGAGAACCAATAATCCATTCAGCAGTCCAGACATTCCTTTGAAGTCTTCTGATGTCTGACTCGATAGCTGAACCAAACAGTTATAGAAGTACAGTGACTCAGTGACTGCTGAGTAGAACTGTACCAGCAGTGTATGTGGCAAGTTGAACTTCCTCAACTGGTGAAGGAAGTACAACCTCTCATCCAGTCAATGCGAGTCTCCCACTTCAGGTTCTGTGAGATGGTAGTGCCCAGGAACCTGAATGACTCCACAGCTGCCAACAGTGCTGTTCAGAATGGTGAGTGGGGACAATGTTGGGGGATTCCTCCTCAAGTCCAATATCATCTCCTCTGTTGAGCGTGTTCAGCTCCAGGTTGTTTTAACTGCACCAGTAAGCCAGCTGTTCAACCTCTCTTCTGTATGCAGACTTGTCATCATCTTTGATGAGGCTGATGAAAGTAGTGTGTAGGGTATTGCATATATAATTTAGAGATCAATCAGTTAAAATGGGTATTTTGCACGCATTTTACCATCATTGTATGTAGGGTCATTTGCACGCATGCTAAATTTAGGAGGGAATTTAGGGTTTCGAAATATGTGAGCTATGAACTAAATTAAACTGTCCTTATTGTACCTTATTAGGTAATGAAATGTATAATGAATTAGTCATGTTCGACAACCATTATAAATGAGATAAATGACAAATAACTAGATTATTTGTCTGAATAGATTCTGCACAACTCGTAATACAATGTCTCGTTGTGTTAGCTCACAAGTTCTACTGGAAGGAATTAGATTTAATAAATGAATTATGATTAATTCACTTATTGGAGTGATATTATTCTCATGGTTTCTTGAAAATAATATCACATGTATTTAGGTACAGCTAAATAGAAATCTTTCAGAAACAGGGATGAGATTATTTATCAACATATACCATAGTCACATCATCTTTGAATACAAACTTTATTGCCATTCTAACATAAATCTAATCTAACACATATATACATGAGACAGGTTGGTGAGAAGTGACAGAATGTTAAATAACTGATCAATACAGTGAAAATGAACTTTATGGAGTCTGTTGACAATACGTTAAGAAGCATTTAACCTTCGAGTCTACATCGATTTGCTATCGATTTACCCAAAGTATTTAATCAGTTCACCAGCACTTTGAGCACATTGGAGATGTACTTGTGTGTAATGGTGTTTCCTCACGTTCTTTGTGTGGCTTGGTTCTTGGTCGAATGTTCGTTCTGTTGACGTTTTAACTTCTGTATGATCGAATTTATTGTCTGTATGACTGATGATTTTAGCTGTGGAGTGAGGCCTTCTCAATCCTTCTCGGGACGTCGAGTCCCGAGCTACAGTGGATCTCACATGGGAGGACCTGGCCATCAGTGGAGCGACCAGATGAAGCACGTGCAGGCTGAAGACGAGTGAAGAGAGGCGATGAAGAGACGAAGAGAGCAAGAGCGTGAGTTCTTCCTGTTTGGAACTATTTGAACTGAAATTGGCCACAACCCCCAAAGGTGTCCTGCACCAATCAGAAGTGACTTTTCAGAGTTACATGGTCAACTGGGCTGTCTTTTCCAACAGTTGTCCTTTGTTGCAGACTCTTAAAAATTTTCCGCTCAAAAATAGCGCATATTTAATCATGAGCTTAAGAAGCATATCTTGAGAATGGTACAAGAGACATGATATGTTTTCACCAGATTTCGTAGGTAACAAGACATGAAAATCCCTGGTTACAAAATCATACTGGTTTTACACATCATTGTATTTTATCAAGTTAAGCCTTACAGTTAACATATTCTTAGTAGAATTAAATGAATCATACAAAATTAAAGATTATATTTATCAGTTATAGGTGATTGCACATCGCTACACACATTTTAAAGAGTGCCATCAGTCTATAATCATTAATTTGTCAGGTACAAACGTTACCACAGTTCAAAGTGATTTTCAGCATTATCTAGCAAGGCTAGATTAAGATGAAATGTCTTAGAGTTGTGCAAATCTGTTGGTCCTTGTAACCTTACAAAAGAGATGTCTGGTGTGGGGGTTCTTGTGAAGGCCGGAAATTTATGACGTGGAAACATTCCAAACTGAAAGGCTGGGTATCTTGTTTCAAATCAATATAATTTCATATTTTCCCAGTCTCAGTAACTGTTGCCTGTCCATCAGAAAGCTGGTGAGGTGGGAACCGAGAGGTGGGTTAATTTATTCCATAGGAGATCAGGGATGATGGAGTTGAAATTCAAACTGAAGTCCACAAAAAGGATCCTTGCATATGTCCCTGGTCTATCTAGATGTTGCATTATATAATGCAGTCCCATATTGACTGCATCATCCACTGAACTTTTAGCTTGATAGGCAAACTGCAGGGGATCCAGAAAGGGTCCAGTGATGTCCTTTAGGTGGGCCAACACCAGTCTCTCAAATGACTTCATGACCACAGACATCAGAGAAACATGTCTGTAGTCTTTAAGTCCTGGAGTCTTGGGTTTCTTTGAGACAGGGATGATGGTGGTGTGTTCGAAGAAGTGTTCCAGTGATGTGCTGAAGATCTGTGTGAAGATGGGGCCAGCTGGTCAGCACAAGCTTTTAGACAAGAGGGAGAAACACCATCTGGGCCCTGTGCTTTCCTTATCTGTTTCTGGAAGACCCGACACACATCATCCTCACAGATCTTAAGTGCAGGTTGAGTAGTGGGAGGGGGAAGAGGGGGGTTGCAGGAGGTGTAAATGTTTGTATGATGTGAAGGTTGGAGCGGGTGTGAGACTGGGCTTTTCAAATCTACAGTAAAACACATTCATGTCATCAGCCAGTTGTTGATTTCCTACAGTCTTGAGGGATTGTGTCTTGTAGTTAGTAATATTTCTCAGGCCACCACACTGACGCAGAGCCATTAGCTGAAAACTTGTTTTCCAGCTTTTCAGAGTAGCTTCTTACGAGTTTACGAGGAGAAAAGTATAGACAAGAGTGTAAACTCCAAAAAAAAAAAATATATACTATACCTGAATCCATGTGGTTAGGGGAAATTCTGACCAAAATAATGGCTAAGTTCTCAAAGAATAGATATATTTAGTGGCTAGATTTAGTGCCTGCAGGATGCTATGACACCAGCAGGGGAAGTGCTCTTATTACAATACAACCCTGATTGTTGAGATGATACAAGTTTAGAACCTTTACGGCTTTACTAGAGATACTTTTAAGATAACAACTCTATCATATCATCTATCACCAACATAGGAGAGAGAAACCAGCCTGTTGTGACAATAAGTCATTGTGTGCAGACCTGTTGCATATTTGTCCATACCTTATCTTATAAATCAGCAATTTTATCGTAGTAAACTCCACACATAGTTAATTCCAAAAGGATTAGTGTAAAACATGTTGAAGATTAGCTGACAGGCAGTCAATTAATTAAGTGATGAGCTGTTTCCTCACAAAGCAGTTTATTCAGCACACTCAATAGACATCCATTCAAATAAAAAAAAAAAAGAATAGCCTTTTGTCTCCTTGCCAGTGTACCGCTGCATTAAGCTTGGTTTTGCCAACCGTGGCTTTCTCTTGGTGGATAAGTTGGGTTCTGGTGTGAGCGTGAGGGGTCGCGGAGGCTGGCTTGGGGTAAATCAGGAAAAAAATATTTCGGGCTATGTTTCCTGGTCAAGATTCAAAGTATTGCAGTGGTACCACGGTATGGTAGTATCAGATGGTAACACCATGGTACTTGATAAATATACCATGATAATACAGTAAATTATTACCACATTCATACAATTACATGGTACTCCAGCATATTTCATAGAATACCATAGTGCTACTATGGTACATGTCTAAAAACAGGGTTCCCACAGCCATGGAAAACCTGAAAATATTAGGGGAATTTTTTTATTCTGATTTCCAGGACTGGAAAAGTTATGGAAATGATATGCAAATTAATACAATCTTAAAATCTTGGACTTATGCTCAGTTCTACAATATTTAATCAACTGGAAAGTTCATTGAAATTCATTGGTCAAAGGGAGAGGTAACCCGGAAAAAAACAAAAAAACACCAAAAATCATCATAAAAACAAACAAACATGGTATTATTACCATGGCAAAACTCAAAGGTAATAACATGGAAATTTTTCCTAGTTTTAGACTTGACAATACACAAAATTCTTTACGGAAAAACATTTTAAATAATATTTAAAATGTATTAATGAAATGCTTTGATCTAGCTTGTAAGTAATGGCTAAGTTAAATTAATTTAATTAATAACTTCCACACATGCGTGCACAGAAAAACAGTTTGGTTAACACATTCAGAAGAAATCTACCCCAGGAGGCCCTTACTTCTGCTACCAGAGTCATTCCCCCTTATCACATGCGTGGACCAGAGCGGGGGATTGGGAATGTCTTTATCCCAGTACAGAGTATGTTGAACTTTCCAGATGCTTGTTTAAAAAAAAAAAAAAAAAAAAAAAAAAAACCACACCAAGAGCATACATTAAGCCATAAGATCACAAAAGAAATTTGATTCATATCAAAAGGGCAAAAAAAAATAAAAATGTTTTGGTAAAAATATATCTTGCGTTTTTGGCACTCATCAAATTGAGACAAAAACATAATATAGCTTTTTCTATTAGCGTAATACTTAACATTGATCTCCCAAATAATCACCTGATCAACAAGCAAAGGCATAGTTCGAAAATGAGAAAATGATGGCAGTGATAATTGTTAGACTTTTCCAGAACTCTCTTATTAGTGAGTAAAGGTGGCAATAATTTTATCATTAAAAGAGCGTAACTATTCTAAAGAAAGAGATGAAAGTCTGGTAAAAAGTAAAAAAGGTTTGATAAAATAAAAAGCCACGATCTCTTGTACATTCCTCATTTACGAGTGGGAGGTGTATCCCCATGCTTGCAGAGTCAACGGTGGAAATATCCTTGACTCTGTAAACCCTTCTACATTGACTCCAGCCAAAGGCAATATGGCCAAACACAGAAAAACAAACAAACAACCCTTTAACAGAATAGAAAAATAATTTAGAGCAAAAAAAGCTGGATGGCATTCATGGTAAACAAAACTTTACAACTTGATGGTCTAAGCTTTACCTAAAAAAAAAAAAAAAAGCGTTAAAACAAAAAGGACAAAAGTGTGTAAACCCCCTAAAAATGACTGGGAGAACCCGATAGCAATAATGCAACAGTGGTGGTTTGAGTGAGTACATATGAGTACACATGTATCTCAGGTTAAACAGAGTACATCTCTGCAAATGTGAGTGTATTAGTTCTTAAAACCCTGAATGCATCTGCACACAGATTACAGTGTCCCTACAACAAAATCCATTCCTCTCTCGTCAGCATTACATTGTCCCGAGAGGTTCTCCGAAATGGATCTTCTGGCCTGGTTGCAAACTAAAGGTAAAATTCTGTGGAGCTTCGAATAACAGTACAATAGTAGAGCCCAAGTTGAACTCGCCCAGGTGCTCTCCTTTCCTCATCGTCACACCTTTTTGGTTGTTGTTCGTTACATAACTGAAATCATTGTAAGAGCCTTTGTTGTAGCGTGGGTTGTTGGTGCGTAGTTCCTAAAGGGAAAAAAAACTTAGTTAATGTGAAGTGTTAAACAAAAGGCATAGCCAGGAAGTTACTTTTGGGTGGGCCTAAAAAAATGGATGGGCCCAATTTTTTTACCTCCCGAAACACGGCACATTCAAACCATTCTTTCACACTTCCAGGAAGCAGAATTTATGCATTTTTTTAAAACCATTTTATAAATATATATTTGAAGTAAATTGTGATGCAATGGACTGGGCTATGATGAGTCCAAGAGGACTGTTTGTTTATGTAGGTGTTTATTGAACACTGACACCTGCTGGCCCTGTTGCAAAGGTTTAACCCATACTAACCATCTTTTTAAATCACACAGAACAGAATGAAGCAGTTATACTGTGAAATTAAATAAATATGAAAAAATACAAATAAAATATCTGGTGCTTAGTGAACCTTTAATAAAATTAATTAAAAAAAATAGAGAAAAGAAAAGAAATTCCAAACCCATTAGATTAAGTGCAAGTATGCAATTTAAGAAATGTATTATTATTAGACAAGCAGGGTCATGACACAATGACCGCTACGCGCTAACAGAATTGCAAGTGAAATGCCACTCACATCAAGTCAAATGAAAGCAAGCAGGTGACCACTATCAATTCTCTCACCCATTTACCCACATTGTTACACAATCCTGCTACAGTCTGAAGGAATGTCAACACTGCTCCCCCCATCTCCCATTAGAAATCCACTGTTAGGCTCAACATTCTGGTAATATCGTAGTGTATTACAGTGTATTACCATGAAGGCAAAAAAGCTTTGAACAAAGTCGAGAGTGATCCTGTGGCTTTTTAGCATGTAAACAGTTTCTGTCAAGAGGGATTTACATCTAACTATATTAGCCAAGCATGCTGCATCCTATTAACCCAAAACCTTGCAGTTACGGCATGACCTGCGTTTTAGAAGTCTACAGATGCAAATGATTACTTGCATTATTTTTTTATTACGTTATTTTCTTTATAATGAAATCACACTGATCAAAATGTTGAGGTTGTTAAATTTTGATAAATTATTTAGTCTACGATAAAAATGAAAACAGAGTTCTGACCTCGTCAAAATAGATGCGTATTGATCCCACGTTTGTGGCTCCTACAGCTGTGAGTGAAAAGAAGCCATGTGTCCACTCCCCGCTCAAGACCACACGCTCATTATGGCAGAAAAGTTCCTTAATCCAACGTGCAACTCCTGGATTTACAGACATCAGAGAACCTAGAACAAAAATACATACATCAGACCACACATGCCTCGTGATTTAGTTATGTAACCACACACTGATAGTATCGTGAACTGGTTAATTGCCACCCTATTGGAAAAGACGCTTAAAACCTAAGCTTGTAAGACCTTGTGATAAATCTATTTAAAAGACAGCAAAAAATATTTTCAGAAAGCAAAACAAAACACCACATAGAGAGAGAAACATATGATTAAAATGCCACTGACCTGGGAAGTGTCGTCGGTGTGCCACCCTCCAGTCTGCAGGTGAATGGAAGCAGTGGTAGTCTCCAGGAGCCAGATACACTACACAGTGAAACAACTCATTCCCCTCCTTAGTGACTAGGGAATCCTGGAACGTGCCAGGGTCATCCTCATCTGAATAGGACGAAAGTAATTAAAACATGTTAGATATCTCGGGACACTTTATTATTTCAGTTATATCCTATCAGGGAGAAGGTACATTTTCTGCAAACCGTTCCATAAACATACAAGGGGGGTCCTTGTATTGAAAAAGGTTGAGAACCACTAGTACAAAGGACTCACTTCTGTTAACGGTGAAACTCTCAGTCCAGTTATGTGGCCCGAGGAACGTCTCCAGGGAGTAGGTCACTCCCTTCACCTGCTCCACCTCACAGTTCTTCACATGACCAAAATGAAGAATCTTGCCATCAGCAGGGCTAATCTATAGGGTGAATGAACACATTTGTCAATGACCACATTTACATGCACTTGAGAATACAAAGCGACTTTCTGAAATGTCATGTAAACCCGAATGCCAATTTACTTGCACCGTTTAATGGGATAGTTCACTCGATAATTAATTTTCTCTCATCATTTACTCACCCTCATGCCATCCCAAATATGTATGACTTTCTTACTTCAGCAGAACACAAACAAGTTTTTTAGATATATATCTCAGCTCTGTAGGTCCATACAATGCAAGTGAATGGATGCCAAAATTTTGATGCTCCAAAAAGCACGTAAAGGCATCATAAAATTAATCCATATGACTCCAGTGTTGAGATTAGTGCCCGACCAATATATCAGTATCGGCATATATGTTTTCCGATATGCGCAGATATGAAAACTTTTTTCAGAACATATAATGCAGAAAACAATGCTCGGGGTGATTTAGAATTGGTGTCATAACGTAGTTTGTCCTGCAGAGTGCGCTCCGACTCCATTGCTTACAGAGCTGACGGTAGTTCTGCAGACAGTGCAGAGTTAAGTGGTGTCTTCACGGTAAGTTGCTAACTATTTTGTGAAATACATACTGGAAAATTAATAAACAATTAACTTTTCCCTTTTCAATTAATTAATATAACGATAACCCTGTCCCTGACAACCATGTCACTCATGTTTATCACATCTGTTTGCTGTTAGCCAGCTATAGTTTGCCAGTGCAGTCAGTAATGTAGCAGATTGAAAGGTAAACATCACAGCATCTTTTTGCAGCTCAGCAGACAACAGTGCGGTGGTGGATTGTGTCTGTTGAGTGTTAATTTCATGCTATGTTGCTACCTAGTTGGTGACACGAAATGCTGGAAAGTAAATAACTTTTGCTCTCCCTGACAACAAGCTTATAGCTAACTAGCTAAACACATATCTACTTGCATAACTTGCAGCTGAGTGGAAGCTAATGTGTAAACATTTATTCACCAATCTGTTTTGTTCAAGATTCACAGTTTGGTACACCCTTCAACCAAACAATTCCAGTCATTGCATTTACAAAATTTCATACTTAAAAGTCTGGTATTCCAGCGTTGAAAGCAGAATACGGTGCAACTCTGCTGCAGCATTTATCTTGACCTGGCAGGTGTAAATGCTTCTTATTTACAACATGCCCCTAATTGACCTGCAGTAATCAAATAGTCAGCATTTGAATGATACTAAACAATACTGCTGATGTTTATTTAGATATTTATTTTAATGGTCAGCAACTGACTGATACTGAACATACAGTACTGACTTATTTATAAAATTTTGTGTTTATTAAGTGTTAATTTCTAGAATTTGTTGGCAATGGTTAATAATAATGAATAATATGAATAATGAATAATAATGAATTCATTAATAATAATGAATAAAAAAGCAGTGTTCTGAGTACCTTTTCTTCTACCTGCCCAGTAGCAGTCGGTATGGATAACATTTGAAATCACCAAAAACACAAGAAAAAGAATGTGAAAGTGATCTGTTTCTCACCCACACCTATCATATCACTTCTGAAGATATTGATTAAACCAATTAAATATTATAGATTACTTTTATGCTGACTTGTGATTTTTTAAGCTTCAAAACTTTGGCACCCATTCACTTGCATTGTATGGACCAAAAGAGCTGAAAAATTATTTTAAAGCTCTTCATTTGAGCTCAGTAGATGAAAGAAAGCCATACACATCTGGGATGGTATAAGGGTGAGTAAATGATTAGATAATTGTCATTTTTGGGTGAACTGTCCCTTTAAGGGATTAAGAGAAAGCAGTTTAAGACACCGTTTTCACCTGGTATTAAGACGCAATTTGGTGAAACGATCACATGCAGTCAACGCTAAATACAGGTCTTAAGGGGTCTAAAACATATGTGACCGCAATGCATTTGATGCGTAAAATCTAATCCATCCTGAATGCGTCCCGGACAGCATTGAAGTGCCACCCCTTACCTGTCAATCAACCTCTGCACAAAAACAGTGTAAACTTTGCTGGTTACGAGCATCTTTAAAAGGAAATAACTGTCCGATCAGAAAATGTTAAACAGCAAATATATACACAAGCATGAGAACTTCAAGGATCCTCTTAAGTGTGTCTGAAATCAACATGCAGAGACACTTCCAGAATCTCACAAAAGTGAGTACACCCCTCACATTTTTGTAAATATTTGATTATATCTTTTCATGTGACAACACTGAAGAAATGACACTGCTCCAATGTAAAGTGTGAGAGCGATGACACCAAATTTAACACACCTGCTCCCCGTAAACACCTGAGACATTGTAACACTAATGAGTCACATGACACCGGGGAGGGAAAATGGCTAATTGGGCCCAATTTGTATATATATCCTGTATATTCTGTGTGTTGCATCAAATACTAACATGAGGAGCTCCTCAATGTCCTGTGACATTGCAAATTATGCAGCTGCTCTTTAAGTTTATATTCTTTTAAATCTATATTGATGTGAAACCACCAAAAGCAGAGTTTCCTCCATGTTTGAAATTCAGCCGAAATGTTGCTATATGAATCTGCAGTAGAGAATTCTTCAAACTTGAACTTTGGGTCACAGGAAAAATGCAATCCATGTGTTTGCACACCCTTTCTCGTGGATTCGCCTATCTATTAATGGAAGTGAATGGAATTCTAAAGTGCCCACCCCTACTAGGATAACAAGAATGTCTATCATTTAAAGAATGTCTTTTTCTTTAGTTACAAAACATACTTACCACACAGTGCGAGTCGCACACTGGACGGGCCTGAGGTTTGAGTTTGCGCCTAAAAAACTCGCCCAGGTTTCTGTAGTGCTGTAGATCTTCCACAGCTGCTTCCTTCATGTTGACTCCAAACGTCCATATATACAGTCTGTAGATAGGCTTCCGTAACCAGGTGGGCAAGTCTACCTGGTTCAACCGACCCCAGGCTCTGGACAGCAGTCGTGTGGGTATGGACTTGTAGATCGTAACCTACACCCAGAGACAGAGAGTAAGGACACCATGCACAAAGAACCCAAACATCCATGTTCTACGATCATGAAACCATTGACTCTCCACTTTTAGTATTATAGTTGCTGTTTGTGACCACAGTGTGGTCACATTTATAATTCCAGTGAATAAAGTGTCTCTGAAAAGAGACGCTGCATTCCAGTTAGCCAGATGTGTGATTTATGGTTTAATGCATTTTGAAGCATTAGATTAAGGACATACGAAAGGTATTGTGGGAGGGTTTGGTGTATTGATTTGCTCCATTTGTGTTGGATTTCCAAACTGGACAAGTGCAACAGAATTCAAACCTAACCCCACCAGTATTCCAACTTGGAAACTAATGTCATATGTAATATGTTGTAAAATGTCCTGCACCTCTATGTGGCTTTCTATCACCCTCTAAGTGGCATATGCCCAGTATCAGTGTAGCTTGCTGATCATTATTGGTAATGGCATGGAGCGATACTAGATCAGTGCTCCAGACAGCATAGACTCCACTTACAGCTCTTGCCCTGTATCTCAACCTCTATATGCAGGGCAGGAGCTGTAAGTGGATTACTGTAGTCAGCTTCAATCCCATCTGAAAGAAAGAAAGCTAAATGTGGACACACTCCAATTCACAGGGTCTTAAAGGGTCATGGGTTGTAGATGATAGGTATGGGTTTAACAAGCAGGAAGTGTAGGCAGGATGTTGCCTGACCCAGTAGAGACCATGAACCTAAAGTGTTTCATTTTAAGGTAAGGTTTATCCGTTTGTTTAATCTCGTTATATTACATTGCGTCTAACTTGTGTTGAATTGGAATCGGGATATGGGAAGGAAAATGTGGGTTGTATGTTTTTAATGTTCTTTTTGAGGGGCTGCAAGAGACAAAGTGCAACTACTTTTGTTATTATAACATACCTGATCATATACAAATTAATGTTTGTACTACATTTATCAGTGCTGCAATTACATAATATCATGGTATGTACAGTTCCAGCGCGAGACTTAAAAAAAAATCTATGGAAAATTAGAATTTTCCATTAATAAACAAAACATTTTCCTCTGTTTGAACTTCCCGTCTTCCGCTGGAGATACTATATCTCCTGTAAGTATCAGCATGGACTGACTGGCAATTTTTGTGGGAACTGAACAATAATGGTGTCAGAACCACAGTGGCACGGTGCCCTCAAAGGGACAAAGCACTCCTCAGTTCAGTGCAGCATCAAGGGACAATGGCTCTTTTCACGTCAACCCCAATGGAGTTCAGTGTCTCCATATGCAAGCAGCCATCTGCTGATACCAGCAGCCCTTTTCTGCTGACCTCAAATCAGTTTTACAGCTTCTTTTCAATGCGTTATGAATACAGAGACATGACCCCCAGATCAGTGTTATCCAGGGTGTTCTACCTTAAAGGGATGGTTAACCCAAAAACTAAAATTCAGTCATCATTTTCACATTTCCAAATCTGCATGATCACCTTTCACTTTAAATAAAATGAAGGGAAAAAAAAGTAAATACAAGTTTGAAATGACATGGAGGTAAAATAATGATGATCATTTACATTAAGTGAACAATCCCCCAAAGTTGCCCATAATATTTCCATAATCTCAGACATTAGTTGTACATAATGAATTGAAAAACCCAATGGGCTACTATACACTGATGATATCGATGTCTCTGGATAGTCACACACATCATACAGGGTCTTTGGGCTCTATTTGATGTTTACACCTCTACTTACTCTGCTTGTTGGCCTCCAGCCTACTTTGGCGAGAGGTTTGAGTGCTGCGAAGGGCAGGATGTAGTAGAGGAAGGACAGAGGCCATAATCGAAGGCGGGCGGTAGGCCGGGACATGCAGCTCATTTGTCCTAGACGCCGCCGCAAGGCCAGTTGTGGGAACTGCAACCTGCACAACACAGCTATGATGCCACAATGCACAAAATTCCCAGCTATACACATATAGAGAATAAAGGAAACAAAGGGTCCAGAGATGCAATGGGGTGAAATTACAAACCTGTCATGAACATGTCCAGGTAATATTTCAACCCACCAAAAAAAATTTTTTTGCTTAAAGAAAACAAAGCTAATTAAAAGCGAGTTTTTTTTGCATTGTTTACTATTAAGCATTTACATTCCTGTATTAATGCTCATGATATATAGTATATCATGGTAGAATTTTATGCTGATTTAATAAACATAATTGTCTAACAGTCATGTTTACTGTAATACAGAAATAATGACTATCACTATACTTCACTTTTATGAACTTGGCAGATGTTCTCATCCAAAGCAACTAAATGTGGTTTACCACAGAAAATAATTTAGACTCATCTCACATTTATAAAAAAAAAACAATTTGATTACAATAAGCCACTTACAATGGCAGTGAATGGGGTTAGGTCCAGAAACATTAAAATACATTGTAAAAATTATAGCCACAAGAGACATAAAACATTAAGCGTGTTAACATTATTCCATTACCACAGTACATTTGGTTTTGAAGAAATGTTGGCAGGGTCATGTAATATTCATGAGACCAGGCTGGAAAAGTTTATGGCGTTTTAATGTCTCAATTTAAAATTAATACATTTTAATGTAGCTGTATATGGTTTCATATATATATATATATATATATATATATATATATATATATATATATATATTTTATTTGGGGTGGAATGTCTCCTGAACATGAAAATGCCAAAGACCAAACACAAAGTTTGTACTTTTGTACAGAGGAGCTCACATGTTCAATATCACAAATTTGCTTATTTGATAAATAACCAAGAAATAGTGCAAAATCGCAATTATTTCCAATTCAATTTATGTTAAAACATTTCTTTGTTAAATTTCCAGGTTTAAATTAGAATCCCATTTTTTCTTTTTTTTTTTTGGTGTGTGTCCAACTTTGGAACCCCACTGAGCATCCACTTCTAAATGCCTTAGATATTCATGTCCCGTCTCCATTCAGCTCAGTTCCTTTTAAATCAGTCAGTCTCTCGAAGCAAAGGCTGCATGCACCTGCTTAACACCTTCAGTCTTATTTAAGGTTTATCATCACCTTCCTGTTACACTTGCTCTAGAAATGGCGATAGGACTGGTGCGGCCTCAATAAATGGTCCTTAATATCATAGTAAGAGGATGAAGAATCAAAACCACACGTTTTTTTATCAACATAAAACCATTCAACTACTGCGAGTGTGCGGTTTGTTGGCCCTCCATCAAGTGTTTCACAAGAAGTGGGACCTTTGAACAGAACTACTAAACCCACCAGTAATCTTTTTTTATTTTTTGTGGCCATTGCGCTACTTTTAGCATCAGTGAGTGCAGATAACTGGTGTTTGGTTTAGATCAAAACAGACTGGAAAGGAGGGGAGCACGTTAAACATGTTGCACCTTTATCCCGGTCACGCTGATGGACTCGCCAAGTTGCCTTGTTTAACTGCCTTTCCTTGGTGCTTTTTATAGAGAATGACACTAAGAGCTTGTGCTTCTAGCTAAAGTGAGATTAGCTTTAGTGTGTCAGTAAAGTGGGTCATATTTGGCCCTGAAATAATGACAGCACCAGCAGAGTTGACAGGGACAGTGGGATTGTAGCTATCAGATTATAACACTGTGTCCATCCTAATCAGGATGAATCTTTGCACTGACCTGTGGGCGGAGAAGACTTAGTAGTACACAAACAGTCAGTCACCTACGTGTTTTAGGTATACTCACAATGGAGCACAAGAGAACATCTTCTACCTGTACTACCCAACCTATCTGATGGTCTCAGTTCGGGAGAACAATATTGCTAGCATGGGCCATGATGCGAGCAGACCACAATCAAGGAGTAATGATTTGCATCACTGCGCTGCAGGGGAGGTTCTAGACCATTTTGACTGGGGCGGCCAAGGTGGGGCCTGGGCAACTGTATTGTACCTTAAATGTCCCCTGTACACAAATAAAACAATTTGCGGTTTTAATATTAGTTTAATATTTGCAGTAGGCTATAATCAGCATGTACAGGTCTTGGAAATGGTCACCTTTAAGATTCTTTAAAGAATTTAAGCAAATTTTTAAATTCCCTGGTTCATTTTAAATGGTCCAGTGTGACAAGTACAATTTTTAATGCATGTATCTATCTCAATTACTATGAGTTTTAAAAGGTTACATGCATCGTAATTATAAGTGACCAATAAGATGGCATAAATACGTTTTCTTAATCATTATTATGTCTGTCAGTGTCTATGCCCATTTCTTATTGACCGCGCTTGGTGTGCACCTCTTGTTAGAGAATACTGTTGCTAATAATAAGCTCAATTCTCCATTATTGAGCACGTGTGTGCCTCTCCCTTGAAATTGGTGTGCCGTGCGTTAAGTATTTGATTGATAAATGGTCTTCATAAAGAGGACGTTGTTTGTTATCTTCCCTGTAAACTACTTAATGCTTCTGTGGAGATGTGTTCTCTCTCTCTCTCTCTCTCTCTCTCTCTCTCTCTCTCTCAGATAGTTGCACGTTTGCTTTTTATTCTTGCGCCTGTACCCAACAGTACCAATATTAATCTGTATATATTGTTAGTTTGAAGTGAGCTGATGTGGTGAGCTTAGTGTTTAAGAGCCTTTCTCACGGTAAGGTATTTATTTTAGCTTTAGTAGGGTGGTTTATAAGTGTTCCAATTTTATGTTAAGTGTATTCGTCATTAATTTGCCATTTCAGGTGCGTGTGCCCCTGTATATCGCTAGCTGCTGTTTCTTCATACCCGTTTCTATACATCTGTTCCTGGTTGCTTCATTGTATGTTTTGCCATACTTTTTGCACTACGTTTGCATTGTACAATGCAAAACACTTAAGACAGTGGAAAGAAATACCCAATTATAAATACCAAAAGTGTTTACTGTTGTTCCAGAAAGGAAAACCAGACAGATACAAAAATTTTTTTTAGAATGAATGCTTGCCAAATAAGAGCGATTTCTAACAATTTGGGATCAGGTGCATTCAATAAGGCTAGAAATTTGATTCAGATTGGGTTTTGTGATAATAATGTGGGAAATTGGGCTATAAAAGTAATTTAACTGACACTTACACTCAGGGTTGGGAGGGTTACTTTTGAAATGTATTTCACTACAGATTACACACTGTAAAATGTAATTTGTAACATTCCATTAGATTACTCAATGTCAGTAACATATTCTAAATACTTTGGATTACTTCTTCAGCAATGGTAGATTTCTTCACTTGTTTTGACTATTATAACTCTTCCAGTACAGTAAGATAAAATACACGTTAAAAATACATTCTCTGAAAAACCTAAATATCTTACGCAGTGTTGTTTCTAAAAGATGAAGCAAATTGCTCGTTTTAAGGATTTTTCGATATTTTTACAGGAAAACAATACAAAAAAATATTATTAAGTATATGATTTTTGCCTTAATATCAAAGGTCTAACTAGAAGAAAAAAAAAATAAATTATGATCCAACATAAAATTTCTTGATAAAAAAAAAATATGATCGTGTCTGGTAACGTGTGCATGTAAAATGGCTAGAAATAGCATTTTAGCTTAGAGCTGACAATTTACACAAGGTTTATTTCTATTTGTTCAGCTTCAAATTACTTTAAACTTACTTCTGTCTGCTCGCATGATGGTTGCAGGCATCTTGACATGGGGGCACTGGCAAGGTTAGAGATGTTTAAAAACCCCTTTATTATTACAATTTTAGGGCTGGACAAATATACAGATTTTATGGTTACTCATGGTCTACATATTAACTATTCCAAGGTCGATTCTTAAAATCTGAAGACTGATCTTGTTAGTTTGTTAGTGGACATAATCTGACTTCGGTAAGGTGACGATATCACAACAACATTCCACAGTCAATATGCCCAGTTTATACCAGACCAAATCACGGTTATTACTAGTTATTTATCAACATAACTAGTAGTCAAAAATGGTTTCCTTACACAGTTTGAATGTTGACGTAATCTAATTTAAGAGATTCATATCTGCTTCAGCCACCAGCATAAAGAGAGACTGGCTATACACTTATTTTCATTATTTTTACAGTTATCACATATCTTTGATGAGGCAACTATCTTCGATTTCAAATATGGAACATTTTATTGGTTCAACTGTGTTCTTGTGTATGGGTCTCTATTTTTATGCATCTTCAACAGTCAAGTCAAAAAAAAAATTATGTAACATTTGTTTATTTTTTTTTTTTAAGTCTGTACACTGCAAATAGGCTAACTAGCTGGCTAGCTCTCTTAGTATGGTCTTTATTAATATTTGGTTATCTTGGGAAGCTATCTATAGGGATTTTCACACTTGAAAGTGTTAATCCTGGATTATTCTAAACCCCGGGTAAACGGAATCTTGGGGTATCCCGTTTCATACTTTACCCTGGATAAATAATCCTGTTTGGATCCTATAGCCATTCTTTTACAGAACTGTGCTAATTCTGCAAGTATCAAGCACTTCTAACCTTTCACACAACAAACACTTTTTGCGACGCATATAATGCAACCTCATTCTAGAGGTTGGCAAATACAGTTATCGAGTTATGCATCTTAATGGATCTGCACAATGACTGTTGGTTTTTACGAGCGCAGTATGAGGTTATCATTCAAAAGGATTTAAAGTGTTCCTGGCCTTCCCCCAACCTGTCCAGCACAGATTAATAGCCATTGAAGAACAAATGTGATTAACAGTGTGCTATGCAAACTGTGAGGACACAAGTAAACATTCTTTGAAATCACACTCCTAGCATCCGCCAATGTTTCTTGCACATGCACTCTCTCTTCTAAAAAGCCCCCCTTGTTTCTTCATTGCAGACACACACTGGCCAATCACGCTCTCAGTTTCTTTCGCTCACACGGGGAACAGCATCTGCTCTTGTTAGAGCCCTGTCGACTGTGCATTTTGCTTTGGATGAAGAGCGATTCAGATCTGAGAGATTTCTCTGCCTAAACTGACCCACTTGCAATGTTGCCCTAGCAAAAGCTTAATGTTGCATCGCAATAAGGCCAAACGGGGTCGCAGAGCTTTGTGGGGGTCTGTGGAGTGGAGAAACAAAAACATCCACTCACATGAAACTAATTTCTCAAAGCCCACTGTTCATGCAAGGTCTCCATAATCCCATCTCGCTCGCCCACTTTTCAGCCCTACTGATCCTTCAATTGTCCTCACTCACACCGAGTGCGCTGTCAACAATTGTTCTAAATCCAATTCATTCTCCGCCACACTCTCCACAGCTCCGCCACAGCTACATTCACCTGTCACCACATGCACTCTCAATACGAACCAGTCCTACCACCACACACTCCTTGCCAGTACCTGAATCGATTCCGGTGGCTGAGCTTAGACGAGCCCCCGGGGGCTCCAGGGCCTCCAGTGCTGTTAGTGCTGTTTGAGGACTCCCCTGTTGCTCCCGCTGAGGAGCCCAGTAGTCGGAGGTGCCGCACATCAACCCTGACTCTGTGTAGATTGTAGCAAGTGTGAGAGCTGTGCAAAGGCCTGCAGCATCTCACCATTTCCCCTCACCGTTCTGCAACGGTCCCTTCTGTTGCTGCTGCTGCTTCTTCAGGCTTGGCTGACACATGATCACTGTGAGGGGGGATTAGTGCATTTCACAAGCTTTAGCCCTTCTCGCGCTCCCTTCCTGCCTTCGGCCCGGGGCCCCCCTGCTCATCACGTGTTGGCTGCTGAAGTCTGATTGGATGGCTGGTGGATGGGTCCACCTTCTCCTCTAAGCCGCTACTGAATTCAAAGTCCTGGTGCTGCTGGTAAGGCAGCAATAATAAACGGATGGGGAGTAGGGAAGGGTTTGTAAACAGACAATCCTGTCAGCATGTGCTTGGTAGATACTGAATTCCATTTACGGACCAGATTTGCCACAGTCTTTGATTAGCCTGAGCACCGAGTTGAGAGTAAATGTTTGACTTGACACGTTCCAAGTGTGTCCAAACATGAAATCTACACAATCCATTTGTCATTGAATAAAGTCACTTTTAATACCCTTTCAGTTCTTTAGTCAGTTGTTGCTCAAAAACAAAAAGGACACTAGGGATGTCACGATTACTTGATTTATTAAAAAAAAAATCCTCAATTACAAAATTGTAGAATCGACAAATTGAAAATAAGGCCTGTTTATCTACACAATCGTTTTGCTTTTTTGAAGCAACATAAAATAATGTCACGAAAAAGATGTCAGGCAGTTACGGATGCAGAAACACATACACATACTGTTCAATAAATATGAATGAATCCAAAAGATTTAAGAAGGTTATTTTCAGCAAATTATAATTTGAGTTCTGTGTAAATTAATTTCCAGTTGAATGTAATGCGATCTTTCTCCTCATGTAAATTCGATTTACATTTACGCATTTGTCAGACGCTTTTATCCAAAGCGACTTACAGTGCCCTTATTACAGGAACAATCCCCCCGGAGCAACCTGGAGTTAAGTGCCTTGGTGGCCATGGGGTTCGAACCAGCGACCTTCTGATTAGCAGCCCTGTGCTCTAGCCACTACACCACCACCTCATGAGGATTGTTTAAAACATATATCGCAATGCCCCACTTCCAATTAATATTTTAGAGTTTAAGGCCATTATTACAGGTAAAACTGAATGTGGGAATTCAGAATTATTTACTGAATAAAACAGGTCTGTATGCTGTCAAATATAACTTATCTTCAATAAACAAGATTGATGGACAGACATCCTTTCTGAAAAGGTATATACTTTATTTCCATGGCCTGTTTTCCCATGGAACACAGATGCAGAAAAATGCTATTCAGGTACTCCCATTAATAGAGCTGAAACGACGTCTACAATAAAAAAAATTGTCGACAAAAAATTTAATTGTCGAATAGTCGTTTGATCTCATTTAAAGTAACATGTGATCACATTAAAGACTAATGATGACGCACAAGACCAGCACTGCAGTTCACACCTGACTGAGGAAGAATTACACAGATCACAGTCCAGATGCACTCGAAACATTCCAAACAGCTTCAGCTTATGTAGATCGCAAAGTACAAGGGAATTATATAAAAATACAAAATAAGTAAATACAGAAGCACTCTCATTGTGGAATAAGTGGAGCCGGAGATCTTTAAAGAAGTTACATCTTAAATGCGGTTATATTTAATGCGTTACAGCTTTATTAAATTTCAAATAATACAGAAGCAGATCACGTAAATAACTACAAACTCCAAAACTGGCAATTCTCTGTGCGGTCAGCGCCTCTTCTATGAGTTGTGCGAATGTCCCGATCTGAGGGGGAGAGACTGAAACAGCATCTGGCTGAATATACGTATATTTTGTCTTTACTGCACTCGCAGAAGTATAACCAAGTGAAAAAAATACACTTGTATACAAAATGCAATTACTGTATATTTAAGATAAATTCTCTTAATGAAGTCTAAATATCATATGTTGCTTCTCAAATGTATCTTGTTTTAAGGATTTTTAGACAATTTTAAATGGAAAACAAGACAAAAACACTTGATAACAATAGGATTTGTTTTGCAGTGAATTTCTAGAATTAAACTTAATAAAAAGTATTTTTCCCCTTTAATTCAGTGAATGTTATTTAGAGGTATTTTTAAAAGATGATTTTGTCCTCTTTATTGTTAGCAAGCACGTGTAATACAACCTTTTTTAAGTCGGGGCACAAGCTGAATAACTGGTTAAGAGCTAACGATTAATCGCTGCAATAATCGCCGAATAGTCGTTAGATTAATCGTTTATCAAAATAATCGTTAGTTGCAGCCCTACTCATTAATATGTGCTCAGTTACATTCGCTCTTTACAGAACAGCCGGTTTTCCAAAGAAAACAGAACTATTTTTTTGCACACGTTTAACAAATCAAAATAAATATACTTGTAAATAGTACAATTTAAACATGTAAACAAATAAAGATCTAGAAAATATATACAGTATATGCAACAATTTCAAATGGATTTGCTCATTTTTAAAAAGCTAAAATGTGACAAATTATGAAAATCGGATAAAATATAATTAGTAAAACTAATATTTCATAATGTACCTAGTTAGAAGGTCCCTTTTATCTGGATTTATCTGCATTATCTGGAGCGAATTGATTTCAAATGCAAGTAAAAGGGACGTTATAACTGAAACATACCCATATGAATCAATATGGGAATCGAAAGCTTGCGAATTGCAACTAAATCGAATTGGGAAATCAGTATCAATACACAGCCCTACATTGCATCCATCATTACTCATTTGTAGCTCATTTGTAATGAAGGATCTGAAAATCTGTAACTGCTATCATGAACCAACGTATATTACTGTTATGATTATGTAAGCACTAAAACAAGTAAAACGACTGCTAGTCATAAGTCTATTTGCTATTTGAAAGGGAGCATGTCATTAAATATACAATACACTTCAGATTTCTGATGCTGCAATTATGCTTTCATTAAGGAAAACCAAAAGACAATGCTTCAATCGTAACAGTCGGCAAATCACATGAACTTTACACAAAAGCGTGGCTTCCTGTAAAACAGGAAGTAAATCTTCCTGCCTAGTCTCATCTCAAGATTTGTACAAATACAATTTCCTATCTAAAATAACAGTTCCACAGACCTCCCAAACAATGTGCAAATCGTGAAAAATATCGACACTTTTCTCTTCCTAAATCTACAGATAAAAAGTACAACAATCAAAAATAAGATGTACTATCATACTTTATGATGTAAATAAAGATCAGATTTTAAATAACTGACTTACAGTTAAAAGTGTCTAAAGAATGACACGATGGGAGGAGGTCTTTTGTTGTTCTTCCTCTAGTTTTCAATAGTAGAATCTTCTCACAGCTCACAGTCTATGTATTCAGATATTGAATGCTTTTCAAGACAGTCGAGGGTATTTCATAATCACTGAATATTAACCAGATCACTGGGCGGAAGATTTACTTCCTATTTAATCAGTCACCGTCGTAGTGGCCATCCCACTCCCTACACATTTTACAACCTGGCAGAGAACTGCACACAAAAATGTGACAGTTACAGGGAGTGAATTTACAAACAGAATAATACCTGCTGGGATCAAGCGCTTATGATTGAAATATATTAGAAACTATATTAGCTATTGATATAAAATTAATAGGCTACTCTGTATTCTTGTGTTGATGTGTTGCAACACTTTGTGACTCATTATGACTAGCAGTCGCTTGATATTTCATCATTCCTCACGTCAGGGATTGTTGTGTCGGAATGTATTCACTTTCTGGATTTGAATCAAACCGGCATCTGGAAACTGAGCTGTTAAACTGAAACCTTCTGTTATTTCATGACCGCTGCTGTCTGATACAGAAACTTAAAATAAATGTTTAGAATGAAATGAAACCTCTGGGACTTATCCCAAGCAAACAAATATGGGTTAAAATCATATTGCCATTTAGAACACACAGGAGGGCTATGAAAATTAGATAATGCTATTTGATAATGGACAACAAATCTCCCCCATTTATAAATCAATATAATGTCATTTTAGAGTCATTTGTTACTTCAGACATTGCATTATTTTTTTTACATTTGTACATTTACAAAAAACACTGCATCCGCAAAGCCACCGGCATTGTGGATGACCCCACACACTCCTCACACAAACTCTTCACCCTCCTGTCGTCTGGCAAGAGGTACAGAAGCATTCAGGCCCTCACGGCCAGACTATGTAAAAGCAGCTTCCCCCAAGCCATCAGACTCCTCAATACTCAGAGACTGGTTTGAGACACACACACACACACACACGTGTCCTGAGTTGCACTTTAATTATTGTCACTTTATAACTGGCTGCTACCTCAATAACTGCCATGTCCATAGAACACTATCTCATTGTATGTTGTTTACATTTGACATTTTTAGAAACTGTCAACTTTTTGCACTACTGTGTACTGGACAATGTCTTGCCCAACCCCCTTTCTCCTTAAGTATATCTTGCCATTGTTTTTTAAGTTAAAGTTATAGGGCTTAATATCATTGGAAATCAGCACTTGGTCAATGTCAGACTGAATCCACTGTTAGATGTCTAATTAACTTTAAGTCTCAAAGTTTTCCTTTTTATAGATCCTGAAAGCTGACCTAACTGCATCAGAGAACTTAGTGAGCAAGTAGTGTTGTCTGGCGCCAGGTCATCAATGGGTCACAATGAGTCACCATCAGACAGCTCCACGTTGGAGGCAAATGTTTTTCTCTTGAATGAGGGAGATAAATCATTACAGCACACATGCAAAATCACTCCAGCAGAAAAGGTCCAATCAGAAATCAGTGACACCATAACAGAATCTCGGGTGATTCTGAGTCTTAAACAACCAGAAGAGCGGACCAGCTTTAAATGGACATATAAGAGAAAACAAAACATTGCACCTCAGTTATTTTGCTGGATAACTAAATGAATCTGTTTACATAGGAAACTTTAATGAATGTGCTACAGTTACTAAAATGTTTTTTTAACGGGACAATTTACAGCAGAAATAAATAGGTGTTCGGTTTATAGATTTATTAAATCTGTCAGGTTCTTGGCCAAATCGTGGCCTCTGCAACTGAGACCGTCAATCCGCGCATCTTATCACGTGGCTTGTTGAGCACGTTCTGAGGGTTCACACTATTCTCCGCGGCATTCATGCACAACTCACCACGTGACCCACCGGGAGTGAGAACCACATTATAGCGACCATGAGGAGGTTAACCATGTGACTCTAACCTCCCTAGCAACCGGGACAATTTGGTTGCTTAGGAGACCTGGCTGGACTAACTCGCGACTCCAGGTGTGGTAGTCAGCGTCTTTACTCGCGGAGCTACCCAAGCCCTCAGCTTAAACTTTTTAATTATACAAAAATGCTGAATAATGTCCTCTGTGAGTGAATTTGACTGTGGGACATGATAAGTTAAGATTTTCGGCCTATTAAATGGAGTGTCTATTTGCACACAAATAGTCTTATGGTAATGGACGGTGTGGATGCGCTTTTTTCATGTGGAAGGACCAGGGTTTGATTCCCCCTTTTATCCCTCCCTTTAATCCTACTTATAATCATAAATAAATGTGAATAAAGAGCACTGGTTGATTTACAACCAGTGATTTGGTCACGGTGAAGGTTGAGGAGCATAGAGAAAGGTTTGATTGTATTATAATTAACCATGGTTTAACTAAATACAAATAGACTCTGCCTTTAATAAAATTGTGGAATGACTAGGATTAGACTGGCAGTAGATTTTATATTTTTTCAACAGTAGAGCATTAAGAAAATAAGAATAGCCAAAGGACTTCAAGTGTCGTCAAACAAAACATATTGCCAAAATCGTGCCCTTCACCCCAAGAGCTTGTTATCTGACATTCCAATCAGTGTCACATTAACACAGTCAGGTTTAAAGTTACCAAAGGACTACTTGTCCACCTTGTATTTGAGCAGGGCAATATCACATCCACAAAGCTTTGGCAAAATGATTAATGACACGCCACTGAATCTTATTACCTCGTCCTTCGACAAAATATTCTAAGAATAAAAGAAAACATTTAAAAAAGTATGCCTTTTTTTTTATTCCAATTATGAGAAACTCTTCCCTTAATTTTTTACCAAAACATGTCATGCATCATCATGAAATTAATCCAAAAATCACTGCAATCTAACATAATATCAAACCTTGCCAAAAGTCATTCAAAGAAACCAAACAGCCGAGATGCACAGTGACATGGACAAACATTATGTGGACTACTAACACTTTACGCATGATAGGCCATGTACACACTGCAGTTAAATAAGGTTGTCACTCCACTTCTGACTGCTTAATTCATCTTCGGTTATGTACAGAACTGACAACTGCATTCAATCCACAGTATCATTCAATCCACGTTATGTCAGTATCCAGAGACATCGAGGACATTTCCAACACTGTAATACCATCAGTGTCCCAGCTAAACTCAAGTGTTGCATAAAATTCACAGCACACAACCTTGAGGGCTAAAATTAGAATGTGGGCAAAAGGTTGTGAATACAGCAGACAATGCTTCGGCAATGGGGATGTTTTGCAACAGCCCCTAAACTGCGTTTGTGTGAGTAAGTTTTCACACATACGAGACTGTGTGCTGGGTTGCAAAGATATGACCAGTGGTGGTGGGGATATGAGCACCTGTGACCCGACAGGCTAAGACACGGTGACCTTACCTGAACTTCATTGGCAATCCGTGGTGGCACTTCAATGCCAAGATTTTCCAGCTGCCGATCTTTATATCGCTCATACTGGTCGTATCCAATGTAGCCCCCGCCGATAGCTATAAGAAGAGGAAGAGGCTGTACACGGGCCTGAAGTCCTGGAAAGCCTAAGATAAAGTAAACAGAAACATGCCATTCAATTTATTCATCTGCTATTTAAGGTCGCAGTCAATTTAAGGGAAATATTAAGGGATCAATTTCAGACATTACAAAACACACATGAAAAAGATTATTCAAATACAACATCAGGTTTAATACTTTGAAATATATAAGTGGTAGAATTGTAATTTAGTATCAAACATGGAGAATTGGAAATGGGTGGCCAATTCTAATATATATATCACAGTTTTCCTTTTCATTATTTACATTATTTTATCAGGACCATTAACGAAGCTACACATTGACAGTGTTGTCACGTGGTCTTATGAAATTTTGTGGAACCATTAGAACTCCCTAAACTGACAAAAATTCTCTTGATTCTGAGATAACCTTGGAGGAGCTTGACGAGGTAATTAAGGCCTTACCTACAGGCAAGGCTCCAGGGCCAGACGGTTTTGCAACTGAATATTTTAATCTTATGCTACAGAACTGGCTCCACTTTTGTTAGAAGTTTATATGGAATCATTAAAGTACGGAAAGCTTCCCCCAACAATGACACAAGTCTGGATCAGTCTGATTCTTAAAAATGACACAGATTTAAGAGAGTGTAAAAGTTACGGTCAAATTTCCCTGTTCCAGCTAGATTACATTTTGCCAAACATTTTGGCTAACCGATTAAGTTATGACATCTCTTATAGATATAGATCAGGTGGGGTTTATTCTGGGCCGCAGCTCTTCTGATAACATTGTGTTTCATCAACATCATGTGGTCAGTAGCGAATGATCAGACTCCGGTCGCTGCCATCTAATTTGATGCCGAAAAGGCGCTCGATATGGTAGAATGGGATTATCTTTTTAAGATTTTGGTAATGTATGGGTTCAGGAGTACATTTATTGGTTGGATTAAGTTGCTTTATAGACAACTTGTGGCAGAGGTACAAACAAATGTATTCATTTCAGATAATTTCACTCTGGATAGGGGCACTCGGCAGGGTTGTCCTCTTTCCCCATTATTGTTCTCTCTTGCCCTGGAACCATTAGCAGCCACAATAAGAAAGGGGTGATTGAGGGAGGTGTGGCACATAAACTTCTGCTTTATGCTTTATCATTCCTTTTCTAAATTCTCAGGATACAAATTCAATTGGTCAAAATCCAAAGCTTTTGCTCTGACAGGACAGCGTACTGCCCATTAACGGCCTTCCAGCAGGGCGCCTTTCAGTGGCTCAAACAGGGAATAAAGTATTTGGGGATTTTATTCCCAGCTAATTTATGTGATTTAGTTAGTGTTTATTTTGACCCTTTAATAAAAAGGTTTGAGTGATGTGTGCAGTAGGGCTTCATTACATTTATCTATGATTGGGAAGGTTAATGTTATTAAAATGAATTGTATCCCAAAATTCAACTACCTGCTACAGTCTCTCCCTATAGATGTCCCCCTCTCTTATTTCAATCATTTTGATAGTTTAGTGAAGTCCTTCATTTGGAATAGTAAATGTCCCAAATGACATTTCAACAAGTTACATAGGCCGATTGACAATGGTTGGCTAGGCCTACCCAAGATTTTGTTTTATTACTATGCGTTCAGTCTCATTTGGCTCAATGGTCGCTTCCACATAAGAGAACCCTGTCCTGGTTTTCTATTCAACAGGAAGTCCTTGCCCCTATTTCGCCATTGCAAAGACTCTCTATCAAACTAATCGGAGAAGTTGAGTCACAACCTGTTATTTCGCATTTACACTCAGTATGGAGAAATGTGTCCAGAATAGAGATGTCCTGATCGATCGGCTGCAGATCAAAATCGGCCGATATTCGTCTTAAATCTGTGAACGCGATCGTGCCTAGATTTAGGGCCGATCTTTTTTGCAGCATGCAGGGAATCACACATACACTGCTCCTCTAATGAATGAGTGCTTTCTCAGCCCTTGAAGCATGACAGAATGGACTATGGAGAGTGAGTTGTTGGCAATTCTAAGCATTCATGAATTTTAACTTTCAGACATTTTGTAATTGAGATGAATATGCCGGTTTGTTTTTAAAAATGTGTAAGAATTACATGTGTATGAACATTAATTTGGCCATTTTCTAGAGTCGTTACGGTAGTTATTCGGACAGTGAACAGGAAGAGGATATAGAGGCTGCTAACAGGTTTAAAAACAAATTAAACAAATAAACATGCAAATACATGATACAATGACGCGAGTTGTGACAGTCAGACATTGTGTTGAGTGATAGAGACTGTTTGAGCAATCATGAGCGCTTTTAGCCTCACTCTCTTTAACATGAGCGCTCTCTGTGTCAATCAAAGACGTGCACTCTTCAGGTGCTCTCGATATCTCATCATCAGTCACTCATGCCAATTTAAATCAGATTAATGTTGGTCACAATACCACTAATAATAAATATAACCGTTTAAACTTTAATAACGACACCGCGTCTTCATGCGCTTGCTTAATAATTCGTGATTTGTGTTACAGCAAAACTCAAAGACAGTAAACAGATCATAGATATTAAAGATTTCTCACTGGAGCAGTTTTAGAGCTTGTTATGAATATATTTGTCTTTTTTTTATGTATCTATGCGGAGTGTGATGCTTTCATGGTTTTTCCTGGTTGTCAGTATGTCACAATGGCATTTTGATAATGACAACAGAACTATTAATAACTGGTTCATTATTGTTGAACTTGGGCCTGTTCAAGTCCAGCTGTTTACGCCATTTGTAAGTGCATGTAAGATTTCTATTCATCTATACAGAACTTATTTTTGCATCCGAATATTAAAGTTAAAATGAGCCATTACACCATTCTAATAGAAGTTGAGTTTTATAAAAATGCTAGCTGCACTTTAAATGCATTAAGCTGAAGACATCTTTTAGTTACTTTGTTTACAAAAAAAAAAAAACAGTCTGCAGCTCTATTATCTAGGCAAATACAAGAATCGGAGCGGGACACGGCATCAGCAGATATTTAATATTTAAATATCGGATCGGGATTGGGGGCCAAAAAAGCTGAATGGGACATCCCTAGTCCAGAATGTTTAAATCTGACATTTATTTAAATGTTGCCTCGAGCATACGGCAGAACCCAAGATTGTTTATCGGTAAGTCCCCTTTCTGCTGGTCAGAGTGGATTGGGAGGGGGGTTACTACACTCGATGAGCTGTATGAGAGTGAAGCGTTGAGAAAATTTTGTTCAACACTTTGGGATTCCCAGATCTCAGTTTTACAGGTATTTACAGTTGCGCCACCTGCTCTGTACTATTTTTGAGAGTAGCTCACACCCCCAAAAGTGGCAGATACTCTGGGAGTTGTGATTACTGCTTTTGGAAAAGGTCATGAGGCATCAGTGTATTACTCCTTGCTAATTCAGAGTCTGGGGTACAGAGCTTTAACTTCTATCAAGAGAATATGGGAGAAAGATTTAAACTTGATATTAGAGGAGGGGGTGTGGGCTAGCATTCTTAAAAATGTCAAGTCTGCATCTAGAGACGCAAGAGTGCGCCTTATACAATTAAAAATTTTACTTAGATTTTATTGGACCCCCTCTAGATTGTATATGCTTGGTCTTAAAAACACACCCACTGGCTGGCGATGCCAATCAGAGGATGGTGACATGGCCCATGTTTTTTGGTGGTTCAGAATTTTGTCTGACGTGGAAGGCACTTGGGCTTCGTTTTGCCCCAGACTTTGTGTTCTGGGCGATGGGGCGGTCATTGATGTGGGGGATAGTCATATAGAGAATTGGGTTCTGACCTGTGTGATGATTGCCTGGCAGGTTATTTTGAGGGGTTGGAGGTCAGCTGGTGTGCCGGGAAGGCTTGGGATTGTTTACTGGGGTTGGGGATGGAGGGTTGTGGGGCTTAAATGTTGATTGTAATATAATATATATATATATATATATATATATATATATATATATGTGTGTGTGTGTGTGTGTGTGTTATGCATTTCTCTGTTATTGTATGATTTAATAAAAAAATGTTAATTACAAAAAACGTCCTTAAATTTGATTCTCAGCAGCTTAATAGCGCCATCTATCGGCTCTTAAGAGGAACAACACGGGATTTACTTTGGTGAAAATGTACACATTTAATGCCACATACCTTTTGAGAATGACTTCTGGTGACACCATCTTATAACGGAGGTACTGCGCATCAGCAAACTATACAAGAGAATTTCACAGTGTCCTATTAGCCTATATACAATATTGCAATCGTGTAATTTACAAATATAGTTTAACATGACATCTCAACTACTTGCGTGTTGCTAAGGCAGCTAGTTACAAGTAAAGTAGCAATTAGATTTTGGATTAAATACTAAAAGACTACTTGCAATGCTATCGTCACTATATCAAGAGCATGTAAGGGACAATTTTATTAAAATTAGATAGATAGCAAATGCTTCCTTATTGAAACGAGGCTGAATCTGAGCAACTCTATCAAGCTTTGGGCTCAGGATCAGTCACGTTGACCTCTTAGTGGTATGTATGGGATAATAAACCCTGACACATACAGCGGTCTACATTTACCGAATGAGGTTCTGATGTAAGTGACATTCCTTAACAAAAGCTCAAATGAACAGCACACATTTACCTGCTATTTCGCTTTCGTGTCCCAGCAAGGTGGGGAATAAACACTGTGCGCAGGAACACGGCCATGCTGCTTGTATGCGGTTAAATTGACTCCGACTCTGTTCCTCTCATCAGAAAGCGCACTGACGCCAACTTCTGGAACGGAGTGTTTCTCTGTACCACAGTTAAAGAAACAGTTCACCCAAAAAATGACAACTCTCATCATTTACTCACTCTCATGACATCCCAGATGTGTACGACTTTCTTTTTTCCGCTGAACACAAATGAAGAATCTTAGAAGAATATTTCAGCTCTGTAGGTCCATACAATGCAAGTGAATGGTGACCAGAAATTTGAAGCTCCAAAAAGCAGATAAAGGCAGCATAAAAGTTATCCACAACTTCAAAGATCAATAATATATAAAAAGTCATTTTACTATTAATCTCCACTTTCACATTTGTCTTTTGGCGATTCGCCTTATTCTATTGCCACCTACTGGGCAGGAGGAGAATTTATTAGGAAAAAAGTTTTTTTTATCTTAAACATTGATTTGTTTCTCACCCACAACTATCATATCACTTCTGAAGATACAGATTTAACCATTGGAGTCGTATTGATCACTTTTATGCTGCATTTATGTGATTTTATTAATAATAATAAAAATATGTGATTTTTGGAGGTTCAAAGTTCTGGTCACCATTCACTTGAATTGTATGGAGCTATAGAGCTGAGATATTCTTCTAAAAATTTTCATTTGTGCTCAGCAGAAGAAAGTCATACACATCTAGCATGAGAGTGAGTAAATGATGCGTAACCTTTCGGAGACATTCTCAGTAAAATCTGATTTTTTAAAAAAAGAAATGTTGGAATAAGTAGTTTGGAATAATCCTTTATTGTTATTTCTTTGAATAAATAGGCAGTTAAACACTTTTGTTTTTAAATATTATTTGGTGGTGTAACTAACACACACACACACACACACACACACACACACACACACACACACACTTTAAAAGTGAACAAGGAGACAAATATTAAAATTATAATCAAAAATTGATAGTAAACTATTTTTTAAATATGAATAAAAAGCCAAGCATAATAAAATGTCTTATTTAACACAATTTTATTCATAAAATACTTATATAAAATCACACTGCATTACAGCACTCAAGCAGTATTTAGTGTTGGTGGGCTAAAAGATCAGAAGTACAGTCGCAGTATCTATAACACTGTGTGGATGGAAGGGAAATAAAGAAATAAAAAAAGATCAACACAAAATAGAAATCTTTCCATCATGAAAAAAGATCAAACAGGCAGTTCCACTGCACACCTGTGTAAACATACAACACCTTTCTTTTCAAAATTAGGGTCTGTGTGTACCATCCTAACAGTTTAAAGAAATAAGCAGACTACTTATGGTTGCAGGTTGTGTTGAAATCACGTTTCTATCACTCCGTTCTACTGGCACAGAGATGCTTGTCAGGTAAAGGCACAGACTCTTTGGAAGTCAAGTGCAGATATCTGATAGACTTTCAAAGCTTTAGATTATAGGTCCAAAACTACATTACAGTTGATTGTAAAAGCTCTCCAATAGGAAAAATAAAACATGACCACATCAAAACTAAATTCCTGGCCTTGCTTGCATTCTCAAACTATAAGAAAAAGTAAGCTGTACAATGGAATGATAAAACTAAAACAACCCATGTCCAATCAGGCCAGCTCATCATTTTATTAGCTGCTAAATAAAGGTGTGGGGTGTAAAAAAGCTTTCTTAACGTCAACCAGATATTACACCTGCAAGACAGAAGCATAGATTCACTGCAAACATTTATCAAAACTGATCTCAGCATTGGATAAATGCATTTGCCTTTTAAGTATGTGATGAACAAAAGCATTCTCTCAGCTACCATGAAATCAAAGTGCTCCCCCCCATTTTAAACCAAATAGAAACATCAAATTACTGGCTTATCTTGTGTTAGAGGCTCTGCATGTTCTCTTACTATATGGCATATGGCATAATAAATGTTATAGTTTTATATTACCGAATACAAATTTATTTAAATCAAACAGTGAGGCATTAGATGGACAGCTGAAATGTATCAATTTAAATTAAAAAGGCTGACAGCCCAAGAAAACCACATGCAAAAACACAAAATTTAACATCTAAATGAAATACATTAAGATTGTGAAAAGAAACAAAATCGCAAAGAAATGCCAAATACTGCACAGTGCCTTAAAGGGACAGTTCACCCAAAAAAATTTAAATTCTTTCATCATTGACTCACTCTTATTCCATCCCAGATGTGTATGACTTTCTTTCTTCTGCTGAACACAAATGAAGATTTTTAGAAGAATATTTCAGCTCTGTTGGTCCATTCAATGCAAGTGAATGGTGACCAGAACTTTGAAGCTCAAAAAAGCATATAAAGGCAGCATAAAAGTAATACGCATGACTCCAGTGGTTTAATCCATGTCTTCAGAAGTGATTTGATGGGTGTGGGTGAGAAACATTTTAAGTCCTTTTTTACTATAAATTCTCTCTGCCCAGTAGGTGGATGAATGTGAATCACCAAAAACAAAATAATGTGAAATTGGAGATTTGTAGTAAAAAAGGACTTAATATTTGTTTCTCTCTCTCTCTCTCTCACACACACACACACACACACACACACACACACACCCCTTATCAATTCTGAAGATATTGACTAAACCACAGGAGTACTATGGATTAATTGTATACTGACTTTATGTGCTTTTTGGAGCTTCAAAGTTCTGGTCACCATTCACTTGCATTTTATGGACCTACAGAGCTGAGATATTCATCTAAAAATCTTCATTTGAAGAAAAAAAAGTCATACACATCTGGAATGGCATGAGAGTAAATGTTGAGAACTTTCATTTTGGGGTGAACTATTCCTTTAAAAGACTGACTTAAAAGAAGATAACGACTTACAAAATATATATTTTTTCTAGTCTGGATTTTGGTAGCAAGTCCAACAGCATTTCAGAAACACAGGGAAAATGGTTTAAGTAATAATTGCTAGTCCAGATTTAATGCACATGGAAAAATGGTTCATTAATTCAAGCTGCTAATTTGATAGATCGTTAGTAGTCTAGAATGAGCACCCACCTTATTTGTGATATCATAAAATGCATAAACAGTCTTCAAACACAGGCTTAAAAATCACGGTAAGGAAACATGTTGGTTAGCAACGTGTAGCGAATGTGAGAGTAACATAGCTGCAACAATCACATTGTGGGGAAACAGAAAGTGCTTTGTTGAATTTTAACGATAATGTGCTTGTATTATGGACCACCTCACACACAAACACACTGCTCAAATGTCTTTTGGGTCAGTGCACATTCATTTGAAGTCTCAACTGTAAATGCTACAGGAAAAATGTCCATGCCACAATGATGTGTGAAGCTCTAATTCTTTGCATGTTCAGGCAGTATGACTAAAACCAACATTTTAAACCTGTTCGCAAGAACTGAAAATGAAGATTTGTGGAAACAACTTTGCTTAAACCTCCAGGCCTTGGCGAGAAAAGTAGTCTTCCAGTTCTGTAAGCCTCTCGATTAGCATTATGTCAAGGTCAACATCATCTTGTCTACCCCTACGAGCCCTTCCCCGTGGCCCCTTTACACGTAGCGGCCCCAGGTTACTTTTAGCCTTACGTTTCCGTGGCAGTGTGAAATCTGGAAAATCTAGAACTCTTTTACGTTTCTGATGACCAATGCACACCAGAGTGCCATTCTTCTCTTTCGGCTCTTCAAATATCGTCTCCAGACTTCTGTAAAAAATGAAAGTAACAATCAATTTCCAGAAAAACACAAAAGCTTCAATCTAGAGCAAAAAGTAAATGGTGGTCGCAAACCTGTTAGGGGTTGGAGACTTGTAATTCTTGTTGGTATATATTTCTTCCAAACTGAATTCCTTTTTCTTCAACCTTATGGAAAACAAATGTACCAATATGAGACAACATTTTACAAACATTAGATATACCTCTGGGCAGTGTATTGACGATATACACGCTTGATCCAAAACATTATGACCACCTGCCTAATATGTTGTTGGTTCTGTGCGTCGACCCGCCAATGCATGGACTCTACAAGACCCCTGAAGGTGTCCTGTGGTATCTGGCACCAAGACATTAGCAGCAGATCCTTCAAGTCCTGTAAGTTGTGAGGTGGAGCTGCCGTGGATCGGACTTGTTGGTCCAGCACATCCCACAGATGCTCAATCGGATTTAGATCTGGGGAATTTGGAGGCCAGGGCACAACCTTTACCACTCTTCATGTTTCTCAAATCATTCCCGAACAATGTGTGCAACGTGTTAGGGCACATTATCCTGCTGAAAGAGGCCACTGCCATCAGCGAAACCATTGCCATGAAGGGGTGTACCTGGTCTGCAACGATGTTTAGGTAAAAGTGTCAAATTGACGTCCACATCAATGGCCGGACCCAGGGTTTCCCAGCAGTTCATTGCCCAGACCGTCACAGTCCTTCCACCGACTTGTCGTCTTCCCACAGTGCATCCTGTTGCCATCACTTCCACAAGCACTTTCGACAGTGTACAGGGGTCATCGTGGGTACTCCGGCCGGTCTGCGGCTATGCAACCCCATACACAGCAGAGTGCGATGCACTGTGTTGTTGTAACATATTCCTCCCATACACATCATTAAAAGTTTCTGTGACTTTATATATACTGAATTTTGTCAAAAGGCTGAAAATATTGGAATATTTCCTAGCTGTATCTCCAAGCCCTAATTAGACACCACAATTACAGTTAGGGTCCATAAATGTTTGGGCAGTGACATAAGTTTTATCATTTGGGCTCTGTATGCCACCACAATGGGTTTTAAATGACGCAAGATACATTGAAGCACAGATTTCCAGCTTTAATTTGAAGGGGTTTACATCCAAATTGGGAGAATGGTTAAGGAAGTACAGCACATTTTTTACACAGACTCCCATTTTTAGTCAGTCACCTGATCTCAACTCAATCGAACATGCATTTCACTTGCTGAAGACAAATTTTAAGGCAGAAAGACCCACAAACAAGCAGCAACTTGACACAGCTGCAGTCTAAAAATGAACCAACCTTCAGAAAAGTCAAAAAACTGTGTTTATGCGACCAGTTTAAAATGTATTTATTCTATTCCAAATCCGACACTACATTCCACTGAAAAGTGACATTTATCTGCGCCGTACTCGCCATGAACTATCATCATTGTACATAAAATATAGGACATGACACGCATTCACTGAATCAACGTTAGTGAATACAGGCATAGTTATTGAAAATAATTGAGCGAATAGTGCAGGACCAATAACGCAACCCTAATAGCCTGTTCCAAACTGAATTCGCCAAGTAAAAGTTACTTAACATATTAAAACAGTCAAGAAATTGTTGAAATAATTAACAGGTAGGCTAAGACAAATCTAACAGACGTGCAGTCTTGCATTAGCCGCGAGTGAGAGAGGGAAGAAGCACGCGCCGCCTGAGGTGAAATTAACCTTTGTATCTGCTCCAGACATCCTCTTTTTTCAGTAACATTTGTATTATTAATTATATTTAAAATGTGCAAGATTAATGACAATAATTTAAGTGCAGCCTCTGTAAAACTATAAAGCCAAACATAAATGTGTAAAAATGTTGAACAGTTTAATGGGAAAAATATTAACCGACTAGCAATTCCAGTGTTGACTAGCAGCATCAGAACCTTTATTCGTCTAGTCTTGCAAATCCCTAGTCCATGTGTTCCAGACTTCATACAGTCATTCACTGCAAAGGATTTTCAACCAAGTATTAAGTATGATCCATTTATTTATGATTATATTAGTCTGTCCAGTTACTTTTGAGCCCCTGAAAAAGGGGGGTCCGTGTATAAAACGTGCTGTAATTGCTAAACCGTTCACCCAATTTGGATACAAATCCCTTCAAATTACAGCTGACAGTATGTACTTCAATTACCTCTTGATTGTTTCATTTCAAGTCCATTGTGGCAGCGTACAGAGCCAAAATGGTGAAACTTGTGTCGCTGTCCATATACTTATGGAGTTGTGAGAAAATGCTCACCTCTTTGGTTTGGGAAGTCCCATTGGAGTAAGGTTGTTATCAGGTTTTGGAACAGTCTTGCGAATCCTAATTTGGGAGACCTTTTTGGAACACTGACCCGGTGGAGCTCCAGCATTATCATCATAAAGTCCCACCTAAAAGAAAGATGAATGTCATTCTAGAGAAAACTCAACTGGCACTTGTAATCTTTCAGTTCAGCAACGTCAGTATGTCAAGATATTTCTTTTTCAAATATAGTCCCAAACATGGATATTTGTATATGCATGTATGTACAGTATGCATGCATGCATGCATATATATATATATACACACACACACACACACACACACACACACACAGTATATACTTACTGTATTTTATCCTTCTTTTTTAAAACTCTGTTCAATTGCTGAAAGAGAATACCTGGTTCATTTCTCTAGATGCCCCCCGACCATGCAGACCAGGGTATTTCACATTTGCACTGACAATAGCAAAACTGGGGACAGATTCCGTGGGAGATCCATCCAAACGCAGAGATTTAGGGCTGATGCTGTGCCGTGGGGAATGATCCAGACTCCGTTCTGGTGTGAGACGAATTTTTGACAGATGAAATGTTGATGAGGCTTTCCTAAACACGTTAAAAGGAGCAATATGTAATTTAGAGAGCAGGTGGATTGACAATATAATATTACATCATCATAATTATGTGGTCATCTTAATACTAGTCATTACTGCAGATTGTAAAATTAGCAGATGGATTGGCTTCATGCTTTAAGATGAAAAGACAGCAGATTTGTTTTTTTACTACCGGTATTAGGGATGGGCATTTTGGTAATTTTGTCTACTTGCATACTTGAATTAATTACTCAAGTAGCCAAAATGTTGAGTAATCTGGGGGATAAAAATAGTTTAAGACCAATCATTCTGTTCCATTCAGCTGAGCTTCGTCTAGCTGTTTGAAAAGAACGTGTCTGAGTGTTTGTGTGCGTGCGTCTCTGGAGTGTTTAGAGCGGTCTCTGCCAAGGACAGAAAGTCACATGTGCTGTGTTGGAGCTTGATGCTGTGATGATTCAGACAGTAAGGTACCATCGAAAATCATTACATAATCTCAAATTAAAAAAATAAGACCCCTTTTTGACACGTTTGTACATAGTTGTCACTAAATTTTGAATTTAGTTCAAAGTCATGTCATAAGTACTTGTGCCCATCCCTAGCCAGTATATGGATCACTTTACAGACATAATCACTAAAGGTGAAGTGTGCAATGTCTGCACCACTAGCAGAACCAAAAAGAATAGCAAAAATAACTAGATTTTTACATTTTATGAAGATGGTGACAGATCAGAGATGCCGTCAGAGACAAGAGGTGTGAAATTTCAGGAAACTTAATTCACTGATAGTCATAGTGATGTTTGGATTAGCAAATGCCACTCTAATAATAATAATATAATATTAATGCATGGCCTCTATGAACCTCCGTATATTTGAAAAATAATATTTATTCTTGCAATTATGTTTGGTGCAGCTAGTGGCGCAGAAATGAATCTTTTTACACTAAACCATAAATGTTGAGCAAAGATAGACAAAATTTGAATTGTGTAATCAGTTATGTATGGTAGGGTTTCCAGAGATATGCATCAGACTACTGTGCTGCAGGGGGATATGCCCACCGTGCTGAAGCCCTTTTCCTGCTGGGTGTAGCTTCTTGACTGGATCGTCGTGTGTAGCTATTAATGAAAAGATGTAGATCAAAAAGAGTTGCATTTTTAAAGCAAGCAGCATGCAGGCAATAATTTGTCAAGGAAGGGTTCCCACAACCTTTTCACCAATGAATTTCCTTGATATTGCTATGAATTTACAAGTAGTTTGTGACTATCAGCCAAATATTTTTTAAATCATCTTATAGAGATTGCACTCAAATATTTTAGAAACAAATATAATTACAAAAACTTATAGTTACTATAAAACTTTGCCAGACCGTTTAGGATTTTGTTTATTTCCATTACCTTTCCAGGCCTGAAAATTATAATAATAAACTCCATGACAGTGGGAACCCTCTGAATTTCAGTTCATATTATATCAACTTTCGTGCAATCGAAACAAAATTAAACCATTTATTTTGCATGCAAAACAGAAGTGTCATATGTTATAACTTACTGGTGATCGTTGTCAAAACCTGGTGGGGCTGTAAAGTCAACCAGTGGTCGATAAGGATGAGACTTGCACTGGCCCAAAATCCAACTTACAACTGTATGGACACCAGGACGTGACACCTGCATGTGCAAGTTGAGTCGCCTGTGTCGAAACCACAGTCTGAAGGACGATGGAGAAGATAAAGCCAGGACAGTATTAATACCTGCCAAAGAGAAGCTCCCTTTGCTTGAAATAGACATAGGCAGAGTAGTGGGCTGAAAAACTTGAGACAAGCTAGAACACACAGTGTCTTTATCCAGCTCCCGATTGATAGACAAAGCATAAGAAGGACAAGTTAGTGTCTGAGTCAACTGAGGTGAGATGGGGACAATTGAGTCCTCAAGAACTGGCTGCCAATGGTCGGATATCTCTTCTTTCTCCTCATGAAAGGACAGAGAAAGCGTTTCTCCTACTTTAACAGAAGGAAATCCAGGAAGGTGACATTTCCTACCATCGTAGTGTTTGAGCTTGGAATCAGACCTACTACAACCAGTCCATCTGTCTAGCAGTGCCAAGTCATTTGTGGAGCAGCTGCTGGACACCAAGCGCTGGGCAGTGTCAGAGAGTTGATTCAACAGTTTTTCAGTATCATGATTAGACTTGAGTTCTAGATTAAATGGTTTTGAGGACCCGTTTCTAGGAGCAGAGAGTTGGGAACTTGAGGGCGTTTGATAAACCGGCAAAAGTGAACCCAGTGTTTTTGGGCCCCCTACACTTTTTATCAATTGGTTTGGTAAAGCGAGTTCACAGTATGGCAGGATTAATGACCCTTGAAAAGGAAGTTTTAATGAGCTATCTTTTGAGTATGAAAACTGACCAAAGCTAGTATGCTCCTCAACTTGCTCACTTTGTCCCTTACTACCTACCTTTGTGCTGTCAGAAGAATCTCCAATATCTCTACCTGCCTGTCCTTCTGTTTGTCTTGAAGATGCGAGGCTCCCCAAGACTGAAGTTCTATTACTCAATGAGGTAGTAGGGTGAAAAACACTTGTTAAGAGTGGCTTATCGTCTTTTATGACAATCTTTTCCCTGATTTCTTCCTCTTTCTTATTTGAAGTCTGAAAATTATCTAAGAGAACTGAACAAGCCTTGGATTTATCTGCATTAAGTTGTGCTCCAAGCGGTTTTGAGAAGGTAATTTGACTAAAAGACAGTGGCTGACTATTCTCACTCTTGTCTTTTGTGGAATTTGTCAATGCCGCAGGTTTCACAGAGGGCTTAGATTTTGTTGCATCTGAAAATAAATAAAGAGGATCCATATATGGCTTTGACTTCAAGCCACTTAGAGATGAATATTTGAGAAATTGAGTGCTAAAGGAAGGCACCTGGGGGTGTGCAGGAACATGTAATGACTGATTATTCTTGGTGGCTTCTAATTCCTGGCTGGAAACAGCATTCTCCACACTATCTGAAGATTGAGCATCCTGTTTACAAGTGAGTTCCAGGCTGTCATTGTTATCTGTGCTGCTGAGAACAGAATCAACCAATAAGCTTAATGCAACTCTATCCTTTTCAGCTTCCAATTCCATCTCCAGTTCTTCAAAGTCAGAAACAGGCGAGTAATTCCCCTGCAAACAGTTCTCAGTCTGTCTCGAAAGGCTAGATTTCAGCATTCCACATGATGAACTGGAAGCACTGCAATTCCCAATTAGACACTGAGAGTTAGTGTCCTCAGACTTATGGGCAGGGCTTTGCCTGGCCTGGGAAGGAGTCGATATTGCCCATGAACACACAGGGTCCTTATTTACCTCTGGGGACAGTGCACTATAAAGTGGTCTAGAAGAGGAAATATTTGAGATCATTCCTTTGTTGTCTTTTGTCACTTTTGGATCCTCTCCTGCAAGCACATAATAATTAACATTAAGACACTTATGTAGTAAACAAAATTATGATGTGTTGATGTTTGCATCCACAATAGGAATATGTTTACTTGCTAACATAAAAATTTACCAAGACTGCAAGCAGGTAAAACACGAGGAGTAGTCGGACCGCTAGAGGACAAGTCTCTGCCCAGTTGGCCAACTTTACTGTGAAGCAGGGCTAAACTGCATGTGTGGGCACAGCTTTGTGAACACAGCTGGTCCATCCTCTTCTCCACTGCCTCAAAACGCTTGGTCAGAGAGTCGAGAGTATTTGTCAGCAGATTTTTCATCTCAGTTTGATGGGACACAAGAAATCGTTCTAGAATGCCTAGTTGCTCTCCTGATGGGCCAGTTAAAGGAGCTGAATTGAAGGTGGCAGATGTCCATGTTCGTGGATCCCTCAACTTGCCCTCTGCAAAGCAGTTTAAAAGGAGATATTAAAAAGAAGATTATTCTTAGAACCTGACTGGACCAGCCTAAATGTTTTTATTTTTTTACAGTGATCTGAGCTAAAGAAGCACAATCTATAAAAACATTGTTGTCAGATTTCATTGCTGATTGAAATATTTTCTTTAACCATAATCTCAATCAACCGTTTGAAGATTATGGTCTTTCCACTTTCAAGTAAATAGGAGCTGTAGTTTTATGCTGCTTCTATCCACAGAAAATATCTGCGTGAGAGCGCCCCAAAGATGGCTACCAAGTGGACTGACTTGCCTCGAAAGGGACTTTGGATTAAATGCACATACACATACAGTGCATCCTGAAAGTATTCACAGCACTTCACTTTTTCCACATTTTGTTGTTACAGCCTTATTCCAAAATTGATTAAATTCATTATTTTCCTCAAAATTCTACAAACAATACCCCATAATGACAACTTGAAAGAAGTTTGTTTGAAATCTTTGCAAATTTATTAAAATTAAAAAACTAAAAAAAAAATAACGTTTATAAGTATTCACAGCCTTTGCTTAATACTTTGTTGAAGCACCTTTGGCAACATTTACAGCCTCAAGTCTTTTTGTGTATGATGCTACAAGCTTGGCACAGCTATTTTTGGTCAGTTTCTCCCATTCTTCATTGCAGGACTGCTCATCAGGTTGGATGGGGAGCGTCGGCACAACCATTTTCAGATCTCTCCAGAGATGTTCAATTGGGTTCAACTCTGGGCTCTGGCTGGGCCACTCAAGGACATTCACAGAGTTGTCCAGTAGCCACTCCTTTGTTATCCTGGCTGTGTGCTTAGGGTCGTTGTCCTGTTGGAAAATGAACCTTCACCCCAGTCTGAGGTCCAGAGTGTTCTGGAGCAGGTTATCATCAAGGATGTCTCTGTACGTTGCTGCATTCATCTTTCCCTCGATCCTGACTAGTCTCCCAGTTCCTGCCGCTGAAAAACATCCCCACAGCATGATGCTGCCACCACCATGCTTCACTGTAGGGATGGTATTGTCCAGGTGATGAGGGTGCCTGATTTCCTCCAGACATGACGCTTGCCATTCAGGCCAAAAAGTTACATCTTTGTTTCATCAGACCAGAGAATTTTGTTTTTCATGGTCTAAGAGTCCTTCAGGTGCCTTTTGGCAAAACCTTTACTGAGGCGTGGCTTCCGTTTGGCCACTCTACCATACAGGCCTGATTGGTGGAGTGCTGCAGAGATGGCTGTTCTTCTGGAAGGTTCTCCTCTCTCCACAGAGAAACGCTGGAGCTCTGTCAGAGTGACCATCAGGTTTTTGGTCACCTCCCTGACTAAGGCCCTTCTCCCCCGATTACTCAGGTTAGCTGGGCGGCCAGCTCTTGGAAGAGTCCTGGTGGTTCCAAACTTCTTCCATTTACGGATGATGGAGGCCACTGTGCTCGTTGGGACCTTCAATGCTGCAGAAATGTTTCTGTAACCTTCCCAGATCAGTGCCTCATTACAATCCTGTCTCGGAGGTCTACAGACAATTCCTTGGACTTCATGGCTTGGTTTGTGCTCTGACATGCATTGTTAATTGTGGGACCTTATATAGACCGATCCTTATACAGACTCCTATAAAGTTGTAGAAACATCTCAAGGATGATCAGTGGAAACAGGATTCAACTGAGCTCAATTTTGAGTGTCATGGCAAAGGCTGTGAATACTTACATGTGATTTTTTTTAGTTCGGAAAATAATGAATTCAAACCATTTTGGAATAAGGCTGTAACATAACAAAATGTGGAAAAAGTGAAGCGCTGTGAATACTTTCCTTTCTGGTCTTCTGCTCTGATAGTCTTCCAATTTTCTTGTAACGCTTCCCATTTCCTTTCCACCATAGAAGCAGATCCACTTCAGTTGGTTTGCATGACTCCAACAAGTACCAATAAGAGTAGAATTTGTTCCAAATTAAAATATTGTCACACTTGTTGAAAAGCACACACCATAGACGTCATGATGATGTCCATATATCTATAGTGCTTCTCAGTGGACTCAATTGTATCTACGAGATTTGGTGAGGGATTCAATGGGAAAGTACAGATTCAGTATTGCCCAAGGCAGGCAAATGTGCAAATCAATTTCCGGAATTTGAGCAGTGTTTTTAATCCTCAACTATTAGTCGATTACTTGTGCACATTCCAAATTCTAGGTTGATTAAAATATAGTTATGTCATGTTATTCCTGTGTTTGTGTTTTGCTATATGCATGTCCTTCTCCTGTATTCTTGTGCATATCATGTGAAAGGTTACTTTTTTGAGACAAGGAAAATATTGGATATTCTAAAGTTAAAATAGTGCCTAAATGATTTGCATGCACAGAGGAAGTTCTGTGAAATCGTAAATTAAATTGCAAGAGTATATTTCTTTTGCATGCGCACAGAACATTTAGTAAAGGTGTAAATCAAGTTGCAAGTGTCAAACAAGTAATTTACACTTTTGCAATTGTTTATTTTTACACATAAAGACTGATTCTACATGGTTAATACATTTTGCTGTTCATGACACCCTTTCTTTGCTTGCATTTCACTGATTGCAGGTTTGCAATGTTTTTGGCCATGTTTAGGCACAAAAACAGTGCAAAAAGTCTAAGTGCGAAAAACTCAGAAGAATACAGATCAAATTTACTTAAGACATGAATTACACTTATGCAAAGCATTAAAGTATTGCTAATTTTATTCTTACGCTTGCAACTTGATTTACACTTTACAAAATATTCTGTGCAGAATGCAGATGCAATGTATTTTTACACTAGCATGCAAATTTTTGGCACTAATTTACCTTCACTGGATATAGTGTAACTGCACAGACAAGGTTAAAAAGCAATTCTATCACACTAGTCTTACGTTAGCTAGTCTCATGTCTCTACATTTGAAACTGTGTATTTTAATGTTTATTATCTTGCCATGTGCAATTCATTGCACTGCTGTAACCTCTACTTTTTCTCTTTTGTTATAAAACTGAGGGACGTTATTTTCTGTTGTAGCGGAGTTGCAAGTTTGAATCCAGGCCGTGCTGCCAGTCAGGCTTGATAAGCAACCAAATTGGCCCAGTTGCTAGGGAGGGTACAGTCACGTTGGGTTAACCTCCTCGTGGTCGCCATAATGTGATTCTCGCTCTCAGTGGGTCATGTGGCGAGTTGTGTGTTGATGCTGCGGAGAATAGCGCGAGTCTTCACACGTGCAAGTTCGCCGCAGTAAAGTGCTCAACAAGCCACGTGATAAGATGCGTTAAGAAACTGAGATTCGTCCTCCGCCACCCGGACTGGAGCAAGTCACTACCCCACCACGAGGACTTAGAGCACATTGGGAATTGGGCATGCCAAATTCGGGAGAAAATGGGAGAGAGAAAAAAAAGTAGTGGAGATTATGCCACACATGCTGTCAATCGAGCTGAAATTGTATCCGGACAGTCCAATATGGTGTTTGATAATGTCTTGTATCACATAAGACTAAGATACTGGGAACAATGACTTGCAAAACTATGAAAACATATTGTTAGGGGTGGACTGCTATTTACATGTATTATGACCGGTGAAGCCGAAACAAGACTAGTATGATAGAAAGGATTGATTTAGTTATTTCTGACCACGTTTTCAACATTACCTTCATCGGCACGAGTATACATGTGCATGCGAGCTGAACTAGGATCAAATGGCATCTGTCTTCGTGTTCCTTCAGTCTCTGGATGAACTTCCCACATGGCTTTCTCAAAGACAGATGTCAGTGGTCTGCCACCAGATCCACCCTCTTCCTTGCTGGTTTCTCGGCATCCTGCGGCCAGCTGCTCCTGATACAGTGGAGAATGTGGAGCACGCCGGCACGGACCAGCTGCAGATGCAGGTACCTGCGCTGTCCCTTTCTGATCAGTCGGAGGATTGGACAACATCATTTTAAGGACTGGAAAAATTAGAATGAGAACATTAATTAAACACATTTCACCATAACTTTAATTACAATGTTACATAAAAATGTATTATTATTAATATTGGGTCCACTCCTAGATCATCTTACAGTCTTTCTTTTGACATTTATTACAAGGTATCAGATGGTCATACCATGATACTGAATAACTACCATATTTATATACCTGGGAATTTGAATGGTGCTCCAAGGGATGGTTCACCCAAATAGAAAATTCTCTCATGATTTACTCACCCTCATGCCATCCCAGATGTGTATGATTTTCTTTCTTCTGCAGAACAAAATTGAAGATGTTTAGAAGAATATTTCAGATCTGTCTGTCCAAACAATGCAAGTGAATGGTGACCAGAATTTTTAATCTTAAAAATCACAAAAAGGCAGTATAAAAGTGAATCCATGTGACTCCATTTAGAGCTGGGCGATATGACGATATATATACTGTGGCGACGATATGCGAATCAATAGAGATTTTGCTACAGCATGTGCGCAGCACCAGCGTACCTATCAGAGGGCACGCTTCACATCTGACTGAAACCAGGCTTGAGCGGGAATGCGGCTGGTAAAATTGGTGCACGCAAAATTGGTACAATTCTAATTTTGCGGGTCAATTCTGAGCGCTCTAAAGCGGAGGATGCAGCAGTACACTGTGATCTGACACACTCTATCTGGACAGCGTTACTGTGATCCAGACACCTGAATCATCTCTTTAACATGCTATGGTGTACTAGACAACACCACACATCTGTACTTCATCATTTGATGAATTATTGCTGATATAGAAGGGAAAATGAAGGGGAGATTGTTGTAAAAACAGGTGGGACATCTGTGGTGCAGGGTCACAAAAGCCGACGCAGATTCGAAAAAAATCGAATGAGCAAACTGTGTCGTATGATGATAATCACTTGTGGGAATACATACAATCTGTTTTACCACCTCAAAATTAAGCATGCTAAAACATATTATGAAAGCCAAAAGATGCGTTCCGCATTAATTCTGTGTTTTTCTGCAAGATGTGTTATGTAATATTTTCCTTGTCACTTTTCTTTGAAAAGATCTTGAGTTTATTTCACAGACTAGATTTTCCAAAAATAGGCATTACAATAAGGTTATTTATTATGTTAACCAAATTTGATTGTTTTTACAGGAAAAAAAAAAAATACTTTATTGTGATGTATATCGTCATCGCAATTTAAAATTACTCATATCGTGATATAAGATTTTGGTCATATCACCCACCCCTAGCTCCAGTGGTTTAATCCATGTCTTCAGAAGCTATATGGTAAATGTGGGTGAGAAACAGATCAATATTTAAGTCATTTTTTTACCAATAATCTTCTTTCACATTTAAAGTCTTCTTTTGTTTTTTGGCAATTCACATTCTTCGTGCATATCGCCACCTACTGGTCAGGGCTGATCACAGAAGAAAGAAAGTCACACATCTGGTTAAGAGTGTTCTGTAAGAGTTTACTGACCTACTGGTTCCTTTCTGACCATGTGCAAGTTCCTAATTGAACAATTACAAACAAATGCCAACACACCAACTCCCCATTAACACATTTTTGGACATATTCAGTGGTCAATGAATTGAGAGGAACCTCCCAGACGCCCCATTCAGCCGTTTTCTGTCATGCAATCGAACAGTTCACATTGTAACCAGTCAAATACACTGTACACATCAGGAAACTGTCTTACACATGCAGACACATTTCACTACAGAAACAGACTGAAAGTCATCTACTGAAGCAACCCTGTAAACACAGTAACCGCGTGAATGAAACTAAACAGGAAATGACACGACTGAGAAAATATCTGACTAGACCAGTTTTTGTACTTTTATATTTCTCATAATTCATCAGAAATATTCATAAATATCTCAGTTGGATTAGTGTTGGCCATCATGATGTCTATGAACAGGCTTCACTCGTGTACGTAAGGCCCCCGAAACGACTATAAATAAATCAGAAGCACTTCAGGAACATTTACAAAAGCAGTACCTCGGTTATTTTCTCGTTTGCAGCTGTCAGTCCCCGCAAATAAATGTCTCCGGAGGTGAAAATGTGCAGTTATATCACTAATGCTCGCGGATCCATCCTCCTGATTCACGGCTCAGATGTGATTTCTCTAAGCCAGTGAGAAGTCATTTCCGGCGACTCTCCAGACCCACATCCAGAGTGCTGTGCAGATTTACAGAGCAAACTGAACACGCCTTATCGTTAAGATATGTACAACATTAGGTATGGCATACATACAGCGCATAAAGATAGCAGAATTCTCGATCATTTCTCTCATTACGACTGACGAGCAGCGATGACGACTTCCGCTCTGTGTGCCGCTGTAAAGCGTGCTGTCATTGGTTGCTGCAGGAAATCAGGCAGCATTTCTACTGGACTATACAAATGATCTGTCTATCTATCTGTCTGTCTGTCCGTCCGTCTGCCATCCGTCTGTCTGTCTGTCTATCTATGTCCGTCCGTCCATCCATAGTCAGCCATCCATCCATCCATCCATCCATCCATCCATCCATGCATCTATCTATCTATCTATCTATCTATCTATCTATCTATCTATCTATCTATCTATCTATCTATCTGTCTGTCTGTCCGTCTGCCATTCGTCTGTCTGTCTGTCTGTCTATCTATCCGTCCATCCATCCGTCTGTCTGTCTGTCTGTCTGTCTATCTATGTCCGTCCGTCCATCCATAGTCAGCCATCCATCCATCCATCCATCCATCCATGCATCTATCTATCTATCTATCTATCTATCTATCTATCTATCTATCTATCTATCTGTCTGTCTGTCCATCCGTCCGTCTGTCTATCTATCTATCTGCCTGTCGGTCTGCCCATCTGTCGGTCCGTCCATCTCCGTCCATCCATCCATACATACATCCATCCATCCATCCATCCATCTATCTATCTATCTGTCCATCTCCATCCATCCGTCCGTCCGTCCGACTGTCTGTCTATCTATCTATCTGTCCATCTCCATCCATCCATCTGTTCATCCGTCCGTCCGTCTGTCTGTCTGTCTATCTATCTATCTATCTGTCGGTCCGTCATTCTGTCCATCCATCGCCATCCATCCATCCGTCTGTCCATCCATCTATCTATCTGTCTGTCCGTCCGTCCATCTCCATCCATCTGTCCATCCATCCATCCATCTATTTGTCCATTCGTCTATCCATCATTCTGTCCGTCCATTCCATCCATCTGTCCATCCATCCATCTATCTGTCCGTCCATCTCCATCCATCTGTCCGTCCATCCATCCATCCATCATCTATCTGTCCGTCCGTCCGTCCATCCATCTATCTGTCCGTCCATCTCCATCCATCTGTCCGTCCATCCATCTATCTGTCCGTCCATCTCCATCCATCTGTCCGTCCATCCATCCATCCATCATCTATCTGTCCATCCGTCCGTCCATCCATCCATCATCTATCTGTCCGTCCATCCATCCATCTGTCCGTCCGTCCGTCCGTACATCCATCTGTCTGTCTGTCTGTCCGTCTGTCCATTTCCTTCCTTCCGTCTGTCTATCTATCTATCTATCTATCTATCTATCTATCTATCTATCTATCTATCTATCATCATCGTCTGTCCATCCATCTGTCTTTCTGTCTTTCCATCAATCTATCCATCATCGTCTGTCCATCCATCCATCCATCCATCCACCCATCATCATCGTCCATCTGTCTAGGAAGAACTTGCTTGCCTGCTCCCAGACACTCTGTCGTCCAGTCCTCAACCTCTCATCTGCCCTCTGGTGGATGGCAGTGAGTCCTCCAGCCCCTGCTCCAGATCGCAGTGAGGACTCCAGGACAATGCATCCCGCCTCCCTCCCAGGTTTCGGCACCACGAGTAAAGAATGGGCAAGGAGGAGGTGGGAGCAGGCTTAACAGTTGTAAGGTCTATCCATCCATCCATCCATCCATCCATCTATAAAGTGATATCTTAACTTTTTGAAATTGGCTGCTGTGTAGAATGCTTTTTTTTATTTTTATTTTTTACTTAAATTTTTTTGCATGGTGTAGGCCTAATGTCACACAGGACCCACACAGTAATATATGTGAAAATATGTAATGAAAATATGAAAATAAATATGTCATGAAGCAATAAAGATGGGTGAGCTAATATGAAACAAATTAGGCATGCTGATGAGTGACGTGATGTGTATGGAAGAGAGTAAGGTGTAATCCACTTTATTTTGCAGTGCACATAATAAATAGCACTTATAAATTAGCACTTTCCTAAACACCTGTTTGTCACTGTGCACTGCAACATTTTCCTGATCCAAGAGGTCATGTCTAAAGTTTGATTTTGAGGTAATCTGATCTCAAAAATGTATAATTTTTTAAATGTTGCAAATTTATGTAGCTAATGAGAATCGGAAGTGATGAGAATAAATGAGCAGAATTTATTGAATAATCTTAGCTGCGTCTTTCTCAATGCTCAGCCTAAGTGCATCTGACAATGACAAGTTAAACAAGTGTTATTATACCCAGCAAAGACAAATGGAAAATTACTTCTTCATGACATCGTTGTCCCATGATTAAAAATATGAGCGTGAAAGTAATAAGTAAAAATTATTATATAAAATTATATATAAAGATAAAATAATATATAAAGAAATGAGTAAATATTTAAGACGGTAATATGAAATGAAATACAACACAGATGTATGTTTGCTCTATTGAAGCCACACAAACTCATGCTGCCTTTACAAACACTGCAGAAAAATACTCATATTCATCACAATCATAACGTAGATTCAGTTGTTTATAGAATACCTGAGATTGTATAAAATGGCAAGTGTGTTTGAAATCAACAGGACCCGTCAAGCATGCACTGTTTTCTGAAGTGCACTTTAAATAAGCATGATTTTATTTAAATAAAGCATCTTTCTGCCTCAAAAGTATTTGGATTAGTTTACCATTTTTACCCTATAACTATTGCCTCATAAGTACATGGTATTATCATAAACCCCCACACAAGGGGTAAAAGTCCCTGCCACCTTCAGAAAAATAAAAAGTAACTAAAACAACCTTCTGTTATCATTTCTTGTCATACAAATTATGTTGCTCCATCAATATTCAATAAAAAAATGTTTTCAATCTTGATGTATTTTGTGACCAGAATAAAAAAATTAATAAATAAAATCACATTTTCCATAATGTTTACCTTTAGCCTTGATGTACCCTACACATATAATAATATACAACATCAATGTGGTCAATTATGTCCAGAAGGGGGCATACTGGAACTGCCTTTTTCAGTTTTTACGACCGTTTACATACTTTTCAATAATAGTAGTGAGTACTCTTTTTGCAAACAATTCACACAGCTGTCTTTCTCTTGCACCTCCATTCATGTTCGCATAATGCCAACATTACACATCTGGATAAATTGAACACTTTGAAAACAGTTTGTTGAAAATGATTTACACGCTCAAGTGCTTTACTCAAGGGGACAATGGTGATAGAGCAAGAAAGATGTGCATTTCCTTGAGTAAATACCAGAAAAAGAAGGTTTTTAACGTTAAGACTTTGGTTCTGTGTAATTGAAATGCTGAATAAGATCTGCTTTGTCATCAACACACAATTTGACTTTTGTCTGTATAACGACACGGATACGGACATCTTTGCTCGATGGCCACTCAGTGGTTAGGGGCATTATTTTCAAGTCAACCACATGAGCCGTACATGCCATGTGTCTGATGACCACTCAATATATGATCTCCTTCCTGCAAACAGGTAAAAACAGTCCCTTTACTGCTGTTAAAGGGTCACCCCAAAATGAAAACTCTCTAATGATTTATTTACCTTGAAGCCATCCCAGATGTGTATGACTTTCCTTCTTCAGCAGAACCAAAGTGAAGATTTTTATAAGCAGATTTCAGTCAGATTCTCCATACAATGCATTTTAACTGGTGACATCAGGCTGCTTTCTGTTTGAAATGAATTAACTCTAGCGTGACGTTCGTTCCTCTGTTGTGTACAAAGCGCGCACTTCCGACTTCTCACGTGAACACGCCATTGCGCGAACGTCACTGATGCGTGGAATGCTGGCAGGAAGCAATTTTTAAAGTTAATAAAGTTTTAATTATAGATTTATTTTTTACACAAACTTATCGATTTGCTTCAGAAGACATTCATTGATTGACTGGAGACATGCGGATTACTTTTATGCTGCCTAAATGTGCCTTTTGAACTGTCAAACAGCCAGCAGACTGACGGTACCCGTTTACATGCATTGTATGGACAAACTGACTGAAATCTGCTTATAAAAAGCTAAAGAAGGAAAGTCCTACACATCTGGGATGGATTAAAAGTGATGAGTGAATTTGTATTTTTGTGTGAACTATTCCTTTAAGAGTCTTTCAAAATGACAAGACACAGGTAAAATCTCTACAATATTATAATTAAATACTGTAAATGCTAAATGTTGTTGGTAAATATTATTTAGCCAGAATACACTGCTACATCTGAATGGGTGTCAACCCAGAAACTTGCTTTTTGCCCGGGTGTAAGGCATCTATAAATGGTTAAATATATGCAAATAAGACAAGACCAATCACAATTCAGTATGCAAATGTTACAAAGACATCATCACTGCAAGTTTCAATCTGAAAACACTCTCAAATGTAATCTTACATATCTTAAAGGTATAAAGTTTACAAAAAACAAAAGGCTCAAATACTCATGAAGTGTTTCATGAAACTGTTCACACCGCAGAACGACGCTGTGAGTGATCATTCTTTTTGTGAGTCGACCTCACATTTGGTCTCTTTAGTTGGCCAGGTGGAATGAATAGATCAGCAGGCTCGGCTGCCGTACGTGTATGCACAGCGGTTTTAAAGTATATAGTTGCGTACTCCGTGTTGCTGTGATAGTTTGACGTCTGCCTCGGTTCTCCTCTGCTGGGCGCACCTCCGGACGGCAGGACATGAATGTCTGCGTAGTGTAAGGCTTCATCATCCTGCTTTTGCCTTTTCTTCACCCGCGCATACTGTGGATCAGCTGTCACGGCGTCATATACATGAACATCAGCAGGGGCCTGGGATGAAAGAAGTTATTGTCACAAAATCACTCTGTGTTAAAGTTGTATTTTTCTGAGACCAGTTAATAAACAACACACCTTATACTGAGGAACCACAGGTGGACCTGAAGTAAACAAAGTATTTGTTAAATAGCAATCAACATTCTCCTGATAATCAAGCTATTTATAGCAATAAACATTGTCTTGATACTGTCCATTAAACCATAATCTTGTAGATTTTAGGCTGAGCTTTTTTCTTTGGTTACCGTTTCTTTTTGGCCATTTTACTGATATTTTTCTTGGATTTATTTCCCATCTGTTAAAAGGAAAGAAAAACATGCAACTGAAATATGAAGGTTGGTTTATTTGTTCTGGGGTGAATAACTCGTAATGACAAAGTTGATCATTAATAGAGGAAGAATTTCCAACTTCCCTCTCTTTTGTTCCATTATGTATGAATACAATTTTTTCTTCGTCTTTTCTAAATGCCACAAACATCACCTTCATGTGTCTGGTGTCATTTAGACAGAATGAAGAATCAACAATGAAGGGGGAACTTGTGTACTAAATAACTTTTAAAGGAATATTTTGTGTTTAATACAAGTTAAGCTCAATCGACAGCATTTGAGGCATAATATTAATTACCATAATAATTCATTTTGACTTGCCCTTTTTGTAAAAAAAAAAAAGCACATTTCTGAGTTACAGTGAGGCACTTACAATGGAAATTAATGGGGCCAATTTGTAAACGTTAAAATACTCACTTTTTCAAACAGTTTTAGTTAACATGATGCTTTTCTGTGTAAAGTTATAGCCAATTTTGCAGCTTTGTTGCCATGACGATGTAATGTCAACAAATCCTAAAACGACTGTTAAAATTATGGTATAAACAACTTAACATAGCAAATAATACATGAGTTGTGATAGAAGAATTAATGTAACTGCTTTTATAAAATAATAAACTTCACATTTCTGCCGTTAAACACTCCAAAAATTGGCCCCATTGACTTCCATTGTAAGTGCCTCACTGTAACCTCCATATTTGCTTTCTTAAAGGGGACCTATTATGCTAAATTCACTTTTACATGGTGTTTGAACATAAATGTGTGTTGGCAGTGTGTGTGCACAACCACCTTATAATGATAAAAATCCACCCAGTCCTTTTTTTTAATACCCATTAAACATAAGCACTGTCTCAGAACAAGCCGTTTGCAGATTCTGTACAAAGTGGCGTCACTTTGCACAGGCCCCGCCCACAACTGTTGACGGATACTACTGATGGACATGTTTGTTTGTTTGTGTGTGTTGTTTCATTATAGCGCATAGCGAGTATTGTAACTGCGTGTGTGTGTGTGTGTGTGTGTGTGTGTGTGTTGCTCATCCATCGTTGCAAATCTGCTGAAAAAACAACAACAACAAATAAATAAATGTATCAAATAACCATTCGGAAACTTCCTGGTTCATTCTCAAAGTTGTTACTTCTGACGGAGTGTCTCCCTCATCAGTGTCTGAATCCGGTTCAAACATATAGGACTGAACACCACCATTTTCACTGTCAATCATCTTGCTTATGATGTCTAGTTATCCAAAACAGAGATGTCAAAACTGTGCCCTATTCTGGATATGGGGTGGGGAGCACTAGCTCATTTGCATTTAAAGACACACACACACACACACACACACACACACACACACACACACAGAAAAGCAGCACGTTTTTAATCGCACCCAAAAATGGGCATTTTCAACATGGTATAATAAATAACCTGTGAATTTTAAGCTGAAATTCACAGACACATTCTGGGGGCACCAAAGGTTTAAATTACATCATGTGAAAAGGGGTATAATAGGTGCTCTTTAAAGAAAAGTACGGATGAGTCGAAATTACTTTTTGTGGTAATCAAATATTATCCCACAAATGCTGTCGACTGAGCTTAACTTGTATTGAACCTGGAAGATTCCTTTAAATGCTGAACAAAACACCAAGTAGCAATACAAAAAGGAATCTTGTTCAAAGCAAAGTTGAAATACTTTGGGGATGTTGATGTGTCCTGCCATGTGACATGCTTCATAAGTATAACATTAGTAGCTTTTGTATCACTTTTATACTAAAACAGCATTTTGCTAATTCTTTTAATGTTATTGTACTGCTCTTATGACATCTTGTTAATTCATAGACTTCACTGTAAAAATGTGCTTCATATGGTCGCATCTAAACTAACTGGTTTATTCAAGCCAAACATATTGTTAGCACAAACATTAGGTTACACGATCAAAACCAATTTTTAAGGGTAAGATCAGGTGGAAGTAGCACCTTAAGCTAACGTTGATGATTAAGTGTACATTTTTTATCCATTGACTGCAGGACCATTTAAAATGAAGGCAAAATAATGATTAACAGTGGTAAAACATCAAATTAACGGTGACCAGTGACACAGTTCCCCTTACACGTTCCTATAATTTCTAAACAAAAATCTGGATGTTAATTAAAAAAAATAATATAAAATAAATGTCCACGAACATGTTGTGTCATCTACCTGCTATTACAGAAAAGAGTTGAACAATACTGTAGCTTGTGATATAAATGCTGTATACCTTGTCCTAGTTGTTACATTTCTTCAACATGCTTAAAAAATGTAAAAGAATCAAATGGTAGGTTACTCACTTGTCCATTGTTTTTGTTACATTGCTCCCCATGGCAGTAATTGTCCTCAATGGACAGTTAGCGTAGCACTATTCCATTTCCTTGTTCCTCTATAACTGGAGTCCTGCAGGTGTTTCACTCAAAGAAAGCTACCTTTGTACCTCATATGTCAACGCCCAAACACGGCTGCGGCTGACCGTGAGGTCGCCAATGTTTAGCATTTGTTTATTTTATTATAGTCTTTGCAGTCATTCAGTCAATCTGTCATTCATTCATAGCACTGAAAGTTGTTATGTATTAAAATATCCATTGGTCTTATGTGGCTACATAAAGAAACATGATTCATTTCCAGAAAATGTCATAGTAGGACAACCCCAATTCTGAAAAAGTTGGGACAGTATGAAAAATGCTAATAAAAACAAAAAGGAGTGATTTGTAAATTATAATCACCCTTTGCAATATTGAAAACTCTACAACTACATTATAAGATGTTTTACCTTGTTAAAATTTGTGTCGAAATCCCCCAAACTTCAACCCAACGCAGCTTTTGCGGAAGGACGTTTCCTTGCCACCGGAAGTCTATCAAGTGAAATTCCTGATCATGCGAATTCCCATTGAGATGACTGTATTGTGTCAGTGGATTGTCGCAGTTCAAGGGTGAATGTGTCCGAGCTTTGAGAATAGGACAGACTGCTCGGAAACTCTTCAGTGGCCTTCACTCTAATAGCAATTTGTAGCGACCGGAAGTCATTCATTTTCCATGAGAGTTGGCGATTTCCAGCAGCATGAGCAACAGCGTCCATTGGTGATGTAAAAAAGTTTGATAGCAGCTTCCAAATAAAAAGTTATGCAAGAAACACATCAAAGCAAATGAGTCTGAAAATAGATCTAAGAAGACTGTGAGGTACAGTAATGTAAAGTGTTGTGTGTTTGGGGTAGGGGATGTTATGCACTGAAGGGGGTTTATGCAATGCACGCCAATCGTATACATGCTACGTTGAAGTTGATCTGTTAGTCCACAACTTCTGTTAGTCCGCAACTTTGCAAAAAATTGACCATTATGATTTCAGTCAGACAATAGCATTTACATGACGAATTATTGTGTTAGTGTGACTGAAATCGAACTTTTAAAGCACACGTAAACATACTGGCTGTGAATCTTGCATCAGAAGATTCCTCTGTTTGCTTGAGATTCTCGACCAGCCCAACACTGCAACACCTCAATCAATGAAATGAGTTTGGGGCGAGAATGTTTATTTGTCCAAACTGAAGACGGGGGAATTTTTGGGATACTTGTTTGAAAATGGACATTATTTTTGTAATTCCAGTTGGTGATGCTAATGCCACAGAAATTACACACTTTACTACCTTTTATTGCTTGTTGTGCTTGGTAAGAACACAGCGAACACAGTCTGTGAAAGAGTTATGTAAGATATATTGTGACATTTGAATAAGAGATTGCATCTATTCTCTGATATGTTATCATATTAACATTCCACCTTTACAACAGCACTAAAACTCTGCCCTCTAGAAAATACAGGAAATTCAAGTCAATTTACAATCAACCTACTACAAATTAAAAGTCAAGTTGCACTTGCAGTTTATATTTTATCTGATTCTACACGTGTGTGTTGATCAAAATGTTGACTTATTGATGCTGAAATCTGATTTAAAATATGAGGGCAAATATATATTAAAGATACCCAAACTTATGGAAGAAAGAATGAATCACTGGTGTACAAATGTATAAAGATATGTAAATGTTTTTTTATTTATTAAGACACAATAATGTGACCACATTAAAAAAAGTCTTACCTAAAAATGTTACTGGCTATTTTTTTTGCTATGCAGTTACTTACTTAACTAAGTAGTTACACTTACCTTCTGCAAAGTTCTGATAATAGATTTGAGTGGGAGAACACGTCTCATAATTCATACTCATGGGGTAAGCATGAGGAACGTAGCGGTCAGCCATGTTGACTTTAGTAGAAGGTGGCCAAGATAACTGGAGAGAATGAAGGATTTCAGTTACACATCAACTTTCAGACTCTGAGAGAAACAGGAAGGACAGAAAGGGAAAGAGAGAGAGAGAGAGAGAGAGGGGGGGGGGGGGGGGAGGGGAGGGCAGCAAGGAACAGCAGAAGAGAGACTGCACACTTGAGGTTGAGACATGAGGGTGACAAATGTTGCTTCAAATATCTTGTAGTAAACTCTCTGGTTCTGCATATTCCAACAGAGGATGTGTACAAATGGAAACAATATGCTACTGACAAACATTTGGTGAACAAATTTAGTGGGATTCCTATGCAGAGTGCTAGTTTTGCTCATAAAGCCAGTCTAGCAGCTGTCCGTTGTGGCTTTATATATATTCGTTCCAATATTCAATGTTTTATAAGCTTCCACAGAGTGTTTGCAAAGCTCCTGGGGTCCAAATAAAAACACACAATTTAAAAAATGGATCGTTTCACTGTCAGGTTTGGGGCATCAGAAGTTTCAAGTGTGGGAAGGGGTGCTCGAGGCAATGCTGGGGAGGCAATTAACCCCACTTGCCCCTTAAGACCCGGCCATGGATCTTCCACAGTCCCAAGTGTGAGTTACGACAATTAGATAAGGTTTGAAAGGTGAATATTAGAGAACCTCCCTAACCTAAAACTTGAACCTAAACCTAACCGATAGTGGTCTCAAATCAAATGAGAGGTAGACACAAAACAGACTTTTTATCCCTAACCAACACCTAAACCTAACCAATAGTGTCCAAAAACAAAATGAGTAATGAAAAGCACAGTTTCTGGAGCATGCATGTCATTTTTTGTTGCTTCTATATGACACTTTTGGCTCACTTGTCAGCTTGCCTGCTTGGCTCGGCTTAAGCCTCAGGTATCCGAGTCCAAAGTCCAACACCAGAGGAGCTACCGCGCAAGCTAATCAAACTGTCATACAGTAAGTTTGTGACTGTAGGTGGGTCTGTAAAACAAGCATTAAAATGAAAATGTATCGCTTTCCAAATGATGCGTTAGAGTAGAAGTGTTTTGATATCATAACATGTTTCGAAATCAGCCATTATGATTTGTGTGAAAGTGAATAAAACTCACAGTTGTTGAAGCGCATCCATTGTTAACTTTACAAGAAACATAGAATGCGGCACATAAAACTCAGTTATAGTAATGTTCATTCATTCTATGAGACTAGGTTGACATATTGCATTAAACATAAAACAAAATTACTCGGATAGAGAATTTACTGACTCTGAAAACCACCATTGTTTGCCTTTGTTATGAAACTATTCACTGAAAGTACAGCGACTGAGACTGCTTACCCCTCCAAAATTTTGATGTCCAGTCAGTGTGCCAGCTTGAGTAAGCCCTGTGGTTGTTCATAGGGATTGACTATGTATGGTGGCACAGTTATCTCAGCAAAACTCGCTGTCAGATTTCAAATAAACTAGGTCTTCTGTAAAAACAATCCCTCCAAAGGGGCTCAGAACCTAAATACGCAGGAACACATCACGCCATGGGCGCCCTAATCGTTGCTGGCATCAAATGAACCAGTTGGGTGCACCAAAATGCCAAGCAACTAGAGACTTCCCTCGACATTGGCAGGTTCCACCCACAGGGCCAGACAGCAAAGTTTCCAGAGCTTTGAGCACATGGGACCATCAGCACTATTGGGGACTTGCCCTGTAATCCATTTGGTATCTGTGTGAATAGAAATTTGATCGGCTCTTCAGATACAGTAAATACAGAGGGTGACAGTTGGAACAGGGGACAGGGCAGCGAGTGGAGGACAGTGGGAGGGATGCAGCGAAAGAGAGAACAGCAAACAGTTTACATCATTATTCCAGAAAGATCCACAGCTGGCTTGTCTGGCAGGGGCTTTCGGTTGGTGTATTTAAGTGCACAGGCACAAAAGGCAGCACGTTTTCTGAGAGGGGACATAGAGACAAAATGGACATCGCCATTCAGCATCCCTTGTTTCGCCGCTCCTTCTGGCCATCTTTCTTTCCCAGTCGGATCTTTGATCAGCACTTTGGGGAAACCATTTCTGATAGCGACATGATTCCCTCACTGTACTACCCAAGACCCTCCTTCCTGCGCTGGCCTAGCTGGGTGGACAGTGGCCTTTCTGAGGTGAGACATAACCCAGCACGAAACATTAATGTCCACTTAGTTAAGGGTTTATTAAGTGGCTCATTAATGACTAATAAGCCACTTACAAATGCATTACTCATAATCATTTATATGCAGTTAACGGGCAACTTGAATCCAATACTTGCCAAAAACAGTAAAGAGCATTTTAATTTACATGTTGTACATGCTTAATTAATACACTTATACTTCTAATAATCTAAAACATTAAATGCCCTAATACATGATTTATGTCACAATGCAACAAAATAGACAATATTTCATCTATTATCTATTAAAGTCTGATGACTGTTAAACCATATTGAACTTTTATGTAAAGGTTTTGCAAATGTTGGCAACTCATAAATAAATTCTTTACATCTGTTCACTCTAGATTAAAGGTACATTTTCATTGGTTACGACTAATGTCGAATGAGTGTTATTAAGCATTTATAACATGCAATGTAAAATGGCTCACTATTTGGCAGGTATTGCATGAAAGTCACCCTTTTTATGCATGTTGTTCTAACCACTTATGCATGAATTATACAAATGTCTAGCATCATTTGTTTACAGATATACTTGGTTTGATTTAATCAGATGCAATGGCATTCATACATTTTTAAGTGTGGCTTAAGTGTACAAATACTTTTTGCGGTCATTGTACTGTATATTATGTCTGATGTTCACTTATAGATGTCTTCACTTCTCACTAACGGCTACACTCTGATTTATTCTAAACTATTATCCCATTGAATAAATATAAATATAAATATAAATATAAATATTCCAAGCATTTTTTCCCATGATGATAGCTTTGATGAACTCACACTGAAGAGTTGCTATTATATTTAGGGAAATATATTTGAAAAAAATAAGCCTGTTTTAAAACCATCAAGATTTTAATTGTGACATTTTTCTTTTCGTCATGAAAATGAAGCAAACTTTTAATTTAATTAAGCACACTTCAAATTCTTAATAGGCCATGTGGATCTCATTCTCATTACTTTTAGTTTGTGATTTTATGCGCTAATGGTAAAGATCAGACTAATCAAGAAAGAGGAACATTAATTGGAGTTACAGTATTTCTGTCTACAATGCAAAAACACAGTATTATTGAACTATTGACAAATTACTGAATGTTTCCAATTGTGTTTCCTTTAAGATGAAATTGGAAAAGGAACGTTTTGCGGTAAATCTGGATGTAAATCAGTTCACACCAGAGGAGCTCTCGGTGAAAATCAATGGAGACTTCCTTGAAATTCATGCTAAGCATGAGGATCGTGAGGTAAACATGTACCAGTAGTTTCATGACAACTCTTAATCATTTTTACAAGATGGCCAAAGAGGTATCGGACAAATTGGAAACCTTTATTCCCATAGAGAAAATGTCAAATTGCTACAATACCGGAATCACATTTTAACTAGCTTTGTATCTAACACTTTATTTTAAAAATGGAAACATCAGTGAAGAAAACTGATAACTCATTCCATATATAGTTATGCAAATGACTGATGTATATCAATAACATAATATGCCTCTCTCATCTTGCTATAGACCCCAATGTTTTCTTTCTTCTGTGGGACACTAAAGTTCTTCCCTATTTAATTCATAGTTAGGTTTAGGGTTTGGGTAAGATGATAGATGATATGGCTAGGTTAAGTTTGGGGTAGGGGTTAAATTTAGAACAAAATTTGAATATCTTTATTCATTTCCAATGAATTTGTTGATTGTTCCCTATGGGAGTAGAAGTTGTACGCTTTAGAATGAGACAACCTGTAGGATTTCTTACCATTTCACCATGAGACCGGGATGAAATTAACTGTACACGAGCAGTTCATTCTGCAACCCAATACCTTACGCAACCAGGTCCTCTTACTGGCTTTATTATTTGAAATCTACATGTCTACGTGTAACAAACATTGTACATCATACTGGCCTTGTGCTACAAGTAATAAATGAGAGTGAATGATGCATGGTCGGTTATTATCACCTGTTCATGCATTTATAGAAGAGATCAGATGTTGTACTTTGCCTTGCAGGACGATCATGGCTTTGTCTCAAGGGAGTTTCTTAGAAAATATCGTGTTCCAGTTGGTGTGGACCCGACCTCTGTCACCTCCGCCCTGTCTTCTGATGGGGTTTTAACAGTGACAGCTCCACGCAAGCAATCAAAGATCCCAGAGCACACCATTCCCATCACCCGTGAAGACAAGCACGCTGCGACTGGCGCTCAGAAGAAGTAAAGCTGCTTGACTTCCATGTTACAATTGTGTGTTCCTTGTCTTTCTCAGCTGTATGTTCAACTGTGCTCCTGCAACATTTATTATTTAATATAATAATAATAATATCCCCCAAAAAACTTAATATCCCCCCTTGTTATTGATATGCCAATCAATTAAGTTGTCTTTGCTACCGAAGGATAGGAAGAATTGGCTATTAGATCAAAACTACATCAATTGAGAAAATAGCATCAAACTGTAAATGCAACTTCTCCATCAGTGGTTCTCAAAAAATTGTGACCAAATTTTGGGGCCTTTTCTAGCTACAAGTGGTTTAAGTGGTCACTTATGGCCCCAGAGTCACCAGGGTGACCCTCAAAAATATATATATATATTTACATTTTGTTATTTTTTCAAAATATACTGAAATCTGAGAGTAAGACGCAGGCAGCCGTTATGGCTCAATTAGATAGGGGCCATTTGGAGCCCGAGAAAGAAGGGAGAATGTACCTCCAAGGAGCCTCAGAGTAGGATTTCGCTTAGGGCCCCCATCTGCTCAGAAACAACCTTGATTTCAGGTCTATTCTGATTGGGTTGCAGAAAGCAGTGAGAAATCAATGCTAAATGCCAATAATAAAATACAACTAACCATATAATTGTACTTAATTATAATAGCAAAATAGGCTTATTTACTTTTAAAAGGGTGTTTCTGATATCAAAGGCTGCGTGTCTATAATCAAACTCCACTGTATTTTAGTGCACATTTTCCTTTAATTTGGTTAGAACAGTGCCAGATGCCAACATGGACAGGTTGAGTGACATGCCCTCATCCTTGAAAAACCATGACCAAAAAATCCAACACAGACAACATTAAATGTGGGTTCAGTGAGGATAAACATGGTTTGTATCGACTACAGTGTGTTTTGTGCATTGACTTATTGACTGCTGAGTGCATTAAACCATCAAAATTAAAGAGACATTTAACCAAAAAACAGTTGTTTTTACTTTTGTACGATAAGCAATTTTTGGTGCTGTGTTGGGTCATCATTTGATAACCAATGTAAAATATACCTAGATCCTGAAACAATAGATCCGAACCACTGTTGTAAATTAAATACACAGTCACAATAAATGATTGTCTCTGCTGGTGAGACTAGGACAGGACTCTCTGCTACCAGACAAAGGGGCTCTTATTATATTTTGCAACCAGTCTATGCCAATGGCTGCATGACAAAGAATTGGAGGTTTTGAGTGTAGGAGTGTTGGATGTTTCCATGTCATTTATTGAGAACAAAGACACAATGGCTCAAACCATCTTTGTGTTACATTTTTGGATCATGTGCCAAAAAAAATAAATTGAAAAGAAAAGACTGCCACATTCCCTTATAATTAATGTCCATTGTTTGATTCCCTGCATACTTGCCTTATCATAGATCCAAATGAGCTATGAGCTTAATATAGATAAATATTGGCTGTTTATTCTGTACGTTGCTGATGACTTTGTAGTTGGAAAAGAACGTGCAGTTTATTTTTGTATTGTTTTGTTTATTGATAGATTTGGGACATATAAAAAAAAAAGAAAAGACCTTTCTCTATTAATTATTAATAGTATTGGGCTGATTTGTGGGTGTTAAGGCAAATTATGATTGGTTGCCTGTTGCTAAACAACTCGCCATAACATTCGAGTAGGCTACTGCAGTGCAATTAGGGTTGCTAACCCCCTTGTGAACCCAAAGTGTGAAATGTTGGCTAACCCAGAGAGTTAAAATAAGTGTAAAGCCCTTTGGCTTCTGGTTAAGTGTAAAGATAAAGGTGCCAAGAACAAGCGCTATACAATAAAGAGGGTCCTGTGAACATGAGCAATGAGGTCATAAGCAACTGAAAGAGTCCATTAAGGTTGTGAAAGTACAGTATGGTGGCTAGATCAGAGGTACACAACAGGTGGGACTCTTGTTGTGAGATTTCCCAAATAATATTTGAGCTTTCCATCATAGCGCATTTGAAATATTCTTGAAAACGAAATATTTTTGAGGTATGTCTTGACCTAAGTTGAGCTGGAAATGTGTTTGGAAATGTGTGTGTGTGTGTGTGTGTGTTTAGTTTTCAGCAGGCTCTATTAAAAATATATAGCCTTATTTCCTCATGTTTTGGCCTGTCTAACTCCTCGCTAAAGCAAAGGCCTGGGAAACCATTGCATTGAACCCACTAGGAGGTATAAGTGAAAAGAAGCATGCAAATTCTTTAAATCACATTTCATAGTCCAACAATTAGTCTTAATTAGACAAATAGTCTTAAACAATTCTCACCAATCACAGCTCCAAGCACTGAATTAACTTATTAATGTCAATAAATAACAATTAATAACATCTGTGGCCATTCAAAACCAGTTGACTTGGCTTTTTTATTTCAAATTCAAAATAAAATGTTTCATTTTTAACAATGTATGTCAAATTATATACATTAAAATATATGAATAGCCTAATAAGATGCTCTCCATTTTATTCTCTGAAGGGGGTCCATGGACTGATATATAAAACATATATACATTTCTGGTTAATTTGGTATATAGCATAAATCCATAATTAAAATTTTGTAATGAAATTAAACCAGGACATTGCTAAGAATGTAAAGGTAGTTACGCAATTGAAAAACTGTCAACATTATATGTATAAGGTAAAAATGTTTGCTTAAAATATAACATGTTTAAAAATGTTGTAAAATTATTTTAAAAATGTATATAATATATAGGCCTAGTGTGTTTTATGTACACTTACAATATTTACATAATAATACGTTATATCATTATAAAATATATATTATTAATTTTTTAACTGTACATTCAAAACATTAAGAAAATTATACAATGTTTTTATATTAATAATAATAATATAATAATGTTATTAATGTTTGCCATAAAAAGACTTTACTTTTAACTATATAGATGATGCACCAAAGTATGTCAAGCATGATTCAGTGAAAATTATTTTTTTTTTAAAAAAAGAACATTTTTATTATATACAATCGACCACTCACAGAAGTCATTGTTGGATATGTTCAATGAAACATTGCGACTCTTGAAGCTGGTTTCATTTTAAGAGTGAGAGGAAGCAGTTTATCAGCAACAAAGCTTCAGTCTGTCTCTCTTACACTTCTGTTCTGAGGCATTGAGGCATCTGTTTTTTCTTCATGTCGATGTTCTTTGAAGTCCAGTCTGTAGCAGGACTTTGGCACATCTTTTGTGTGTGGAGGGTCCAATTCTGGTTGGTGGCCCGGGAAGCTTCTCGACTCTCTCTTTGGTGCTGATAAAGTGGAAATGCCAGATTATTTACAAGGCATTATTATTATCATTATTATTTTTAGATATATATATAATAAATATATAAATTCTTCACAGAAGCTTACTTTGATAAACTGGCCGACCTTCATATTTGTTATAGCTGGAATAATATGTGGTTTCATAATAGTGGGAGAACTGTGAGGGGAGAAAACATTAGTATTATTTTATTGTTAAGCCTAAAGATGCAATAAAAATGTATGGATGTCACTGTACTTAAAGAAAGATAGCACAAGAACACTTTAAAAAAAAAAAAGCAATAGTTCACCCAAAAACTAAAATTCTCTCATCATTTACTCACTCACATGCCATCCCAGGTGTGTGTGATTTTTTTTCTTCTGCAGAACAGAAATTAAGATTTTCTGAAGAATATTTCAGCTCTGTAGGTCCATACAATGCAAGTGAATGGGTACCCAAAACTTTGAAGGTCCAAATATCACATAAAGGCAGCAAAAAAGTAATCTATAAAACTCCATACAGTTAATCCATGTCGTCTGTGTGATTTGATAAGTGTGGGCAAGAAACAGATCAATCTAAGTAAAAAAATAAAAAAATTAATCTTGCTTATAAATCTCCACTTGCACTCCATTACATTGTTCTTCATGCATATCGCCATTCACCACCTACTGGGCAGGGAGGAGAATTTATTGTGAAAAAAACAGACTCAAATATTGATCTGTTTCTCACCCACACTTATCATATTCTTTAGAAGACATGGATTTAACCACTGGAGCCGTATGGATTACTTTTATGCTGCCTTTATGTGCTTTATGGAGCTTCAAAGTTTTGGTCGCATCTTCTAAAATCTTCGTTTATTTTCTGAAGAATGACAAGTGATACACATCTGGGATGGCGTGAGAGTGAGTAAACGATGAGAGAATTTAAAGTTTTTGGTGAACTATCCCTTTAAAACACAAAAGTCAAAAGAAATCTGATGGGTTCCGTTGTTTACTGAGCAATACCGACCTGATGAGGCAGTGGACGGCGTAACGCCACAGTTCGACGCGTGTCAAACCTCTCTTCTGACCAGTTGCCAATGAGGGTGGCATTTGAATAAGCGTTTTCGCTCGTTGAACAACGCCAACCATACTGACGAAATTTCGCCTCATCGTTGTAGTCACACCAGACCTCACATTGCCCAGACGCCCGAAGCATGTATTGAAAAGGAGGGCCATTTTTCATCGATGAAGACTCCTTGCTGTTATTGGACATCGCCATAGCTGACACATATTTCGAGCCATTGAAGTATAGAAATAAATAGTTTTAGCACGTTAGCATTTATGTTTTTATGAATGTTATAAATAATTATTCTCTGAGAGTCAATCACTTTTAATTACCTGAAACTATCCACCTTATTTTCAAACAATATTTGGCCTTTTTTGTTTTTGTTTACTTGAGTGTGGGCCGCTTCAGGTAGGCCTATAAGCCACTAACAAAATTAGCAGTACAAAATAACAGAGAGGGATAAAGAAGAGTTCAGGAGAGGGAGAGACACATGCAGCTTCCATGTGTGTGTTTATGTTTTAATTTTACATTAAACATGAAACATTACTTTGACTGTTCCTGCCTACTCGTTCCCCATTTTAACCCTATTACACTGTATTTATTAGTCTTTGTTAAAGTTAGTTAATAGAAATGCAATTGTCCATTGTTAGTTCATAGTGCATTAACTACTGTTAACAAATATATCTTGTATTGGTGTATTATAATGTATTAGTATATGTTGAAATTATCATGAACTAAGATTAATAAATGCTGTCAAAAGTATTGTTAATTCACGTTAACTCATGTTTTACCTAATGTCAACAAATGGAACCTTATATTGAAAAGTGTTACCAGTTTTTCTTTTAATTACTGATATGATAACACAAAGAATAGGCTAATGTTTGATTATCCTACAATTGATTAACAAAAGCTAGATTTACCATATTAAATAAGGCAGAAATGCATCATCACAGACTGTGAAAATGGTGCATTGCAGGAACATACTGTGTGTATATATATATATATATATATATATATATATATATATATATATATATATATTATTGCTGATATAAAACAATGACAATAATTACAAAATAATTCTCACCTGTACTCACCAGGCTAAAGACGGGCATAAAGCTATGTGCTTCTTGCTGTCGTTTGCCTCCATGGAAACGCACATGACGCAACCCACCTGGAGGCCAGAAACCAAATACCTGTGCATCTAGATAATTAGACAGATGCAATCAATCCTTCGCTGAGTAGTAATTGATTTTTGCTGTCAATGTCTCATCATTAAGGACTTTTGATAACAGACCATCATGTGATTCTGAGTATCAATGATCACAGCAACAGGGGAGCAAAGCAGCAGCAGCTCAGTTTTATTCAAACTCTTACATCAACAAGCATTTACAGTATATCAAGCAAACTATTTTCTATACTGTCTACATGTTTTCTTTCACTGAAGAGTAAACCCTAATGTGAATGGTGTCCTTGTTTGATACTTTTGCTACGAAATAGTAGGTTGAGTTGCATTGTAGAGATAATGCATATGGACAGACACTGTAAAGTGCAAAGCGGAATCATGAATGGTGTTTGAATTCCAGAAGACCAGGAAGCACACAGTCCTAATAGCAGTAGAAGTCCCATTTCTGAAAAGACAAAAAAAAATAAAACACTTAATTGTGAAGGCCCCTTTACTGTTGTATCCTACAGTATGTAATTTCTCATAAAATGTTAAGATACGTACATCAGTCTTGACATCAACATCTGCGGGCATTAATGCATGTGTCTCTTCAACAACACTGCTGGGGAAATATCCCAGACGAGCCTCCTGCTCTCCATAATAAGAACCTTGAACCTAAAAAACATTTTTGTTCAGTAATACGTTGTGACTTCATTCTCATAGGAATTTTTTGCAGCGTACTTATTGATGCACTGCGAGTCCTTACATAATCTATAATACAGTACTGATTCTTACACTGCCAGACCAGAAGAGGTTCCCACGGTCTTTTAGCATAGCATACACATAGACAGACTGGCCCTGCTGTATGGGAATGAAGCGACAGTCTTGAGGATAATAGTCCTGCCGAGCTCTGGCAATGAGAATGGGATCTGTGTGTACAGAAACACACACAGCTTAGATGGACAGTTGATGTAAAATGGCAAGCAGTGACAGTGATGTCCTGCAGTGTGGCATAATACACTTAATTTAAAAACAACTTAAACAGCGTTATAAATTCAGAGAGAGCGTGGGATATTTGCACTTGAGTACACAAGTTTGCTTTAAAATGACTCTGTCATAGAATATATACTGTAGTTAATGAGATAATATTAATGAGAAAATATAATACTCATAATTACAAATTCTATCTGTTATGTTCACGTTTGAAATTTTTATGCATGACTTTGCCTTTAATAATGTTGACCTTTAGAATACATAACATCAAGACATGTCAAAATTGTCATGTCCCCCATTATGTCCATTAATTTTTAAATCAACATCAAGAATGTAAGGTTAGAATATATATTGCTGTATAAAGGAATGTGTATATATTAGGTGCTGTGGGAGTTTTGAAACAAATGAACTTTTATTAGAATAAATATGTAATGTTGTCCTTTAAATGGATATTCTGGGTTCAGTACAAGTCAAGCTCAATCGACAGCATTAGTGGCATGATATTGATTACCAAAAAAAAATATTACTTTTTACTTGCCCCTCCTTTTCTTAAAAAAAAAAAAAAAGAAGAAAAAATTTGGGTTACAGTGAGGCACTTTCAGTGGAAGTGAATGTGGCCAATTTTTGAACGTTAAAATACTCCCTTTTTCCAAACGTGTAGCCACAAAACATAAACACCATGAATGTAAACATGATTTTAGTTTGATAAAATCACTTATTAACCTTTTCTGTGTAAAGTTATATTCAAATGTACAACTTCGTAGCTATGATGATATAATGTCAACAAACCCTAAAACCCTCAAATGACTGTAAAAATTACAATTTAAACAACATTACAGCTCAAATAATACTTTTTAAACAGAATAATTAATGTAAGTGCTTTTATAAAATGATGCTTCATGTTTCTGCCTTTAAACCCTCCATTTGTGGCCCCATTCACTTCACTGTGCCTCACAGTTACACAGATTTGTGCTTTTTTAAAGAAAAGGAGGGACGAGTCGAAATCATTTTTTGTGGTATCAACATTATGCCACAAAAGCTGTCGATTGAGCTTAACTCGTGTATTGAACTTGGAATATTCCTTTAATATGAGGTCATAATAACTATAAAAGAATTAGCAAAATACTGATTAAAATAAGTTTAGATGGAGCTAAGCATTTTACACCACAGGTCTATTTAGTGATTTATGTCTTTTATTTAGAGAATTGCAAAAGAGCTAAAAAGACTTACAGAAACTCGTGGAAAATAACTTACAACACACACACACACACACACACACACACACACACACACACACACACACATTGATGTCAATGTTATTTGTCAACCACTCAAGATGGGTAAAATTAAAGAATATATATTAAATTATGAGTTAATTCTTTGTTACTAAGCTAAAATGAAACTTGAAATTTTTAAGTGATACATTACAAGTGAAACACAACATTCTTAAAAAGTAAGCTCTGAAGGAAATCTTCAATTTGACAATTCTAAAGTTAATTACTGAAACATTCGATATGCGGGTTTGCATAACTCACGGCTGCATTCTGAATCGGCGCACAGCTTCTTGTCTGAGAGCTTTGGCATCTGCTTGCCTGCCTGTGTAGCCAGTGGCAGCAGGCCACACAGAACCAGCAGAAGGGCCCAACTAACACAGTGTTTCTCCATCTGCATGTGATTCTAGTTTGACTGAATGGTGGACTAAAGCTCAAGTGGGAGGGGCCCAGCTGAGGCAAGCACCCCCCCTTTTCCATTATATGATAACAGGAAAAAAATAGCAATAACACCCCACTCCATGACCTACAGTATATTTACTTATATGGTAAATAAGAGTGTAAAGACAACATTTAAACATTTAACATAAACTTTGAGCTTTATTATTTTATTCTTTTTACCAATTAAGCTGTATATATATATATATATATATATATATATATATATATATATACACTTTATATATTTTGTCTCTCAAATAATCCAAGCTATGGCACAGGGCCCATTACTGTAACTAGCCTCATTCAGGGTCTGTAAGATGAAATATGGAGTCTGGACAACAGGAAGTCTTTATGCAAGTTTTACAGGGTTTGGCTTGTGTAGGTATTACTAAACCTGTCTGACTTCCCTTTCATGGACACTTAATTCAGTGTTCCCATGGTAAGGGACACAGTCAATCAACATGTCCCATAGCACCTATGTACAGAGACAGAGAGACATTGCCAGTGGTTGAACAAGCCGTCCTTATAGAGCAGTGCAAAAATCAACAAACTCACTTTGGTTCAAGGGATACCTTATGGTCTCTCTGAACCATTTAGATCAGCATGAAATATCATTATCAGCCTAACTGAGATATATATATATATATCTCATGTCTTATATATATAAGATATATATATATATATATATATATATATATATATATATATATATATATATATATATATATATATATATGGTTTCCAACTACATAGTAAGTCATTTCTTGATCTCTGTTTTTTGCAGGAATGTCAAGCTGTTCTCTCCACTGTTTGTATTGGTGAATTGCCACAGAGAGGCAGCACTGACCAGATTAACAGCTACTGAATGGGTTCTTGTAACAGATTTTATGACAGTCAACAGAATTGAATATGAAGAAGTTTTTCTAAAACTATTATAAAATTATATATTTGTATTTTTGTATGAAGTATGTTGTTATGTTGTAATTCTAAATGTGAGTTTAATGAGTAAGTGAAGATAATTTCTATAGGATTCTACGGGCAATTGTATTCCTAGTCCGATGTTTACATATCTGCAGGAAGAACATTTTTACAGCAGCTTTTTTCTATTGTGAAGAAACATTAACACTATAGTTACAACCAAATGTACAACAATATACAGAATTAGAGCACAACAGTCAATATCCATTCATAAATTAATAATTTATGAAAAACATCCATTGTTTAGCCTACTTATTGATGACAAGTGCTTTTTGCTCTTTAATTCCTTAAAGGAAGTTTATGAAATCTGCCTGAAGTGGGGACATTTCTATATATAAATATATGAAAATTTCCCAAAACAATAAATAATTTTGTGCAAAAAATAATATTTTTATTAAGAGAAAATTCATTGTATAAAAACATTTAACATGTTCCATAAACTTCCTGTTTTACACCTGTGTGTGTAAAACTTGGCCAAATGTAAAAAAAATTACGAAAATTTCGAAATTACCCTGAACTACCTCACCTGAACGTCTGACGTCAGTGTCACCTATCAAGTTTGCGTGTGCCCGGCTCCTCCCATCTATTTGCAGATGCACTGAGGGGGTGTGGCTTGATTACCTTCCCAGCTGCGCTCCCAAGGGGCCGAGTAGTGCCTACCTGTCACCTTCCATGCCAAGTTTGGAGCAGGAACTTCCCAGGTAGGAAAAACGAAGCGTTACTAATATTAAACGATCAGTATGGACATTTTTTAAAGCTTCTAGCAAGCGCTTTCCTATCGAGATACATGGCAATACTTTTGAAAGAACAAGTTCTGACTTATTTTAATTGTGGTTTTGTTTAGAGTAATGCATGAATGGCTTGTTTTCTTATGTAAACATGAGGCCATTTAAATGTGTTTAAGAATAAATGGCTAATATAATAATTATAAATGATAAATAATAATAAATTATTGAACAATAATGGAGTTCCATGTCATCTTAGAATAAATAGCCTACTGAATATCTTAATCAGATGAGTGAGCAGGTTTATATGACAGCCATTTAATGACTGAATGCCTCTTTCCAGGGAAGCAGACTGTCTTAATCAGGAAAATACTGTTCAGCTGTACTCAATATTATGATTGTGGATTGTCTGCCACGTTTTAGTGGTAATGAGGTCAGAGCCTCCTTTGTCTCAGTTACCAGTTAAACCCTTTAAACCTGTTTGGCTAATTTTATGGGGTGTAGTCACTGGGCCATTGAGGAGTCTTCAATGACTACTGGAATGTGAGCGAAACACTGAAACTTTGTTACGTCAGTCATGTCCACAAAAGCCAGCCCATAGACAACAGTCATAACAGCCATAGGCAATGCCAGGATAAAGTGTTGCACCATGATTTCTAGCCTTGTTTGTAAGAACAAGATATTGAGAGGAAATCTAAGCTCTTCACTATCCTCTGGATGATTAGATATGGTCAGTAAATACAACCACCAAAACAGTTGTTACCTGTTCTGACATGATGTTTTCATCCATAGGAAGATTCACAACCAAGGACCCATGTGAGCAAGCACTAAGCCAATTGACGATTACACCCTTGGAAGATGTTTCAACCTTAATACTCTTCAAGTTCCACCCTATATGTGACACTTTAGGTTGATCGGCTTTTGAACCTGAATACACAAGAAGGAGAACATAGTGTCTGGTTTTGTGTTGGTGTTTTGCTATTAAGGAGAATCCAGATTAAAGGCCTGAAATCAGATATCAAGACTTGCTTTCCTGCTAAAAGTAGCCAGAGATGCAGTTAAGCAACATTTGACAGTGACACAACCTGTAACTATCAGGAAGGTCACTGGGACTGCATCTCATCTGGGAACACTAGGGAAAAACCAATGTTCTCATCCAAGAAAACGAACATGCCCTCTCCCATCCTGGAGGATTCTTTCTTCCCCTTCTCTTTGTCAAACTCTTCCAGTCACCGGATCATGGGTCCTAAAATAGGAATGGATGATCTTCTGGCCTCACCTCAGGATGGCAGCAGTCCTACACTGCTGGAGAAAGACCTGATCCTTGCTGCAGAGGTAGGCCAAGCTTTGCTGGAGAAGAACGAGGAGCTGGCTTCCCAATTGGAGCAGATGGAGAGGGAAATGGAGGTATGAGGGTCAGTGGCAAATAAGGAGCCATGCAAAAAAGTCAATAAAAATAAAAAACACCTAAAAGCATAATAGAACTCCCCATATACACTGACAGACCACTTTATAGTTACACCTGTACAGCTACTTATACAATAATCGCTACTTATGCGATTATCTAATCAGCCAATCGTGTGGCAGCAGTGTAATGTATAAAATCATGCAGATACAGGTCAGGAACTTCAGTTAATGTTCACATCAACCATCAGAATGGGGTAAAAATGTGATCTCAGTGATTTGGAGCATGGCGTGATTGTTGGTGCCAGACGGGCTGGTTTGAATATTTCTATAACTGCTGATCTCCTGGGATTTTCATGCACAACAGTCTCTAGAGTGTTAAAGAGAATGGTGCCAAAAACATCCAGCGAGTGGCAGTTCTGTGGGAGAAAATGGCTTGTTAATGACCAAGGTCAGTGGAGAATGGCTAGACTGGTCCAAGCTGACAGGATGGTGACAGTAACCCAAATAAACACAATGCATTTCTGTACATACAACATTGTGGCAGATGGGCTACAGCAGCAGAAGACCCCTCCGGGTACTACTACGGTCAGTTAAGAACAGGAAACTGAGGCTGCAGTGGGTACAGACTTACCAAAATTGGACAGTAGACATTTGGAAAAACATTGCCTGGTCTGACAAATCTGGATTTCTGCTGAGGTACACAAATGGTAGGCCCACTGCAGCCTCAGTTTTCTGTTCTTGTCTGACAGAAGTGGAACCTGGAGGCGCAAAGATTAGCAGTAAGTGGCAAGTAGTTTACACGTTGTGATTCAGATTTGAACCCACGGCCCACCCAAAAGGCTAAAATGCATCCTATTATTTACAAAAATATTAAGTAATAAGCCATTAATAAAAGTGACCCCAATGACTCCAAAACTTTCCAAATTGATTTTGAGTGTGAATTACAGACACCTCGATATATCTCGCATATCTCAAACAGACATTCTGCTCTTACACTACTTTTATGATTTGGTGGACTTGAAGACATATTCAGTCTTCCCATGAAAGGGAGATTGTGCATTTGACTTGAAGTGTGTGTGTGTGTGTGTGTGTGTGTGTGTGTGTGTGTGTGTGTGTGTATACCAGGCTGCGCAGCAGGACAAGCACATGCTGCAGAGACATCTGGAGGTGCGGGACCTCGAGGCCAGTCAGCGGGAAGCAGAATTACAGGCTGACATCACAGCGCTACGTGAGCGGCTGGAACAGAAGCACGTTCAGAGTCGAGACCGGCATCGCGAGGAGAGCGAGCAACTCGATCAGCTGTCCAATCACAACCAGAAACTTGTGGAACAGCTGGCAGAGGTGACCAATCGGAAGCCTTCGTGAATTCCCCAAAAGATTCTGCAAATCTTTTTTCTGTTTATATTGGGCAATGTGTTTAGTGACGTAATGAGACCGATCTGAATTCTATGGAATGCAAAAGATCAGGTTTAGGATTTCTTTAGTGTAATGTCTGTGTTTTAAACTGTCCCAAAAAAAGAGGTTTGATAACATCTAACCCTTTACTTGCTGTCTCTCTTTTTCTCTTTCAGGCAGTTTCAGTAGAGCATACTTTACGCACTGAACTTCGTGCTCTGAGGGAAGAGATGGAGGATACGAGTTTCAGTAAATCCATAAGCTCTGCTAGACTGGACAGTCTGCAAGCAGAGGTATACATTAGCTATATAATGAAATCAAAGTAGTGGTCCAAAGCATTTTGGGCATCATTAATGATCTCATTAATCTATCAAGATCCATTTTACGTCCATTCAGCAGAATTACACAAAAATCAGCATAGGAAATGCAAAAAAAGTGCATGCATCAAAAAGCGCTGCAGAATTCATTCATGTATGTTAACCAAAACAATTTACAACCCCCCTTTCAAGTTCATTTGTTTTTCCTTCTATTTTATTATTTATTAAAACGCATCATTTTTTTCAGCGACCAACAAGAGTAAGACTCATCAGCTTTGAGTTGCACGCTCTCATATTGAACTCAGTTCTACAGAATTCTATGTTGGATCTCTGTTTTTGTCAATTACAATTGTTCACTTGGACTCTTGTATCATAGAACAGGTTTATGAAGGAGCGCTGTGCTCATATGGATGAACGACTCAAGTCAGCTCAGTATGACAATGAGTGCCTGAGATCTGAGAGGGATGGACTGAGGGAGAGGGTGATGGAGCTGCAGACAATCATGAAAGAAAAAGAAAATGAGGTGCGTAATATGCTCTGGGTAGGGTAGATGCAGTATGTCATACAAATGCCACATACATTTTGAATTATACATTCAACATAAAAACAGATGTACTGTATGAGTCTTGAGTGTAAAGCCACAACAGGGCTGAATCCCCAATATGTATATTTCTGCATACATATTTTTCAACAGCTCTAGCTAAATTTATTACTTAAACGGATAGTTCACCCATCATTTACTCACCCTCATGCCATCCCAGATGTCTATGATTTATAGTGTAAATGGAGTAATATTTTGATCTGTTCTCACCCAAAACTGACTGGATCGCTTCAGAAGACGTGGATTTAACAACTAGAGTCGTGTGTATAACTTTTATACTGCATTTATGTGCTTTTTGGAGCTTCAAAGTTCTGGCCACCATTCACTTACATTTTATGGGCCTACAGAGCTGAAATATTTTTCCAAAAGTCTTTGTGTTCTGCAGAAGAAAGAAAATCATACACATCTGGGATGACATGAGGGTGAGTAAATGTTGAGAGAATTAAAATTTTTGGGTGAAGTATCCCTTTAAACGTCATTATTACTGTTGGAGGCATGGCAAAGAAGTTTGTGCATGTGCTCTTGGTTCCAATCTGGCCTGTGTCATGTCTTGATCCCATTTCCCATCTCTCTCCTTTAAAAATGTTTGACTACTAACCCAAAACAATGAAATTGGATTTAATAATCACTGCATTTAACATTAAGTTCATACATCTCAACACTGCCAACGCTCCAGTCTCGCTTTCCTTGTCAATTTTAAACAATTGAAAAGTCACAAACTCCTCTTCTGTAGCGCAAAAAGGATTTTATGGGCAATATTAGCCTGAAAAAGTATGCACAGATGCACACTTTAAAAATCCACTAGAAATAGTATACCATCCAAGTGCATTTGGCATACTATTTGGGACACGCTAAATCTAATTCCACGTACCATTTAGGATGGATGGTATGCTAAATGAGCTGCAGCCCAGGTTCCATCAGACCCCTTGTAGAGTTTCAGTGTGGCTGTCTCTGGCTCTTTCACAGCTGGAGCAGGAGCACAGCATAGTGTTTCAGCTGCGCACAGTCAACCGGACCCTGCAGGAAAGGGTTCAATCCCTTGGAGAAGAGGCCAGTCTGGGCGAGGCTACCTGCTTCCCTATGTCACTACAGAGTGAGATCCAGCAGTCTCAGGTAGCTCTTACCCTTGCACTGGATCCCAGTCAGCTTAACATGACTTACCCAAGTAGGCTACATCCAGAAACAACATTATTATCATCCAATGGGATTTTCAGGTTTTGGTTAGGTTTAGGCTCAGGGCTCAACATTATCAACCTATGCTACATGGCCAAAAATAGGTGGACACCCAAACACCACACCCATGTGCTTGTTGAGGAATTCATTTAAAAAAGATAGACATGAACAGTGTGTCCACTCTAATGCGAAGGCTTTTCGCGAAGATGTTGGAACATGGCTATGGGGATTTGCTTCCATTATATGCCATCAGGGAATATGGGCTCTGATGTTGGGTGATGAGTCCTGGCTTGCTTTTCCAATTCATCCCAAAGGTGTTTAGTGGGGTTCAGGTCTGGGCTTTGTGCAGGCCAATAAAGTTCTTCTTCACCAAACTCTGTAAATCCGTTCTTTATGGACTTTGCTTTGTGCACAGGGACATTGTCATGCCCAAACAGAAAGGGGCTGTCCACAAACTGTGACACAAAGCACTACAAGTCTCTAGAATATCCTTAATTTACAGCATACAGTGACTTATTTTTGCTGGAATTAAGGGGCCTATCCAATCCTGTTAATTAGAAGGGATTTAAAAAAAAAAAAAAAAAATTTTAATGTTGTATTATTATGTATTATGAATTGTTTTTTGTCAAGTACCTTAAAGGGATAGTTCACCTAAAAATGAAAATTCTCATCATTTACTAACCCTCATGCCATCCCAGATGTGTATGACCTTCTTCTGTAGAACACAAATTAAGATTTTTACAAGAATATCTCAGCTCTGTGTGTCCTTAAAAAATAAAAGTGAATGGTGACCAAAGATTTGAAGCACAGAAATCCACAAAGTCATAATAAAAGTAATCCAGTGGTTAAATCCATGTCTTCAGAAGTGATATGATAGGTGTGGGTAAGAACAGATCAATATTTAAGTCCTTTTAAGTATAAATCTCCACTTTCACTTCCACTTTCTTTTGTTTTTTGACTATTTGCATTAATTGTGCATATCGCCAACTACAGGGCAGGGAGGAGAATTTATTGTAAAAAGGACTTAAATATTGATCCGTATCTCACCCACAGATATCATATCATTTCAGAATACATCGATTTAACCACTAAAGTCGTATGGATTACTTTTATGCTGCCTTTATGTGCTTTTTGGCACTTCAAAGATCTGGTCATCATTCACTTGCATTGTAAGGACCAACAGAGCTGAAACATTCTTCTAAAAATTTTAATTTGTGTTCAGCAGAAGAAAGAAAGTACACTGAAATACACATCTAGGGTGGCATGAGGGTTAATACATTTTTGGGCGAACTATCCCTTTAAGTGTCTGTTATGAAGAGGTCTGATTGTAGAACAACTTTCCTGAAACCAAGTTGGTGACACAATAGGCAAAAAGGGACCACATCATTGAATATAGATTTATAATATGTAGATTTGCTACATCAGTGATTACTTGATTCCTAATAAATTGAAACTGATAAATGTTGCACTTTACAATCCATGTGTTTTGATTGTTTTTAGTCATTGCTATCAATGATTACACCTAAATATTTAAAATACAGTATTAGACTACTTTCACTCAATGTTGAGATGAGAACATGTACTTGGGTTTATCATGTTGTTCATCCTAATCCTTACTGCTGATTAATGTAATGGACTTTTGGCTAAGTGTGCACGCTGGTAATTCAAATTAGCTGAAAACGAATGTACACTAATGCATTTGATTTATTTACAAAAAAAGCGATAGAAATGTTATTTCAGGAGTCTTTAGGTTTATTTATATAAGTATGCTTGCTTTTCTCCAAGCCCATCGCTCCTTTAGAAATTAGCCAGACATAAGTAGATATTTTCAGTCATGTATGACACCTTTCTATTTCTGCTGACTGCTTGAAATTTAATTTTGATCTCCAATAGGCCAAAGAAACCATTCTGGCCCATTCAGCCATTCTGCAAGAAAAAGAGGAGGAGATTCAAACGTTACAGAAAGAGGTTAGTCCTCATCCCTTAATACGATGACATCAGATATGACATCACAATGGCATGTGGACAGACAAGAGTGTCTACATCTAAGGTGACAGGATGTTTATGTAAAAAAAACTTTTTTACAAAAATTTGTTCTCTTTCATCAGCTACAGTCCAGAGAAACAGAACTGGAAGGGTTGAGGGAGGAGCTGAAGCCATTTCGTAACTGTCCCGGTAAACCTACCTATAGGTGAGAATTGTATCAAAGTGTTATTGCAATCTTTCATACATTGCTAAATAAAAGCCATCTTTTGTGGTGGTGTTGTTTTTTCCATGGGTCGTCTTTAATGCTAGTGATAAAGTGATAATCTTCTGATCTGCAGTGATCCATGACATTTTTGCATAAGGGGAATCTGACCATTTTGTCCGTCACAATGTTTTCCTGTTCTCTCTCACTTTGCTGTTAACATAGTGTCTTGGAGGAGGAGATAAATTTAGCCTGGCAAGAACGGGATGCACTTAACCAGCAGCTTTTGAACACAATCAAACACAAGGTAGCACTATCTCAGGAAGTGGAGTCTTGGCAGGTTAGTAACCGATTGGTAGTAACCACATAGCAACACTAAAAACACCTTTTCAACCTCATAGCAATGCCCTGGTAACCACCACCAACACCCTAGCTTTGTGTCTGTGAGTTTTGAATGGGGAACCACCACTCATACTTGTAAACGTCTACTTTTAATCTGTTCTTTTCTTTGTATTGAAATTTCCGTTCCAGGAGGACATGCGTCTGGTGATATGTCAGCAAGTTAAACTCCAACAACAAGAGAGGGAAAAGGAACAGGACATAGAACGGGTAGCTTTCCAAAGAGGCACTCGCACCTCTAAATCACTGCGTGTACGTGGGGAAGATGGAAGAAAAGGGTTCTTCTCGTCACTCTTTGGGGGAGACTGACAATAGACTGATAAACCGTACAATAGAGATTGACAATGGTTGACGGGATAGTAGTGCTCACAAAAATGTTACATTTGTCATTCACTCACCCTCATGTTGTTCCAAAGCCATACGACTTTCTTTCTAAAAACACAAAGGGAGATGTTTGGTAGAATGTTAGTTTCAGTCACCATTCACTTCATTGTATGAAAGAAATATGCAATGAAAGTGAATCATGACTGAGACAAACCGAGATTTTTGTGTAAATATGTGTATATAGAAAATAAATAAATAAAATTTACTCCACTTTGGCATTATTTTACATTTTGTTTCTCAGTGTTTATTTTCAAGAACGTGCTCAAATCTTACACAAAAACAATTGTATTGCATTTATCAATGTTATTTTTCTTGATACTATAAAATGCTTCCTAAGCACCATGTGCTGACTCAATTAAAGGGATAGTTCTCCATCTTTCATGATTTACTTGCATTGAAGCCATCCCAGATGTGTATGACTTTCCTTCTTCAGCAGAACCAAAGTGAAGATTTTTAGCGTGACTTTCATTCCTCTGTTGTGTACAAAGCACGCACTTTTTAATTATAGATGTATATTTATACATGCATTGTATGGACAAACTGACTGAAATCTGCTTATAAAAAAGTTTAAGAAGGAAAGTCCTACACATCTGGGATGGATTCAAGGTAAATAAATCATGAGGATTTTAACCCTTTAAAGGCAGCATTCAGTAAGGCATTATTCAGTGGAACATTGTTAGTATTTACTGTCACTTCAAACTTTATGCTCTTAGTTTGATCTAACACCACATTTCATACACACAATGTACTTGAAACTGCAGCCCCATGACAATAATAATGCATTTTATTTTATTTATAGAGCACCTTTTAATACAGTGTTTAGTATTTTAAAGAGAAAAATATACAGTATGTGCAAAAATACATTCACATATACATATGGGAGTAGTAGAATGTATATGTACAGAAATAAAATGCACACAAGAAATGAAAAACAGATTGAGGAAATGCCCTAGTGAACAGGTGTGCTTTGATATATTCATATGCTCTACCCCACAATAGCCAGATCATTGCAACTGTAAGTTAGGATTTTAATCTAGCCTTTTGTAACACTCATATACAGCATCCTCATTTATTTAGACACTTACGCTTATCTTCTATAATGTATGAATGTCTTTGCATTATTAGTTTCTATGAGTATCTTCACATGTTAGTGAATCATGTTCATACTTTATGTGATGAGCTACAATTTTAGTTATTTGCCTAGGACACCTGTATGAACTAAATTGTCCACAAAAATAATTTTTAAACCATATGGTTAGGAGTCATTGCAAAAATAGGTCAGCGAAGCGAAGTTACTAATGACATCATTTGTTTGCTGATGCCACTTGATTTGATGTCTTGTGTCTAACACAATGATAAAGACATTTTTAAGTGTGACTTAAGTGCAAAATGTCATAACATTTAACAGAAAACTGTCAAATATTAAAGTTCAGGTCAATCAGATATTGCACTGCATTAGGAGTTGCTTCATGTAACACCGGAAGTCTGCCACCAGCATCTGAATGGGGATTAATTTACAGATTGTCAGTTGTTTTAAAAGCACACAGTCACCTGCTGCAGCTGTAGCGCTCAACTTATTAGTTAGGCCTGTTTAACACGACCCACTCACGGAGCCTCAGATCAAAGCCGGGCAAGTTTGGTCATTAACTAGCAAGGTTCATATTAAAAAAACTGCTCTACACCTTTCTGCCAAACAGAATTCTACTCAACCATTGGCTAGACTGAGTGTCCAAACAGGAGTATGAAGAAGGTGCAATTTTGCCTGATGTTTGGAACGTACTATGTTGGTGCTAATTCTCCAGATCTTGTTTGTAGTATGGTGTGTCCAGTCCAGTGAGACGCCCAGATATTATGTGGGATTTACATACAGAACCTCTCAAATTGCAATTTTAGTTGCTCAAGGCACATATTTCAGGTTTGTTTGTATTATGTTGTAACCTCCACATTCGAAAGGACTGGTTTAGGATATAGATCCCGACAAGGGTCTTTCAACATTCAGTTCATATGGAATATGGTGACACGTACTTTTTAAACCACGGTCTGTCCTCCTAGCTGGAGGTCACTAAATGCCTCTACTTTATATATACTTAGATCTTGCCTTGGTTCATATCCACAGCCTGAGGAAGAATCAAGCAACAGGGAGAAATCCTCCTCCTCCTCCTCAAGAGACATTACTCCTTTACAGTAATAGCCTAATGACTGCGGACAAGACTGTTTCTCCATGCTCATGTCCTCTTCATGATCTCTATCCATTTCTGAATTCCGAAGCTTGTTCAGAGTATTCATTATTGGGATTTCAGGCAAGATAATGCTGGAAAGGTTTAAGTTAGAAGTAAAATTGTCATCGTATATATCAGATATTATGTTTTCTTCACTCTCTTCCATATAAGTAGTCAGGCTGTACTTTAGGAAATACTGATTTAATGTCTCTGCCAACTCATCTAGATTGGGTTCATAGATAGTATGTTCTTGATTGATGATGGATGGTGGGTTTATTATAACATTAGTAAGGCATACTCTCTGATGATAGAACAAAGAATCTTCTCCACTCTCCTCCCCAAATGTAGAAACACAGTCCTCTGGGTTCATAAACTCCTCCTGACATTCCAATGTAATTGTTTGGTGTTCCTCAGGGGTTGGTTTTAGGACCCTTTTAGTTCCTGCAGTGATGAACTGTGAAGACATACCCATACTCTATAAATATAAATGGCAGTTAAATTATGAAAACACACATGAATGGAAAACAACACAAATAGAAGAAATGCAATAGAGTTTATAAATTATTCTCATACGTTTATTGAATATACAGTTCCAAAAATCTGAGACCATCCAAAAAACAAAACCAAAAACCATTTTCTGGATTTAATCATGGATAGTGGTTTTGCATTTAAAATTAGTTTGCGTAAAACTACTGAATGTAATCTCAAATTAAATACTTGAAGTAGAAGGAAACTAATTGCCTTTAGTAAATCCAACTTAATTATACATGTTTAATGAACTCATATGAATTTGTTTCCATGTGATTGCTAGCATGCTAAATGAATGCCAGCAATGCTAATGGTAAACACAAAGCTTTGAAGCCACAATTTAAGTTCACTTGGTTACATTATTATTATTATTATTATTATTATTATTTTTTTTTTTTTGGTGAAATTAACAAGGGAGGATTCAGTAAAACTGACAATAGTGAAAGTTTATTTTTTTTTTTTTGGATATCAAAAGTAACTGTTTATTTTGTACTTTTGGAATTCAATACAAATTTGGTTTTACTATACATGTTATTGTCAGCAAAATAGTTTGATCTGAAGATTGAAAATGGATGTATCACAAATCTGCTTATATATTGATTAGTGGCCTAGAACTTGTGTATAATATTAAATATTCCTATATTCCATCATAACATTTACTTCTTTCAAATTATATAAAAGCCTAAAGTGTTTT